>BSBK01001836.1:615000-1136752 GCA_027943335.1 Chamaecyparis obtusa | reverse complement strand
TGAAGTTCTTCTAGGCTTGGTATTCTGTAAGGTTGGAAAAGCACTTGGAGTTGATCCTGGCTCTGAGTTCCGAAGTGCATACAGAGAAGCAAACAAACATGGTGGTAAAGTTATATTGGGTGACAGGACCCATGGATATAACATGCGAAAGGGTATGGTCAAAGATGAGCTTCTGGCATAAAACATTGTTTGTTTTATGCTGTTTATTAGTTTTGGGCAATACGTCCTCAGTAGCACGAGATGTGGATTCACTATATTCGGATCCAAATATTGCAAATAATGCTCAAATATTAGAAAAGGAATGGCCAAGTATGGCAGAAACGATCATTTATGAGAGGGATTTGTTTATGGCCTCAAGATTGTTTGAAGTTGCAAAGGATTGCAAATCAGTCGTAGCAGTTGTGGGAATGGGTCATGTTGTGGGCATTCAGGAAAACTGGAAGAAACCTGTTGATATAGAGTCTTTAATGGAAGTTAAGGCTGCAAAATCCTCATCAGCTGTGAAGCTTTGGACTACAATATTAGGTCTGGCTGCTGTTGGAATAGGATTTTTTTGTCTTAAATGGTTCAAACGTTGAGAATAGTATGATGAGCACTTGATTTGTTGTGCGTACAAACTTCATTGAGGTAGGAGAAATTACATATCTCTACAGAGATTTGAAATTAATGAATTTAAAGGGAGTATTGTTTTTTTTTTTTAAATTCTGATACTAAGCATATTTATCAAATATAATCTAATTAGAAAGAGATAATAAATTTTATGAAAATTCATCATAAATGATTTTCAATTCCAAGACAGAATTCATCATAAATGATTTTCAATTCCAAGACAGAATTCATCATAATGATTTTCAATTCCAAGACAGAAAAACCTCTTTACATAAGAACTGGGTTTATATTTTACTAAGTGACTCAAAAGCTATTTTGTGGATAAAATTGTTGGCCACTTCTGGGCAAACTTCACTTTGAATGAAACAATAAACATAATCTAGAAGGCCTCATAAATACACGAACAAGGCAGGCTTGATCATACAAGCTAAGGGAGCTTGCAGAGTTTAGAATCATAATATTCAGGATGAAGTTATTCATGATTTTTGCAGTTATTCTTAGTATTATGAATGCAAGTGTTTATGGAGCAGATGATTTCACTTATCTTTCTAAGCCAAATAGTTTATCAATGTATAATTATTGAAAATAAATATTAAAATTTTGTGGTTTCTATTTCAAAATTGCATTGTTTAAATAATGAATTTGATTGCATTAAGATAATAAAAATTATTATTGTAAAAACTCATATAAAAGACAAGGAAACACTTAGAGCAGAAAAGTTTGAAGCTTAAATTCCAGTTATTATATATATTATATATATGAAAGTTTTAGTTATTTGCTCTTTGCCAATCTTAAGAGTATTTTTGGATGACATACCTAAAACACACAATATCCACGCATGGTTGAATCGCCCATGAATTTGGGTTCCTTCCATCCTTGTTACTGTTAGGCTTCGATCTTCTTCTCTCTGCCCTTATTGCCTTTCTTGATTTCACCATTATACATTCTTCATCCTCTAAAATCTGAGGAGGGGTGAGCCCTGTTCCTCGAGCCAGCTGCAATATTTTGGAGCACATACTTTGTCTGTCTGAAGAACCAATTTTTCCTTGCCAATCTTCATGGTCAGATGTGAATGCGAAATGTTGCATGTTCTTATGGATGTTGATTAATATATGACAATGAGAAAAAAAAATTAAAAAATTAAAATGATTTGTGATGTGGAAGATCCAATTTCAATGTAGGAATGACACACAATCTAAATGCAAATTAAGCAAATTGAAATGATTTATACATGTTGAAACAAATATTTTTATGATAACAAAATGTCATAGATCGTCCAAATTTGAAACAATGAAGGGAAAGTAAAATGAAAATATAATGAAGACAATGGATGGCATTTTGCCTATTTGTTATAAGTATACATAGTCAAGGTCTGTTACAATAACTGATCTTCACCAAATAAGTGGAACGATCTTAATATTGATTTAATTGTTGAATTACCATCATATGAAAACATAAAAAATCCTATGTTGGTGTTGATGGGAGCTAGTCTTTCTGCCTCTAGCCCAAAGAAGAAAACAGTGGTTCCAGTATATTCCCTAATCCCAACCATACTTTTTCTCTATTGCAAATTTAAGAATCTTAGCATGGAAATTGTGGAGCAGTGTATTTTTAGAGTTAGGTATGATAATTACAATTCTTGGTCGGATTAGCATGAAAATCAAACTTGTTCTTGACAATTCTACTGGCATTTCTTTCTATGTAAGATTTTTTAATGGTTTGAATTTTAAATTATGCTTCAATGTGCACATTAACATCTATGTCTGGTTGAAAATATAGAGCTCTATTAAGTGTGCTTTTTTACTCTCTTAGTACGTGTCGCTGAGAAAAATGGACTTCATCTTTTATCAAGTTCTGGTAATACATATAACTACCTAAGTGAGATTCTTAATTTTTCTACATCACCGATTTACCTATTTTCAGTTTAGCTAATAATTTTTTTTGATTCTATGAAAAAATCTTTGTTTTGATTGTTTATACATTTATGCGAAGTTTAAACTGATACATGAGATTGAAGATAATAATGAAAGAAGGATATTATAAAGTATTAATGTAAATTTGGAAAGTTTAAAGGAGAACAAAAGTAAATATGAAAGAATAATTATATTGAAACAATTTATAATTGTTTATAAAAGTTTATCATATATTTGGGTATAAGATTCAAGAGATTTATTAAAGATTTGAAAAAGGATCATAACATTTGAAAATTTAAAAATTAAAAATTAATCATTAATTAATTAAATATATTGAAATTAGATTATCTAAAATATTTATTCAAAAATAATTTATTTATAAATAATAATCAAAATATTATTTAATTAGGGAAAAATATATTTTAATGCATTTCTATTTAATTTTTGACTTCATTTAAAATACTTTGATTTTATTAATATTTTATAAATTTTATTATAATAATTTGAATTATTAATTAGTTATTATAAATATCTTGGAATAAATGAATAGCCTAAATAATTTATTTTTTTGTTATTTTTTTTATATTTAAAAGTAGCAAAATTAAGGATGTTGGCCCATACATATCAAGCCTAAAAGGCTTACAAAGAAGAGCATCGAGAGTATGTTAACAACACACTAAAAATATAAAAAACCATTGATAGTATAACGATTAGTTTTTAGTAAAGTAACCTAGCTAATAATAACCACCTGTCTACTTATATAAACGAACACAGGAGAAATAAAACCACTGTTCTAAAATAGAGCTATCCTATCCAGAAGCATTAAGATAAAACCACTCTTTAACATTAACCTAGAAATAATAGAACTTAAATCAAAGGCACTAGCAACTTAAAATGATATCAACCCAAAAATAAACAAGCAACATAAACTAGATCATTTAATTAGCACAACACATCAACCCAGTCATGAATAAGGAACTTGAAGAGTTCCTTATAATTTCCTTCATTGTTTGTGTCTGGTCCCAACATCTTCTTTTGAAGGAGAAAGATAAAAATTGTTGAACCATGCATCCCACATGGACTAAACCTAGAAATATTGTCAATCTTTCTATCCAAGTCAACAACTTTGTTCTTCAACTTACCAAGTTCTGTAGTCAACATCATGCAATTGTTACAGGTTCCACTATGAGTGTCTTTACAAGTCCTAGTGCCCACAACTTCTTCATCCAATATCATATCATTGGTCAAATCAATGGGTTCCGACTTCACACTCTCGGAGACATGGGTAGACGTGTTTTTAGTGTTTGAGCCCCCAATCTCCATAGTACCCTCTTTATTAATCTCATCATTCTGGTTCTTATCCCCATTATCCTCACTTTGTTTTTTATCTCCATTGTCCTTACTCTATTGGACTTCATTCTCATCAACATTAGAATCCTCCACCCCTTTATAGTTTCCTTTGCCAAAGGAGCAAATAGCAACCTGATTCGAGTGTTTAGGCGTACTCACCACTTTAGTAGATTCTTCAATGAACCCCACTTCCTAAATAATGAATTTAGCTTTTTATTTCCATCTTTTCCTTTCGTCTTAGAAAGACCCTTTATTTTCTTATTAGTGGGTTCTAGTTTAACAGTGGAGTGGGTAGGAGTTTCAGGGTTGGGTTGATAAGAACTAATTTTGAGGCTAGGGTTTTGGATGCATTTATTTCTACCAAGTCCATGCAAATCAAGAATACTTGCAGAGGGAGGGTTTTGAGATTGTTGGGATTCATGGACCAAAATTTTCCTCAAAAGGTAGAGAGCAAGGTAAAAATGATATGTGTGGAAAATTTTCCCTTGGTGGAATGGAATGGGATTTTTCCCTAGTTTTACGCATTACCCATAACCTTTTTCAGAAAGTTCTTGAGAGAGTTCAAAAGGAAGAAAGAGAAGGAAATTAAAGTACTATTACAGAAATGATTTAAAATATACATGTGATAGTAGTAATAAAAATTGAATATACCTTTGAGAGTGAAGTATTTAATGACCATTAGACATACTTGATCCTAGGGTTCTAAAAGTTTCGCCCTTTTGCATCCTCCATGCATTTTTACTAGGGCCTCATCACCATGAAAAAAATGATTTTGTTGGCAAGTGATATTTTGAGTGCACTAAGAATCACTTCAGGGTTGTCATTTATGGAAACACATATGTTATAGTGATTGTATGTAGTAAGTATGAGTGTTGGAGACATAATCATAAAAATGACTAAGTACAAAATCGGATTTATAGTATACTGTTGTATTGGTTTGATTAGAGAAGATAATATATGATATGTTATGGCTTGCAAACTTAGAGGAAGACATTTTGGGATATGTATGACCTTTAGTTAAGGTCACACATGTTTTGGTATTGTTATTAGCAAGTTACAATGATACGAAGGCATGCGAAGACAGAGGAACAGTGAAATAGGGCATATGAACATTCATGATGATTAAGGGAATGCTAGATGGAATGGAGATGTGCTAAGTTAGATGAAGAGTGCATATTTCTAACACTTTGGTAATATAAGATCGATGACTTAGTATTTATCATTTGTATAAATAGTTATTATGTTTTGTATTGTATTTAAGAGCTGTCTGGATGGCAGAATAGATATAAGTATAGAGTATTTTGTGAAAGCAATAGGGATGATGATATGGATACAAATTTGGGATATCGGTGATGACTGATAGTAGATGCAAGATCAGTGATTGGTAGAGGCTATTATGAATCATAATTGGAACTATAAAATCATAGCAGATGCTTGTATTGTTCATTCTTGAAGAGCACTTTTGTAACTAAATTATTGATTGTAAGAGTTGTAAGCTCACCATACCTTTAACAGGGTTGACATTCATCTAACAAGGAAATGTACTATGTAATACTCAGCTCCTAATAGGACTAGATCTCCTAACAGGGATTCTATATTTTAGTGCATAGTTGTGGGTACCATCCCCACTAGGGTTTTCCCTTGGCCAGGGTTTCCTCAAAAATAAATAATGGTGTTATGAGTTATGTGTTATGTGTTTATGTTCTTTTCATTTCAACACTCATATGGTTTATTTTCAATTGGTTTAAGTTTTATGTAAAGTGTTGTAATACTGATTCACCCCCCTCTCAGTATTACTTAATCCTAACAATTGATATCAGAGCTATTGGCCCTTGGAGAGAAAGCCTAATAGGCTAAGGAAGATCATAATAAATTTAGAAAGTTTACAAGAGAACTTTGAAGCAACACTTGATGACCTAGACAAAGAAAAGGCTCAGAATGGTGATTTGAAATTCAAATTAAGAAGAGCAGAAGGTTTCATTAAGAAACTAAAGGAACTACTTGAACATTCAAGAAGTCAGAGACAAGACTTTATGGAAAATATCAAGGAGGGTTCAGATAATGATATATCAGACCAAGTAAAGAAACTGGAGTAAGAAAAAGAAAAAATTAATCTTTTGATGATTAAAGAAATTCAACATGAAAAGGATGCAAGATTCAAAGCTCAAGAAACTCTAAAATGAGTAAACATGTAGATAGGAGAAATGAAGATTGAACTTGATCATAGCAAGGATATATGCTTGGAATTGGAGAAGTACAATTACATTATTAAGGGTGAACTCACTCAAGCCAAATTGCACATTGAGAAGTTACACATGAGCAGTGATAAAATTGATGGACAAAGAGAGAGAGACAGAAACTTAAAGGAGACATGACTAGAATTGGGTACAATGAAGGAGAATGTTCTAAGACTCATGAAGAATCACATGAAGTGAAGAATGAAGATAGATCCACTCTTGATGAGCCTAAAGATCATATCAGACCTTTCTGAGGTAGATGCTTTGGATGAAACAAACTTGGACACATGAAAAGAGATTGCAAAGTTAAAGGTCCTTTCAAACCCTTTACTGGTTATTGTTATAACTATTATACATATGGACATAAGAAAGAAAAATGTAGAAAACCTGATCAGTCAAGAAGAAGACAAGATTACATTAGAGAAGAATCAATAGAGAAGATCATGTGCTACAAATTCAAAAACCTTGGGCATACTGCAAGGTATTGTAAACTCCAAGTTAATCAGGATAGAAGACCACCTACATGTTTCAAATGCAACAACCTAGGACACATCACAAAGTTTTGTAGGTATAATAGAATGGACAATAGAAGAGGACCACCACCTATGGTTATAGGGTGGTCCCACAATTGTGAGTCCCACTTTTTGGTCAACTTTGACATAGAGTTCAACATTCTGAGAAAAAACTTCACTTTCGAACATTTTTTGTCGCAAAACTATTAGGAATTTGAAGATGATGTAAACTAGAGTCTTTTAGAATTTTCTTTCTAGTTTCTAATTTATTTATTTTTAAAAAAATTATTTAAATTCATTTTTCCTTCTCCTTTGAAAAGTGGTTTGCATGAAAAAATTATGTTTTTAAGGAGTTACTGTCAATTGGATCAGCATAATTTTAAAAAAAAATATGATAATGATGTAATTCTTTTGAGATTATATTTTTAACTTCAATATCGAAAGGATACAATTGGTTTTATTCATTTTGGATCAATATTTCATAGTTTATTAAGTTTTAAAGTGACAGCAACTGTAATTTAGACATAAGGTCACTTGGATTGCTCTAACTTGATCTGTGTATATCGAAATTCATTCTTTCTTTTTTTCATAGAAAGGTAACACAAATACACTTTTCCTACATATTTATTGTAATTTTTTTTTTAATAATTTACTATTTTTCCTAAAGTCTTGAAGAGATAGGTTGTTGAATGGCCAACCAACCTATGTTTAGTTAAAGTAATATTTAAAAGTGATAATGAACTCAATATGTATTAAAATTATATTAATTAGAAAGCTTGTTCTGAATAACATTGTTTGACATCATCTATTTGAAAAAATCATCTTCTTTAGTCCTTGTTTCAGGCCTTGGAAGACCATTTTTCTGAAGTTTAGTTGTTTTCTAAGGGAAAAATTTCAGTTTGGGGGTCTTCGCACGAAGACCCCCTTCACACGAAGACACTTGAGGGTCTTCATGCAATCGCACAAAGCCTCTAAAGGGAAAATCCTAGAAAAAAAGACACCTGCCAAAATTTTTCCTTGGGTACTTTGCACAAAGTATCTACTTTGAGCGACGTCAGCTAGTAAACTTATTTTGCAAAAAAAATTTAGAATGGTATAAAAGTAAAAGATTTTGTTTCTATTTTATATTGAATTGCAATTAATAAATTCACATTTTCTATTATTGAAGGCATTTTTTGAAGGAGGATTGGTATTTCTATTTTTTCAAAGGCATAATTTTGGAGAGGAAAAATATTAGATTAAAGTATTTTTGAAGAAGAAAATTTTTGTTGAGGATCTTGTGGAAGACATTTTTTGGAGCTCGAAGAAATGGGGAACAAGAAGGGAAGACAAAGTAAATCTTCTAGAAAAAGGTCACCCAGTACTGAACAAATAAATCATGAAGCTGCATTGACATATTATCATAAAACTAAAGAAGCTGAAAGACAAGCTAAAGTAGGAGGGTCAAGTCAAGTCGAAGAATTTCACATTGAAGAAGGGTTGGGAGTACTCCCTATGGAAGCTCAAATAATTGATGTTGGAGAAGGGTCAACATCATGTTCTCCTACTAGTATGGATGACCTTTTAAATTTAGCTCAAACTATAAAGAGAAATATTAATTATAGAAACTTAGATTATTTACTTACAATGGATGTGGAGAATTTGATATCACTTGCTAATGTTCAACCCTTAAGTCTTGCTAAGAAGAGATAAATGAACATGATAACAATAGAAATATTGGGTAAATTTGATAATTTTAAAACACTTGAACAAGCTCAATTACTTTCACTTATACTTATAAACAAAAAAGTTGGAAGGGGCATTAAAATTATTAGGTATAGACACATCATCAAAGAAGAGAAAAGTTGTTGACATGCAAACTGATATGATTGAAAATCTTAAGAAAGGTTTGAACTAGCTAGGGAAGCGATCTCAAACTATAGATAAGTCCATTACAAAAAAAGTTATGTTGACATCCATTGTAGGTAACACTATGGGACGAAAAAGAAAGATATCTTTAGTTTCATCTCAGTTTGGTTTTAATAGGAAAAAAATATCACGATATGTTAATAGGAGAATACTTTTGGATGATAACACCTTGGAAGGAAATTGGGCAATCATGTGTAGAGCTCCTCGTTCTGATAGGATTGATGAAGGAACAAAAAATTTGGTCACATCATTTTGGAATGATAATACATGTCCTTCATCAAACACTAGAGATGTTATCAGACATAGAATTTCAGCTAATCAATATGAATATCATACCAAACATTGGTTGGACACAACACAACATGAAATGTATGTGTCATTTTGTAGTCCAAATCCTAATATAAAGATTGGGTAAACATTATTTGAAAGATTGAAGCCATATTATATCAGGACAAACAAAGTGTTTAAAACTTGTTGTTGTCGATATCATATTGAATTTTATCTCCACTATCAGGTTTTTTGAAAGTTTGTAGAATAAACTTATGGTTTTGAAAAGGCTCCTCCTACTAGATGAAGTGAGTTCATCTCATCCATTTTATGTGACAAAGAGATGATGTAGTTGGAAAAATAAATTGCATAAAAGGAATATGCCAAACATGTGTCGATTTATCTCTTTTTCCTTTGAAAAATGAAAATATTGATGTAACAAAGATGGTAAATTGCAAGAGTTACAAATATGTAAAGAATGAAACAAAATTTGGGAAAGAATCCAAAAGGTTATAATATGTTGAAGAGGAGATAAATGTTGGAGTATTTATGGAAAAAATTAAAAAAATGATTCAACGCTACATTCATTATACCATTTTTGCAAAGTGGCAAGCACAACAATTTCAAACGCTAAGAGACAATTTCCCACTTGGAACTATTGTATCAGTTGTTGATTTTGCAGAAAATTGTTCTTTTGTTCATCAAAAGGCAATTTAGTCAAAATACTATTTTTCAGAGAAAATTACTATTATGGTACATGTGTGTTATCGACATGCACAATTAGATTTGGATGGTATTTAGAGCACATTTGAAGCACAGGTCATCAAGAAGGAATATCATTTTTATATAAGTGATGATAGAGAGGATGACATTCATTATGTGGAACACTGCTTCAAGATGTTTCTTGCAAATTTGAAAGAAAGAGGTATAAAAATTGATAAACATTATGTTTGATCAGATGGATATGTTTCACAATTCAAATCAACGAGACCATTTTATGCACTATGTAGATATCATCGTAATGAAAACATACCATATGTTTGGAGTTTCTTTGAGAGTGTACATGGAAAAGGTGAACATTATGGTGCTGGAGCTTGCATCAAACGTGCTATATGAAAGTATCAAACAAATCATAAGGGAGTGCATATAAAAAATGCACATGATGTGGTTGAATGGTGCAAGACACATTTCGCACCAAATGAGAATAACACATCATCAGGATTGACTCAGGCACTCAGAAAAGAAAAGAAAATTTTATATGTACTTGGGTCTCAGGAGTAGGAGGATCATCAGCACATTGCACCATTGTATCATCAACTAAAACTGCATCACCCACAACACCTAAGGTCCCAAACCTCTCTAGTAATGAGGAGTTTATGGGTGACACTAGCTGAGAGGGGAGTGATGTAGAACCTGAACCATCTAGATGTAATAACATATCCATATATGACCCGACATTAGTGCCAACATCCACTGACCCAACCCACGCAACCGCTCATCAAAATTGTCTAGGCCCTTAGTGGTGATGTGTACATCTCCAATCTGTATACCTAGCTCTGCAGCTGTAGACTGATCTGTGAGTGCACAATGCTCTACACTATGTTGTGCCTGACTAGTAGATGGTGTGTTCTGTATTGGTGGAACTACAGGACCCAGTGCAAGTGTAATGAAATCCCTGACTAAATGTATTGGGATCATGTGCGTGTCAACAATATGAGAATAGGCTTGCAAGAGATCCTCCAAAATGTAAAGGGCCATATCTAAAGTACTATGATGACCCAATAGTGCTCGTATCTCTCTAGGTACAGGAAGACCTGTAGCTCTATATGTCTCCTCAGTCACACCTACACTAGTACTAGATGAAGCCTTAGAAGATGATTTGGCTCTACTCGGTCTAGTCAAAATGTATCTTCCAACTGAATCTGAAGTGATATATTTGGCTGCAGAAGCAATCTGTCCTATACTATCCATAACTCCCCTATGAGAAGCAATGATGACTCTATCTGTAGTAGCAGCCATCACCAATGCCACTGTCGGAGTCCTATCCCCAACTAGCTATCTATGAGGTTGTACAACTCAATCAACCCTACGATACTGATCGTGGTCTACAACCCTACTGAGCCCCTGACCATAATATACTAGGAGATCTAAATAGTTGACCCTGAGTCCCAAATGGAACTCAGCATACAACTGCTATGTAAAATATAATGGAATTTGTTTGTTATTTGGATAACTACCATGTGCTACAAGAAATCGAGTGTAAATCATACATGCGATCTGATGAATCACACACCGTGTGACCCAATATGCCCTCACCACTACCTTCCCCTCATAATGTGGGAAAACCTCTCATTTGATGGTTTCCTTAGGGACAAGGCTCTGAATTGTCACCAAGGAAACATCATCTGAGACCTTGTCCCTCAACTCTTGAAAAATGCTCTCAACTACCTGAGGCGTGAAGGAGGAGTGAGACCTCAATCTGGTAGTCATAGTCTCCAAACTGATCAATATAGTAGCACAAGTATCTCTATATATACCATCCACTGAAAACGTACAAATAGACTCTCTAAGTTGAGTCATCTCCGTATCAGCAATATGAAAAATGGTCTACATATCAGGAGTCTGAGGTGCACCCTGAGCGGCCATCCATATACATAACATGTGAAAGCTAAGTGTTAATAATTAAGTACTTGATTATATGTTATAACTGCATGTAAAATGGAAACAAATATCTAAATATATAAAATTATTGGTCTTATTAGGTCACGTAAGTAGTCTTATTAGGTCTTAAGGGTCCTCAGATGTACTAATTAGGTCTTAAGGGGTCGTAGATAACATAAGAGGTCCTAAGGGGTCCTAAGGGATCCAGATAAGAGTCCTAGAATGTTAATGGGTTGCAGGTGCAATAAGTGGTCCTAGAGTGTCTTAAGGGGTCATAGGTAACATAAGTGGTCCTAGAGTGTCTTAAGAAGTCATGGGTAACATAAGATGTCATAAGCTATAGATAAAGGTCCTAGAGTGTCTTAAGGGGTTGTGGGTAACATAAGTGGTCCTAGAGCGTCTTAAGGGGTTGTGGGTAACATAAGATGTCATAAGCTGTACATAAAGGTCCTAGAGCATCTTAAGGGGTCGTGGGTAACATAAGATGTCATAAGCTATAGATAAGGGTCCTAGAGTGTCTTAAGGCGTCCTAGATAACATAAGAGGTCCTAAGGAATAAATAAGAATCCTAGAGTGTCTTAAGGGGTCGTGGGTAACATAAGAGGTCCTAACTAGTGGACTAATTGGTCATAATTGGTCCTAATTGGTTCTAATTGAGTCTAATTAGGTCCTAATTAGTTCTAATTGAGTCTAATAAGGTCCTAATTAGTTCTAATTGGTCATAATTGGTTCTAATTAGTCCTAATTGGTCCTAATATGTCTAATTGGGTCTAATTAGGTAGATAATTGGGTCCTAATTTTTTTTCCTAATAGGTCCTAATTGGTCTTGGTACAGTTAGGTCAAGTTAAGTCTAATAGATCCTAAATTTTGTTCCTAATAGGTCTTAATTGGTATAGTTACCTGTCTAATTGGTCCTAATAGGTCTAGCTAGGTTTAGTTAGGTCTATTTGGACCTAATAAGTCCTAATACATCTAATTGGTCAGAATAATGTTGGTTAAAGACCTAATGGGTCTAATTGGTCCTAATAGGTCCTAGTTAGGTCTACTTAGTCCTAATATGTCTAGTTAGGTCTATTTAGACCTCTAATTAGTCTTAATAGGTCCTAATTGCTAATAATTACTCTTAGTAGGTCTAATTAGCTCTAAAATTAGGTATTACAATATCACATTTACATGATGAACATTAAGACAAGTCTTCACCATCAACTTAAAATATCTAGAGAGATAAACAACTTAGACATACCTTGTTTCCTAATATGACCTAATATGACCTATTAGGACCTAATATGACCTAGAGTGTCTTAAGGGGTCATGGGTAACATAAGAGGTCCTAAGGTATAGATAAGAGTCATAGAGTGTCTTAAGGGGTTGTGGGTAACATAAGTGGTCCTAGAGTGTCTTAAGGGGTCATGGGTAACATAAGATATCATAAGCTATAAATAAGGGTCCTAGAGTGTCTTAAGGGGTCGTGGGTAACATAAGAGGTCCTAAGGTATAGATAAGAGTCCTAGAGTGTCTTAAGGGGTCATGGGTAACATAATATTAATGGTTTGTAGATGTGATAAGTGGTCTAAGTGGTCCTAGGACATCCTAAGATTCTTTAATGGGTATTGGGGGTCCTAAGGTTTCATATTTGTTTTAAGATTTCATAAGGGATCCAGATAAGAGTTCTAGAATGTTAATGAGTCGTAGGTGCAATAAGTGGTCCTAGAGTATCTTAAGTGGTCATGGGTAACATAAGATGTCATAAGCTATAGATAAGGGTCCTAGAGTGTCTTAAGGGGTTGTGGGTAACATAAGAAGTCCTAAGGTATAGATAAGAGTCATAGAGTGTCTTAAGGGGTCGTGGGTAACATAAAAGGTCCTAAGGGGTCCTAGGTTACATCAGTAGATCATTGTATGTATTAATTGAATCTAAGATACATAAATGTGTCATAGGACAAGCTAAGATATGTTAATGGGTCTTCAGGATCTGAATGGGTCATATATGTCTTAAAATGTCGTAAGGGATGTATAAAGGTCCAATAATATTAATGGGTCATAGATGTGATAAGTGGTCTAAGTGGTCCTAGGACATCCTAAGATTCTTTAATTGGTCTTGGGGGTCCTAAGGTTTCATATTTGTTTTAATATTTTCTAAGGGATCCAGATAAGAGTCCTAGAATGTTAATGAGTCATAGGTGCAATAAGTGGTCCTAGAGTGTCTTAAGGGGTCATGGGTAATATAAGAGGTCCTAAGGTATAGATAAGGGTCCTAGAGTGTCTTAAGGGTGTTGGAAATTTGGCTGAGTTATATTTCTAGATGTTTTCATTATGGAAACATATGATCTATGTGAAGAATGCAGATGACAAAGACCAAGTATGATAGAGTGCAGAGAAAAATTGTCTATGTGCAGTATTTTCCCAGTGTAAGCTGAGATAGTTTTGATTAGCGATGTCAATTGAAGTAGGTTAAGTGCTTGCACACTTGAACATAAATACTATGATGCATATTGAAGACTCATCTAAGAGTGCAAGTCTGTACAACATGTACGAAAAAAGTTATTGTAGTATTACCAGAGACGGTGTTAAAGCCAATTGGATAGAAGAAGACAGAATTGGTAAAGAGTTAAGGGATTATTTTGTTTATCAAAATAATATCTTAATAATATAAAGGGATGACATCCTAGATGTCAACCCTTGGGTAAATATGTATTTTATGTAAAGCTTTATGTTTTGTAAAGCTGACTATAAGAGTTATTAGTCCTAATAACTTGTATAAATATAAGGCATATGGAATACAAAGAAGAAGTTGTAATTGTAATGAAATAGATGATATAGCAAACATATATGCGAAAGGTATTGATGTGAAGTTATGAAAGACAAGCAAGTAGTATAAGGTTATGTACCTTTCCCTATTTTGTAATCAGTAATCATTGTACATTACTTGTTTGGGTAGTGGGCTCATCTTGTAATCATTCTATTTTGTACTACCAACTCTTAACAGGGTTGACGCTTCTAACAAGGCCTATAGTCCCTTAATCAGGACTCAGACACTATATATATGTAACAAGCTCCTAACATGGTCAATATCCTTAACATGATACTTTTGATTAGTGGATATTTGTGGGTGCCATCCCCACTGGGGTTTTCCCTTGGCGTGGGTTTCCTCGAGAAGAAATAATGTGTTATGAGTTCTTTTGCTTTATTGCTATGCATGTTATTTAGTTTACTATTTCATGCATGTATCAAGATAATCTGTTATATCCATAATTGGGTGAAAGTAAAATTTTGCAGAATACTAATTCACCCCCCCTCTTAGTATTCCCTATTTCTAACAATTGGTATCAGAGCTTAGTTACTCAGAAAAGAATCATTCAGAAAAAGCCTAGTAGCTAGAGTAAGATCTCTATGAATATGGATTAGCTACAAAAGAATCTTGAAGAAGCTCTTGAACAGATTGATATACTTACTAAAGAAAGAGATACTCTGAAAGGAAAATATGATTATGCAAAGAACCTCATTGAGAAGCTAAGAAATAAGCTAGAAGAACTAAAAACAGAAAAGGAATCTACAATTCAAATTGAAAATTGTGATGATAATCTGGAAAAAGAAAATGAGATCCTTAAACATGAATTAAAGATAGTGAATCTGAAGTTGAGTTTGAAAGATGGAAATAGCAAGAATGAAGCAAATCTGAAATTTGAGATCTAAACTTTGTAAAGTGACATCTGAACTTGAGAAAACCAAATTGCAGTATGTTGAACTTGAAAAGTACAATACAATTGTGAAAGGTGAATTGACTCAGTCTAAGCAACAACTTGAGAAACTATATTCTACTAGTGAGAAGATTGATGAATAAATGTCTTATCAAAATCCATTCTATGATAAAACTGGTCTTGGATTTAACTCATCTAAGGTAAGTGAGGAAAGCAAGGAACCAGATCTGAAAGTTTATGAAAACATAGAAGAAAAGAAATCTGATGAAGCTAAAAAATTTGAAGATACACCTAAAGAGGAAGAACCACCTAAGAAAGAAGAATCACCTAAAGGTATGCAGAGAGAATTTAAAGGTAGATGTTTTACATGTAACACTTTTGGTAATATGAAGAAAGATTGTACAGGTAAGCAATTTAAACCTCTTAATGGTTATTGTTATAATTGTCATGATTTTGGACATAGAGCTATTGAATGTAGGAAGTCTAAATTTGATGAGAATAATAATAGTAGTAGAATGTTTAGAGATAATAACCATGTAGATAAGAAACCTACTAAAGATATGAATAGAAGAAATGGAGTAGTATGTTATAGATGCAACAAGGTTGGACACATTGCCCAGAATTGCAAATCACAAATCAACCAGACTAGACCGAGATATGGAAACAATGGAGTAGTTTGTTAGATATGCAACAAATTGGTCATACAACAGGGTTTTGTAGAATGGAAAACATGAGAAACCCTAATCCTAGAAGTCATGCAAAGAGAAATGAGAATGCAAGCAATAGTCAAGGAGGTTGTTGTAGTAATTCAGAAGAAGTGAATTTTATTAAAGCCATAGATCAAGGAGACACATTCAGCATTGAAGGTAATAAAAAAGGTGAAGTATCTAATGGTAAGAGTGAATCTCTACCTAGCCCATCTCAAAGTACTTAATTCATGAAAAATATAGTAGAATAGGAACTTAGGATAGTGTAGAAGTTAGTATAGGATGAATTGAGTCTTGCGTAGTTAATACAAGGTATAATATGATGTAATGATGCTATGGTTAAGAGAGCATGAGATAATATGATGTTATGCGAGATCACAAGAAGTTTTAAGTTTTGTAGGTAAGTAGGAACAACTTTTTGGAAAGAAGCGGTAAAAGAATTGAATGCGATGTTAGAATCTTATGAGATTGAAAGGTTAAAAGCTTATGATTAGTATTGTTTAATCAATAAAGTGAATACAAGTGTGAAGGAGATCAAAGTAGCAGTGATTGAGAGAAGTTTGCAAAGATTTGGTGAAGGAACTTCGTGTTGGATCTATGCAAATCCCTAAATCACAGAATTAAGGTATTTCACTAAGAAAATCTATCAGTCAGTTAGAGAAATTATAGAACTCATGGATGCTTCATTGGTTCACAGTATAAGAGATAAAATCAGACCTAAGATTAAAAGGGAACTACTAGAACCTTTGGAAGAAGACCCTAAATTAGCGTTATCATCCATACCAAATGAAGTTTTACATTTAGAGAATATTAGAAGCTATTTGGGATGTAAACTTGAAACCCTTAGTGATAGTGATGTAGTCAAGTATGGACAACCCAATGAAGGACTGTCCAAACTTGTAGCCAAACCAAAACACAACAAAATTCCACAATAACAATAACATATCTGATAAAGAATAGCAATCTTTATTCATAAATCACCAATTACATGCAATGTGCCGGGTTGTAAGGCCTTCCCAGTTACGACCAAATACAAAGCAAGTAACAGTCTACAAGATCTTGTAGGATCCAAACCTTTCCACCACACCAATATTTAGCTAGCCCAGGTCTGCAACACACAGTACACTGGTAGACACCTAGGAAAGATCTAAACTTGTACTCAAACTTCTAAGCAATCTTCCTTCTCCTAAGCTTGAAGGCTACTAACCTTCCTTCCAACTATCTCTCCCCTTCCAAACAACTACCCAAGCATCCTATAAATACTGATTCCTAGCCACAAGTTGGCTGAAGAAATAATAAATCTTTACAAATAAATATTAAATGCTAAAACATTAGTCAGCTCTCACATAGCCTTACAAAATAAATAAACTCTCAAAGATGGCCCCAATGGTCATCAAATCCACATAGAAGAATGCACCATGCTAGATCTAGGTCCCCACATGTCCAATGGTCAATCCATAACATGAGGAGCATGACCCAAATTAAATGCACCAGTCAGCCAAGCCGATCCATCCAAACAATCCAGTCGGTAAGCAAGAACACCGAGCAACAAAAGAGATAACCGAGCACTAGTCGACTGACCATGCTAAGCATGACCAAGAAATGTAGTTATCATTGAGCGCTAGTGAACCGATGCCTTTAGTCACTGAGCATTCTTCAGAGACCGAGCACCCCGGTAACCATAGAAATCGAGCAACCAATCTCCCAAACCAAGCAAGAACTCCATCAAACCAAGATCAAAACTAACAATCTACCTTCAAAACAAACATATTTTTGGTTGATACAGGATTTCCAAGAATCCTAGGATGCTCCTACATTAGACACCCCATGTAAGAAATATTTTCTCTTAAGGAAAGCAGGAATGCCTCAAGGGAATCAGAATAGGTATGCCAAATCTGTTCTTCACCCACATCTCTTCTTGTCCTTCATCCCAAGTAGTATTTTCTTCATTCACTATCTCATGCAAAAAGTCCTTCTACTTTTCACTATGCTTATCCCTTCAGTTGGAAACTGATAGCAACTAACTCTAACCACTACTGATCACCTCAGTGCCTCGGTAAGATTCATCTGCTTCAGACTCCTCAACCAACTCCATATCATCTACATCTCTCTATGTCACAAATGTCACCATCTGCTGAACCATCTCTGCTAGCAAAACCATCTATTTCTTAATCTCAACAAACTCTTCAAAGATATCATTCTCCTTATCCTTCAAACTAGGCTTAATAGGAATATGTTCATCAACCTTCTACTCCTAAGGTTTGTCATAAGAACAACACCTGATAACTCCACATCCCTTAAACCCTGTCTCCTATAAAGGTATCAACTTATGCTGAGCTCCTTCATGCCTAATCACATAGGTATTAGCATGACCATCAAACAAAACATTCTTATCAAACTGCCAAGGTCTATCGAGCAACAAATGACAAGAATCCATAGGCAATACATCACACAAGATCTCATCCTGGTAAGATCCAATCTGAAACTTAACCAAGCATTGTTCTTCAAGTCTAACCTTAGAAACATCTTGGATCCAACTAATCTGATAAGGATTAGGATGCTTCCTTCTTTCCAAATTCAACTTACTAACCATTTCATCTAAAAAAAAATTCTTAGAACTGCCACCATCAACTATGACATTACATACCTTATTCTTGCACTTACATTTGGTTCTGAATAAATTTCTCCTTTGCACCAATTCATGGACACATGAAGCTAATCTCCTAGTGACAAGACAATCACCTTTCTCTAGAACATTCTCAATGTCTTCTTCAACAACTAATGCAACTCTTTTCTTAGGACACTGCTAACTTCTATGACCAGCTTCACCACAGTTATAACAAGTGCCGGTGAACGCTTTCTTCCACCTTCCTCTCTATCCAACATTCATAGTAACTTGACCACTGTGAGATCCCACATTAGTCTTAGGATTCTCTGTCACATTACTCTCAGCAACTATCTCACCAGTTTTACCACCTCAGTTCCTATTGTTTGATTTTCCTTCATACTTCTTATTAATATTCTCTTCAATCTTTAATGTCATATGATAAGCATCATTGATTGTTGTCATCCACACAATAAGTAAGTCTTCTTCAACACTAGGTCTCAAACCATAGACAGACCTAGCAACCTTCTCTTTATCAGCTTCAAAATGACCATTCCTAATCAGGATTCTATAAAAATCCTTGGTATACTCTTGTACCGATTTGTTAGTCTGCATCAAAGATTGCATCTTCTTAAACATGTCCAATTCATAATCCACCAGAATGAATTGTTTCTTCAACTTGTTGACCATTCAGTTCCACATAGTGATCTTCTCTTTTCCTCTTCTTTCTCTTTCCAACTAAACTTCTCTCCACCAAATATTTTCATGACCTTTCAACTTAGTCTTTGTGAATCTAACTCTATCAGGATCTTCTATTTCTTCATACTCAAAGTATTCATCAATCTCATTGATCCAATCAATCAAGTCTTCTGGCCTAAGGCTTCTAACAAATGTAGAAACTTCAATCTTAGGTCTCTTCCCAATCTTAAACATAGCTTTTAGAATTTGATTCTCCTCTGAATCTCTAGCTTCTACAATAGCTCTTCAAAATGATCTTCCTCAGATTCATCATCACTATCCTCTTTCAAGGTAGGCTTCTTATTTCTCAACTCTTCTTGCAGAGTTTACACTTGTTTCTACAAGGCCCTAAAATCATCAATATTGAATTCTCTAGTAGCTTCCTCTT
The DNA here is from genome assembly GCA_027943335.1 of Chamaecyparis obtusa. NCBI lineage: Eukaryota > Viridiplantae > Streptophyta > Pinopsida > Cupressales > Cupressaceae > Chamaecyparis > Chamaecyparis obtusa. Next base: position 1,117,158 of record BSBK01001836.1, on the reverse strand, counting down.
CTTCAGAGATCTCACAATTTCTCCTCAGAGGCATCTTCAAATTAAGATCTAGACACAAACACACAAGCTCCACTCAGCTCCAACAGGAACAGACTTCACTCAAATAGGAACAAACTTCATTGTGATACCACTTGATGCAGTCAAGTATGGAGAACCCAATGAAGGACTATCCAAACTTGTAGCAAAACCAAAACACAATAGAATTCCTCAACAATAATAACATATCTGATAAAGAACAACAATATTTATTCATAAATCACCAATTACATGCGATGTGCCAGTCTATAAGGCCTTCTTGGTTATGGCCAAATACACAGCAAGTAATAGTCTACAAGATCTCATAGGATCCAAACCTTTCCACCGCACCAATATTCAGCTATCCCAGGTCTGCAACACATAGTACACTAGTAGGCACCCAGGAAAGATCTAAACTTATACTCAAACTTCCAAGCAATCTTCTTGCTCCTAAGCTCGTAGGCTACTAACCTTCCTTCCAACTATCTCTACCCTTCCAAACAACTACCAAGGCATCCTATAAATAATAATTCCTAGACACAAGTTAGCTGAAGAAACAATAAATCTTTACAAACAAATATTAAATGCTAAAACATCAGTCGGCTCTCACATAGCCTTACAAAATAAATAAACTCTCAAAGATGGTCCCAACGGTCATCAAATCCACATAGAAGAATGCACCATGCTAGATCTACGTCCCCACACATCCAACGGTCAACCCATAACATGAAGAGTGCAACCCAAATTAAATGCACCAGTCGGCTAATCTAATCCATCCAAATAATCCAGTCGATAAGCAAGAACACTGAGCAATAGAAGAGATAACCAAGCACCAGTCGACCAACCATGCCAAGCATGACTGAGCAATGTAGTTATCACCAAGTGCTAGTGAACTGATGCCTTCAGTCACCAAGTGTTCTTCAGAGATTGAGCACCCCGGTAACCATATAAACCAAGCAACCAGTCTCCCAAACCAAGCAAGAACTCCATCAAACCAAGATCAAAACTAACAATCTACCTTCAAAGACAAACATATTTTTGGTTGATACAGGATTGCCAAGAATCTTAGGGTGCTCCTACATTAGATAATGATTTTACTAAAGAATATGAGAAGCTTTACAATCAGGATATGTCATTTAAAGTAGGGTTTGAACATTTGAAGGATAAAAAAATCATAAAGTATTCACTACAGTATGAATTTGATGATGAAGAATGCACTAAGATAATTCTAAGCAAAGTACATAATGGAAAGTTTTGGTTAGATGACAGAGTGATAGACATTACAGCTAACCTAATTCATGAATTAACTAGTTTATCTAAATCAGGAGTCATATTGTTTAATGAAAAGAATGTGAAGAAAACTATATTGGACAACACTAAATCATCTTACAATGGTGGAGGTATAGTGATTAGCAAGATACAACATGACGATGTTAGGTATTTATGCAAGATCCTAACAGCTAAATTTTGTTCTAATTCAAGAGAAGATGACATAGCAGATGGAATGAGTCATGCAGCCTAATTGATGTGTGTTGATAAAGTGCAAGTAGATGTGTGTGAGATTTTGAGAATTTAGTTGTTTGAGAACCTAGAAAAGGTTAAGAAGACTAAGAATTCCTAGTTTAGATTCTCATCATTGGTTACATATATGTTTTTTCATTTGATAAGAAGAATTCCATTTAAAATTGGAGATGATTGGAATTATGGCAAGACCACAATAGAAAGAATCAACAGAGTGTATATGAGACACCTTATAGACAAGGTAAATGAGAGTGCAGTTTTAGTGATTAAAATGTTTCAGAACTTGATGAAGAACTGATCAAGGATCCCTCAGTCAATTGTTGAAAAGTATAAAAATGAGGTATGCTTTATGGTTGACACTGACTTTACCTACATTGAATCAGTTGAACCTATAGTAGAGTTCATAGACCCTCTTGGCTATGAAATTTTTGAAGTTGAAGCAAAAGAATATGTAAATAGATTTCTTAAGAGCAAGTTGGATGTACATAGTAATAGATTTGGAACTTTTGAGGAGAACTTCAACTCCACAAAGTCTATTCAGGAAGAAAAATAGTCAAATAAGACAGTGGAAAGTACAATTAAGAAAATTCTAAAGGACACGAGAATGACATAACAAGAATTTATGATTGCAAAGCAAACAACAACAGCTATTAGAGACATTAGAAAAAAGGAAGTTTTGTCTATGCCACCCCTATCAGTAGTTGAGATTGGAAATTTGAAGCATGTGGTGAAAGTAGAGAAAGAACAAGAAATAAGGAAGTCTACAAGATCATCATCAACTCCACCAGGAAAAAGAATGAAAGAATTAGCTACTGGACTGGGTAAGAGGTAGAAAAAAATAGTTACTCCAGTTTAGAGGAAAATAGTAGAGATAAAACATGATGAAGATACTCAAGTAAAAAAGAAGACATGGAAACCAAGGATTGAGAAGGTAAATGAACAAATCATTCATGATGGAGATTTTTCTAAAATGAACAAGTATTATGAGCTTTATAAATATTCAGAGAGACTAAACTTGGAGAATGTAGTTGTGAGACATATGATCCTAGTAGATAAGAAGTTTGATACAATCCAAGGTAAGATACCTAATGATTTATTTGAGAAGCTAGTTAACAGGAAAAAGAGAGCAACTGAAGAAGATAACAAAATCAAAGAAAAATTTGTGAGGAAACTATGTGATATTAGAGATGAAGATCATTTTAAAGAAATTATGAAAGAACTTGGTAGTCATCTAAGAACAAAAAGAAGAACCATTTAGATAATGGGAGGTAACTATGAAGAGATAAACAAAGAAACTGAGAAAGCAATAGTAAAGATATTGACAACAAGTGTAGCAGTAGAACATGCTAAAGAAGTTAAGCATCAGAAGAGTCCCTCTCCACCATTAATTAATATTGAAGATGAATCAATGCATGTGGAAGGAACTAAGATCACATTGGACAATGATGATAAACCTTTTGGCAACCTAGAGAACATTGTTGACAATTCGGCTTTAGAAGAACATGACAGATCAATTGAAGAAAGAAAGAAAAAAACAAGGAAATAAGAAGAAAATAAAATATAAAATCAAGAAAGTATAGAGATTCAAGGAAAAAAAGAAGCACCTAGAAAAGAGGAAATCAGTCCTACACCTGAGATTGTAGCAAAGAAACCACAGGTTGAATCGATTTTTGAAAGCTTTGGGAAAGAAGTTGATGATTATGATCAAATGGAGTTGATCACATAATTGGAAAGAACAAGAAGGTAAAAATCCTTAAAGGATCATTAATGGAAATAATAGAGAAGTTATAGAGTATTGTGACTAACTAGATAGTAGAGGTAGATCCACTAGAAAGAGCTAGAGAAGTTATGAAAGCATTTGATAATGAGTTCACTAACTCATCAGATATAGCTATAGTGAAGGTTTAGGCAGCCTATGAGGCCAAAATACTTCATGATATAAGTTAGACTATCAGAAATGATATTAACAATCTGGATGTATGTATAAAAAATCTTAGAAGGAATTTGGATAGAGGTAAAACTTTGTACATTCAGTGTACAGAATTTGAAAATCATGTTTCAGAAGTGCTTGAGAAGATTAAGGCTAAAGAGGCGGAAATTCAGTCAAAAGTAAATCTTTTAGCCAGCCCTAATATGAAAATTTTTGATGTTGAGAAAAGAATCGGTAAAATGTATGATGACATAAGGATTCTTAATGATGAGAAAGATAAGAAATTGAGAAGATTCTCTCTTCTTAGAGAGCACATTTCAACTAAGATTGGCATAGTTGAAGGATAATTTGAAGAATGTCTTTCATCCAAGACATCCTATGAGAAGTTAAACTTTGCAAACCTTCATACATGTGAGATCACATCTTATGGTCTATGTGCACTCCTCAGTGTTTTAGACACAATAAAGAAGGCATGGGAGAAGGAGATAGAGAGCATTAAAGTAAACTTTGCATATTGTGTTGCAAGCCTACCGGCTCTGTAATTTTGAATCAAGGTAAAAAAAAATTTGAGATCACAATTTTTGACACCTTTTTGCCATTTTTGTCAAAGGGAGAGTGATATGATAACAAAAAATTGATTTATATGTTAAGGAAGTATATTTCTAGGAGGAGTATAGAATAAAGATAATATATATGGAGTTATAAGGACAACAAAAACATATTTTTGTTATGGCCACAACTTTGAGTTTTGAAGTTTTGAGACTTAGCCAATTTTCTCATATGTTGCAACCAATGACAAAGGGGGAGATTGTTGGCAATTTGAATGAGTTAGATATCTAGATGTTGTCATTATGGCAACATATGTGAAGAATGTAGATGACAAAGACCAAGTATGATAGAACACAGAGAAAAATTGTCTATGTGCAGTATTTTCCCAGTGTAACCCGAGACAATTTTGATTGGCGATGTCGATTGAAGTAAGTTCAGTGCTTACACACTTGAACATAGATACTATGACGTATAATGAAGACTCATCTAAGAGCGCAAGTCTATGTATGACATGTATGGAAGAAGTTATTGCAGTATTACCAGAGATAGTGTTAAAGCTGACTAGATAGAGAAGAAGACAAAATTGGTAAAGAGTTAAGGGATTATTTTGTTTATCAAAATAATGTCTTAATAATACAAAGGGATGACATCCTAGATGTTAACCCTTGGGTAAATATTTATTTTGTGTAAAGCTATATGTTTTGTAAAGCTGACTGTAAGAGTTATTAGTCCTAATAACTTGTATAAATATAAGGCATATGGAATGTGAAGAAGTTGTAATTGTAATGAAATAGATGATATAGAAAACATATATGCAAAAGGTATTGATGCAAAGTTGTGAAAGACAAGAAAGCAGTATAAGGTTATGTACCTTGCCCTATTTTGTAATCAATAATCATTGTACATTACTTGTTTGGGTAGTGGGCTCATCTTGTAATCATTCTATTTTGTACTACCAACTCTTAGTAGGGTTGAGGGTTCTAACAAGGCCTATAGTCCCTTAATCAGGATTGAGACACTATATATATGTAACAGGCTCCTAACAGGGTCAACATCCTTAACAAGATACTTTTGATTAGTGGATCTTTGTGGGTACCATCCCCACTGGGGCTTTCCCTTGGCCAGGGTTTTCTTGAGAAGAAATAATGTGTTATGAGTTCTTTTGCTTTATTGCTATGCATGTTATTTAGTTTACTATATTATGCATGTATCAAGATAATCTATTATGTCCATAATTGGGTGAAAGTAAAAGTTTGTAGAATATTGATTCACCCACCCCTCTCAGTATTCCCTATTTCTAACAAAGAGGTCGTAGGTAACATAAGAGGTCTTAAGGGATCTAGATAAGAGTCCTAGAATGCTAATGGGTCGTAGGTGCCATAAGTGGTCCTAGAGTGTCTTAAGGGGTCATGGGTAACAATGGGTCCTAGATGTGTTTTAAGATAATGTAAGGGATGGATAAGGGTTAGGTAGAGTGTCTTAAGGGGTTAGGGGTAACACAAGAGGTCCTAAGGGGTCCTAGGTTTCATTAGTGAATCCTCGTATGATATTAATTGAATCTAAGATACATAAATGTGTCCTAAGACAACCTAAGATATGTTAATGGGTCTTGATGATCTGAATGGGTCATATATGTCTTAAAATGTCATAAGGGATGTATAATGGTCCAAAAAAGTTAATGGGGCATAGATGTGATAAGTGGTCTAAGGGATCTTAGGTTGCATTAATTGATACTAGTATGTCTTAAGGGTTCTTGTGGGCAACGATGGGTTCACATATGTATTAACAGAAGCTAAGATAGATGAATGTGTCCTAGGACATTTTAAGATATAATAATGGGTTGTATGGGTCCTAAGGGGTCCTATGTGTCAAGTAAGATGTCATAAGTGATACATAATGGTCCTAGAATGTCTTAAGGGGTTGTACGCCTCATAATAGATCTTAAGAGATCATAGGTTACATTAATTCATCCTAGAATGTCTTAAGGATCCTTGAGGGGAACAATGAGTCCTTGTATGTATTAATGGAACCTAACATGTACATCAATGGGTCATAGGACATCCTAATATGTATTATAATATCTTGATATTCCTAAGGGATCTTAAGTGTCTTAATATGTTGCAAGGGAGGAATAAGGGTCCTAGAAACTTATTGTACTATAATTTTTTAACATTTTCAACATACTACTAGATTATTTTCAAAAATTTAACTACAATTTTCTAAGATTTTTACAAACTAAAAATTATTTAAAACAAATAACTAACTAATACTTACTAAAAATGTGTGTGTAGAGAGAGAGAGAGAGAGAGAGAGAGAGAGAGAGAGAGAGAGAGAGAGAGAGAGTCCTAATATTTCTAACTTTAAACTTAAAATTTAACATTTTCTAACTTTAATCTTAATGTTTTCTAATAATTTCTAATAGTTTCTAACAAACTACTACGTTTTTCTACCATTTTCTAACATATTCTAACATTTATACTATGATTTTTAATATTTCTATCATTTTCTAATATTTAATTACAATTTTCTAACATTCTACTATTAATTTCTAACATATTAGATAATATTTAACTACAATTTTCTAACATTTCTACAAATAAAAAATTATTTAAAATAAATAACTAACTAAAATAAATATAAAACATAGTATTTACAATAAAAAATGAGAAAATGTGTGTACTTGACACTGCTAACAATTTGAAGACGTCAAAGAATCTCGGGAGGCACGGGTGTGCTAACGTGATGAGGTGGTTCACTCCAAGGCCTAGGGTCCGCAAACTATGATAGTGACAATGAGAGTAAAAAAATGCCAGAAGTATATAAAAAATCTGGCCCAAAGGGGCTTCGTGCGAAGACCCTCTTCGCACAAAGAGGGGTCTTCATGTGAAGCCCCTTGTCTAGGGTACTTCGTGCTAAGTGGGTCCACCACTTTGCGTGAAGTATTAACTTTGTACTAAGGCACCAAAGTTTTTTTTTTCCTTTCTCACTGATTTTTTTTGTCCCTAAAAGTGGGACACAGCTTCATGGGATCACCCTTATAAAGAAGAATATTGGTGACAGTGGCAAAAGTCTTGGTGAATACATGGATGAATTAAGGAGTCATTTTAGGAAACCAGTAGATGAAGATGATGTAAAGATATGGAAGGTAAAATAATTCAATAAGGCATTGGTTCAAGGAGAGACAATAGATGCTACTATGTCTTCGCATGATGTTAAAATTGCTACATTATCCTAAAAGGCCAAGCATGGCCTTAGGGGGAGCATTGGATGTAGATAACAGATTATATCCAACCCCTGATTATGTGGAATAACCTCATGTGAGCTTAGATATGGTGTATACAGACATTATGGAGTCTACATATGTGATCACAGTATTTAGAGATTCATATCCTATGAGTGCGAGAGTTGTGTTCTACCAGACTGTGTGCAAAGTTGAGCTAACTATGATAAATATTTACTCAACCAATGATGGATAAAAGACCTTGAATAATATCATTTCTTCACCATTTGATAAGCAGTGAACAAGGAGAATAGAGTTAAGAAGCACATCAACCACCTAGCAACCAAATTGCATGATCAATTTAAGCAGAAGTTTTGGAATTTAGTGTATTAAAGGTATTTAGATCATATACTATATCAAGAAGTTATAGATGCACCTATGATCTATGATATAGTTGATATGCTAAGGTATAAGTTTAAGAGACACCCTTTTAGGTCTTGTGAGGATGATCCTGAAGGAGCATTTTTGCAAACCCCATACAACTGTTAATATAATTTAGAACAATAGAGGGGGGGGGGGGGGTGAATCAGTTGTTCTCAAGTCTAGATGTATAAATAAACTTTCAAAACTCTTCAACAACTTAGATTTGACAACCAACAGCTACTTGGTCATTACAAAATGCATATCAGAAACATATAACAGTGCAGTCCACTATCCAATAGTATTTAACTTGCAAAACATAGAAATGTTCAAACCAAAACATTCACACAAGCATTAACACCAAGATTTATAGTGGAAACCCAATTTACGAAAAACCACTTTGTAACATGCTACTAATATTTTCACTCTTCTAAAGTGAGCTCTATGAAAAGATAACCCTATCAAAGGTTTACAAATACACTACTAGATGTGACTTGATTAAGGGATTTCAACCACCCTATTAGGAGTGAGATTTGTTAGAGGACTTAAGTACATTCCATTAGAAAGCAACCTTGTTCAAAGGATTTATACAATAACTGTTAGGTCAACCTTGATTAAAGGATTTAAACTGATACAATGGTTAAAAAGTAACATTAGTGTTTGATCTAAAAACATACAACTCACTTTCCAAATAACAGATCAAATTCTTAAAAATATATGTTGGCTTACTGATTGAGATCCATTTCCATCTCCATTACTGATCTGCTTAGAAATCCCTTCAAGCAATCACAACTCCTTCTCCTTCAGCCTTTTCTTCTTATTCAGTCAATAACAACAACTCTAGCATCATCTTTCAACCTCATAGTTAGGTTTCCTTAATACCTCTTCGATAGGTCAATGCAACTTTTATTGCTTAATCTCCTCCATAGATCTTAGGGTTAGGTCAAATTCATTGAATCCTTCCAACACTATGTTCTTCATCCATCATTCTAGAAACATCTCTAATCTCTTTATGGAATTACAATAAAATGGTTTACAGTGCATTAAATGCTTCCATACATTCAATAAATAAAGTCAACACGATTTACATAATCCAACAATTCAACTATGTCAGCTAGGAATCTAAATTATTCCTCAAATGTAAATTACTAATGCTCGGTCAATACTATGTTCAACTTCTCATTCATCACTGGGTAGCCTGGTCACCACTGAAATTGTTTCATCAGCTAATATTGTCTTCCTCGTCAATAAACTCATGTTCAGTCAACATTGAATTTACTCAACATATACTAGCTCAGTTGACACTAACATCACTTGACTTAAACTAGATTTCTTCACTTTTTCTCGGTTAAACCTACTTGTTTAGTCTTATTTCTTACTTAGATAAGCAATACATTATCTTATCATTGTGCCACATAATCAAGTACCCATTAAAGTATCAAGATAACTCAACCTTTCCTTAGGTGCTATTGTTATAACCTCTGCCCTAATCCTTGTCAACAAATCAAATAGATATAGTACTTTCTTAGATAGAAACAATCTTATCATTTAAGGTTTGACATCAATGACAATACAACAATTGCTTCAATTGTAGTTTCCAACAATCTCCATCTTTAGCATTGATGCCAACACCATATGAATAACACATGATTCACCAACCAATCCAAAAATTGTTTGTACATCAGAAATATTTAATTTTGATTTTGAATCTCTTAGCCTTGCTTACATGACAATCCACACAGTAACTTACACTTAATCTCTTCTATGTTCCTTTCCTCTAAATCTCTCCCTCTTACTTGATCTTATTCATCTCACCATGTGTTTTCATCTTATTCATCTCCCTCTTTGACAATAATGCCAAAGAAAAAACTAAAACATACATCTTTCAGATGTAGGTGCCATCTTGTTAGTTTAGTAACAATATTTATCCCTATGTCATCTTTTCTTATGACTTCTTATCGGCTTTGTTATAATTTTTCACAACTCTAGGCTACTCCTAAAGTGTGACTTTTCTCTGCATCAATTTGTCAAATACTCTTTGCAGCACATTTGATGCAGTGCTCCTAGCTTGACTAGGAAGCCTTAGTAAGGGGAAGAACCCCTCATTTGCCTCTCAGATATTCATGAGCTTCTTTAGGTAAGGCTTTAGTGAATATGTCTTCTAGTTGTTCTTTTATATTCACATATTCCATTCTAACCTCTTTATCTTGTACCAATTCCCTCAAGTAATGATACTTGATGGAAATATATTTGGTCTTTGTGTGCATCACTAGGTTCTTAGATATGTTGATAGCACTTGTGTTGTCATAGTAGATGACAACTGGTTCAGTGATTTCTTCTTTCATGTCTATCAACAATTGCTTTATCCATACCAAGTTTGAATAGCTCACTGTTGCAACAACAACAACATACTCAACTTCAGCTATAGATTGGGAAATGCAATTTTGTTTCTTGCTTGTCTAGGAAACTAATCTTTGTCCAAGAAAGAAAGCTCCACCACTAGTACTATTTCTATCATCCACATTTCCTACCCAATCTGCATCAATATAGACTCTCAGTTCAAATCTTTTATGCTTCTTATAGTACAATCCATAATCTACAGTCCCTTTCAAATATCTCATTATCCTTTTTACAGCCATCATGTGAGTTTCCTTAGGACTGGGAGAGAATCTTTCCACAATCCCAACTACTAGAGCAATATTTGGTCTGCTATGAGTAGCATAATACAGTTTTCCCATCATGGACCTATACAAAGTATGGTTTACTTTAGCAACATCATCATTTTTTGACAATTTTTGTTTGGTAGCCATGGGAGTACTTACTGGCCTTGAATCCTCCATACCAAAGGTTTTTAGTATCTCATTTACACATTTAGACTAGGTAATGAAAATACCTTTCTCCATCTGATATACTTGTAAACCAACAAAGAATTTTATCTCCCCAAACATTGACATTTCAAATTCAGTTTGCATTTCATTTGAAATTTTTTTACACAAGGCATCTTGTCCACCAAATATGATATCATGTACAAAAATCTTAGCCAACAAGATTCCTTTACCTTCTTTATCTTTCATGTACAAATTGTTGGTGTCATTTGTCCTTGAGAATCCAATCTATATTAAGTAATTGTGTAGCCTCTCATACCATGCTTTGGGGGCTTGCTTTAGTCCATACAGTGCCTTATTTAGTTTTCAAACCATATGTATTTTGTTTGGATCAACAAATCCTTTAGGTTGTTCAATGTACACTTCTTCTAATATACCATTTAAAAATGTAGACTTGACATCCATTTGGTATACCTTGAAATCTTTGTAGGTAGCATATGCAAGTAGAGTTCTCACTCCTAATCTTTCTATAGGGGAAAATGTCTCCCCATAGTCTATTCCTTCTTCTTGTGCATAGCCTTTGCATACCAACCTTTCCTTGTTCCTTTTGATTTGTCCATGTTCATTCATTTTATTTTCGAATACCCATTTTGTTCCAATGACATTTTTATTTTCTGGTCTAAGTACTAGAGTCCAGGTATCATTCTTCTCTATTTGGTCTATCTCCTCATTCATGGCTTGGGTCCAAACTTCATTTTCTAATGCCTCCCTTATTGTCTTAGGCTCAAATTCACACAATAAACATGTAGGGTCTCTTAACTTGCTTCTAGTCAGAACTCTAGTTTATTTGTCTCCAATGATTTGTGTAGGCTTGTGATGTCTCCTTACATATTGTTCCAAAATAGGTTATGATCTCTTTTCTCCTTGCTCTTTAGGTTCACCAATAAGATTGTTAGCTTCAGCTTCTGAATGCTCAAAAACCTCTTCCTGATACTCGGCAGCTTCCTCCTGTCACTCGGCATTTTCTTCATGTCATTCGACATTATTTCCCTGATACTCGACATTACTTACCCAAGACTCTACATTAGGTGCAAGTTTTCCACTTGCCTCTCCTTCTTCTATATAGAAAAAAGATCTATAATATTCTAGTTCTCTCTTGCTTTCCTTGTAAGGAAACTCAGGTGCGGAAACAACTTCCTACACTAATCCCTTAAGGAAAGTATTGTGCAAATTCTTTTTAAATCCTTACAATTTTAGATTCGTTAAGCTACTTAACAAATAATAATGCAGCCATATACCAAGCATACAAAAAATAAAGAATGACACAAAGATTTACCCTGGGGAAACCTTTCGGTAAAAACCCCAGCACTCCAAAACTACACAGTGTATTAATCAAAACTATTGCAGTTTACAATACACTTGCAATGCAAGTTCTTTCAGAAGATTTTCCCACTCTTGAAGACAAATCATGGCGGCATAAAACATTCCAACAATACACTTACTTCTATCTTCGCAACCCTAAAAATGCTTATATCATGCGCTTCCTCTTTTAGAGCAACCTCCAAAGATAGCCGTATTAGGGTTTTACCATTCTTTGATAAAATAGGAACCCGAAATTTTTTTTGGGGGGTGATGCCCTGAACCCCATGATTAGGGAAGAGTGTATAGTATTCAATTTTATCAGTTGCCACATGTCTTCACCTATCATTGAATCTTCCAGATATAGCTCTTACATGTCATAAGAATCTGTCATAACCATTTAAGCCATGATCTCCTTACACACAACTCAAGATGCCGACACATCAAGTGGAGTGACACATCAACATGCCAACTAGACATGTACACTCACACTTAATTACATTATTTGCAAGAAATACATTTTACAAAACAAATAATAAGAATAGGAATTATCCAAGGTTGAGACACCTTATTCCTAACATTCCTATTCATTTTTCTTTGCATATTCATCAACCTTGACATTTACACTTTCCACAATTTTGTTAGTGTTAGAGTTCAAACACTTGTACAAGCTATGATTTTTTGTGGACTAACCTAGGAATATGCCCTCATCACTTTTAGCATCAAGCTTTCCATTCGTATTGTCTTTTATTATATAGCATTTACTCCCAAAAATTCTAAAGTACTTTACATTAGGTGCATACCCATGCCATAACTCATAAGGTGTAACATTTGTACCTTTTTTGATTTGTACTCAGTTTAGGGTATAAAGAACTATACTTATAGCTTCTCTCTAGTACTTTTGTGCAACATTTTTTTTGATCATTAGTGTTCTTTCACAATCCATGATAGATCTATTCCTTCTCTCTGCTATACCATTCTGTGGATGTGTTCTAGGTGCAAACATCTGTCTCTTGATTCCTCTATCATTGTAGAATAGATTGAACTCATTTGATATGAATTATCCACTTCGGTCAGATCTTAGATACTTTAGGTTCCTACTTGTCTCCTTTTCAACCTTAGCCAAATACCACTTAAAAAACTGAAATGCATCATATTTTTCTTTTAAAAACATTATAGTCATCATTCTGGTGTAATCATCAACAAATAGAATAAAATATCTTGCACCACAATAGCTTTAAATATTGATAGGTCCACCAAGGTCAGTATCAACCAAATCTAAAGCATTTTTAGAAGTAAAAGTCTTGCTCTTGAAAATACACTTTTTCATCTTACCCAACTAACATTGTTTGCACATTACATTATCAAGTTTCTTCAATCTTGGCAATCCTCTCAGTTTCTCTTTTAACTAATATCTACCAGATTATCAAAGTTAACATGACTTAGCCACTTATACCATAAACATATATCATCAAGTTGTGTAATCAAACATGTCTCTTCAGATAGGTCTAGATAAAATAAATTTTCTCTTGTCTGTTCTCCACTTCTAATCAGTTCACCAGTGGCATCAAATATCTTAGCCTTCCTATGATGAAATTCCACTTGGTAGCTAGTGCTCTTAAGTTGTGCAACACTTAGTAGATCATAGTTATGACCTTCTACCCAATAAGAATTTTCACAAGTGATCTTATCGGTCAACTTAATCAATCCTTTACCCTTAATAGGACATGGTGCATCATTACCAAATTTTACACTTCTACCTTTGTAATGATCTAGGGTATCAAACTTAATTTTATCACCAGTTATGTGGTGTGAGAAACCACTATCAATAATCCACTTATCATTTTTGTTCACATAGGATATAAGTGAAGTTTTCTCATCCTCATCAGAATCATCTTTCATAGCAACATAGACTACTTCAATTTCAAAATCATCACTATCAGTGTTAGTTTCTTCTTTAATAATATAGTAGGATTTATTACCTTTATCTTTGTAGTCCTTGTACCTTTGGTAACCTTTGTCTTCTCTTTTATCTTTATGCTTGCTATCTCTTTCCTCATCCTTGTCATCCTTGTCAGGACATCTTGCAGCTATATGACCAACTTTGTTACATGAGAAACATATGATAGGGACTTTACCTTTATACTTGCCTTTTCCCCTTTTCAATCTTCTGGCCATAAGAGTTTCAAGATCCTCTATTTCTTCATCATAAGTGTCACTATCACTTTCACTCTCACTAATGCATCTTTCTTTTTCTTTCTTAGACTTATTCATAACCATTTGTGACTTGAATGTAAATTCAACATTAGCAAGAGTGAAGTTATCATAATTAGAAAGCTCAAAAGTAGTAATCTTACCAACAAGAATTTCCAAAGTAAGAGCATTACCAGGGCTACATCTATATTCTTGAATTGCTAAAATTTTGATGGCATAAATAGGATGCAAAGTTCTCAATACTTTTCCAATAACAGTCTCATCATCAATAGTCCCATTAGCTCCTCTAATAGCATTTACAACTTCTTTATCCTACCACAATATTGAGCAATATTCTCACCTTCTTGCATTTTCATTTCATCAAGTTTACCTCTCAGGCTTTTAGCTTTTCCCCTTAGTACATTTATGTCACCACCATAGATGTTTGCAAGAGTGTCCCACATTTTCTTTGCATTTGTGCAATCTTTGATGTCTTCAAATTCAGGGTAGCTTAAGGTACATGCAATCTCCAACATTGCTTGATTGTGCTCTTGTTTATCTCTCATCTCCTTGGCAGTTAGAGGTGCAATAGGTGTAACATAGTCATGTTCAATATAATACTTTGTTGAGTCACCAATACCAGCTAGATGCAATTTCATCAGACTCTGCCATGCATGGAAGTTCTCCTTATTTAGCTTTGGTACCTCCTTCTTATACATCTTGATCATTTACTTCAAGTACCTTTCAACTTGTTCTCTGTAAGGACCAACAAATCTGATACCAATTATTAATATGATTTAGAACAACAAAGAGGGGGGGTGAATCAGTTGTTCTCAGGTCCAGATGTATAAATAAACTTTCACAATTCTTCAATAACTTAGATTTAACAACCAACAACTACTCGATCATTATAGAATACATATAAAAAATATATAACAGTGCAATCCACTATCCAATAGTATTTAACTTGCAAAACATAGAAATGTTCAAACCAAAACATTCCCACAAGCATTAACACTAGGATTTATAGTAGAAACCCAATTTGGGAAAAACCACTTTGTAACATGCTACTGATATTTTCACTCTTTTGAAGTGAGCTCTGTGAAAATCCAACCCTGTCAAAGGTTTACAAACACATTGCCAGGTGTGACCCGGTTAAAGGATTTCAACCACCCTGTTAGGAGTGTGCATTGTTAAAGGACTTAAGTGCATTCCATTAGAATGCAACCTTGTTCAAATGATTTATAAAATGAATGTTAGGTCAAACTTGATTAAAGGATTTAAATTGATACAATGGTTAAAAAGTAACATCAGTGTTTGATCTTAAAACATACAACTCACTTTGCAAATAATAGATCCAATTCTTACATATATATGTTAGCTTACTGATTGAGATCCATTTCCATCTCCATTACTGATCTGCTCAGAAATCCCTTCAAGCAATCACAACTCCTTCTCCTTTAGACTTTTCTTCTTATTCAGTCAATAACAACAACTCCAACATTGTCTTACAACCTCACACTTAGGTTTCCTTAATACCTCTTTGATAGGTTGATCCAACTTTTTCCACTTAATCTCCTTCGTAGATCTTAGGGTTAGGTCAGATTCATCAAATCCTTCCAACATTATGTTCTTCATCCATCCTTATAGAAACATATCTAATCTCTTTATGGAATTACAATAAAATGGTTTACATTGCATTAAATACTTCCATACATTCAATAAATAAAGTCAACACAATTTACATAATACATCCAATGTAAATTATCAACGCTTGGTCAATACTATGTTCAACTTCTTGATCATCACTGGGTAGCCTGGTCACCACTGAAACTATTTCCTTGGCTAATACTATCTTCCTCAACAATAAACTGATGTTTGGTCAATATTGAATTTACTTGGCATATACTAGCTCGGTCGACACTAACATCACTCAGCTTAAACTAGATTTCTTCACTTTTTCTCGGTTAAACCTACTTGTTTAGTCTTATTTCTTACTTAGATAAGAAATACATTATCTTATCATTGTGCCACATAATCAAGTACCCATTAAAGTATCAAGATAACTCAAACTTTCCTTAGGTGCTATTGTTATCACCTCTACCCTAAGCCTTTTCAATAATTAAATAGATATAGTAATTTCTTAGATAGCAACAACCTTACTAGTTAAGGTTTGACATCAATGACAATACAAAAATTACTTCAATTGTAGTTTCCAACAACAACATCCTTCAAGTAGAAGACATTAGGGCTTGTATTAGTTGTAAGTATGAGACTATAGGGGATGCATAAATCTATAGGAAGATAGATGAGATGATAGAATCAGATGAGGAAATGAAGGAAGAATTCAAACACCAAGAAGACCAATCAATCATAAAGCTAACCCTCCTAATTGATTTCAGTGAGACTAAATGGTTTAAGATCATACTAAGCAGAATTCATGATCAATTCATTTGGATAAAAGAGTCATCTGTAAAGATATGTAGCCAACTGATTCATGAAATAACTGGATTGGATAATCCTAGAGCCCTCCCTATGGCAGAGAAAAACATCAAGAAAAAAATAGAAAACCTAACACATTCCAAATGGGACAAGAAAGTGATGGTTGTTAATGATATATTTCGGCAAGAAGTGAGACAGGTAGAAATGCTACTAGGATACGAGTTATATTACAGTAGTAGACCTAACTCTATATCAGTAGGGATAATCATGATGGATTACATAATGGTAAAGGAAAACACTAGATATAACCTATGTGAGATCCTAGGACAACAATTCTTGAAGAATGTGAGGATTGTCAAGAAGGATAAGTCAAAAGCATTCAGATTTGGTTCACTCTTTGTTCACATGTACATTCATATTGAGCACAAATTTACTAGAATGCACCCTAGAGCATGGAAGGACAATATACCTACTAGTATACAATTATCAGAGAGCTTTAGGAGACAGAAAAAAGACTAGGTAGATGGAGAGTTGTTTGCAAAGATTAAGATTCTTCAAGGGCAAATGAAGGAGAGATACAAGATTCTTGAGGAGTTAGTTGAGAGATACAAGGATAGAATCTATTTCATGGTTGAAACTGATTGTGTATGCTTTGAAGTAGCTGAGCCTAGGAAGAAATGGTGCTACCCTATGGGGTATGAGGTTAGTTCTGAGGTTATTATAATGTAGATTGAACATGTAATGGAATCTAAAATAGATACATCTAAAGAAAGATGGGTACCTATGAGGAAAAGTCAGCAAAGGTTAGAGAGGAACAATATAAAGGAACAAGAAAGAGGAAAATAGAAAATATGGTAGATGAAATAGCAGCGAAGGATGGGATCACAAAGGAATAACTAAAGGAAGCAAGAACTAAGATGACAGAAGGGTCTTCTAGCATGGAAATTGAAGCACCTCCTCCACCCTATTGTTGGCAAGTATGGCCAAACTTGTCAGCACTGATGTGGAAAGTATGGATGAGGATGAACTCATAAGATTATCCTTCATAGCATTTTCTAAGGCAAAGGAGAGGTCATAACAAAAAGGAGATAAGAAGGTCAAGGTGATCGCTAGGGAAGTAGAAACTATGAATAAAATACTCTCTACACCTTTTACATTTCAAGGAAAGGATGATGCAGAGAACCTAAACATGGCATTGGACAACTTTGACAGCCATTATGAGTCAATGTTGAAGATCACAGAGGATAAGGATGAGAAGAGATACCTAGAAAATAAGTTGAAGGCAGTTTTCCAGACCATGTCATGGGACTGGGGCATTCTAAAAGCAACTATAATTAAGGCCAAAATTTGTGTTGCATAAGGAAGAAAAATCTACAATTATTGCATCAATCCCATAAGACACATAAATAACATTGAGGACATCATAGCCAAGGATAAGGCTGCATTGGATAGCATGATGGATAGTTATGAGACCTCCTCACAAACTGTATTAGAAATGGATAAGAAGACATCAAAAATCTTGGACAAAGTAAATTTTTTGGATAGAGAGAAAGGGAGAGTAGTGACAATATTTGGTTTACTAAAGAGTTTAATCACTCCTAAGCTATCAATTCTTGAAGCTCATCTCACAGAGATGGAAAAGATTGAAGAGTCAATGACCAACTCTGTACCCACTGAGTTGAAGGCAGCAGAGACCACATTTATGAACTAAATGGATTGATCCATGTTAGTGAACTATTGATTAAATCATGGAATGATGAAGTGAAGACCTTGGAATAATCCTTCCAAGACATTCTGAATTTGGTGAGTAAGCACTAAGTCATATATGCTTAAAATTTTTGAAGTTTTGTAAGTACCTTTGCCATTAATGTCAAAGGGGGAGAAGAAGAGAAGAGAAAAATGAAAATAGGAGAAGAAGTAAATAAAGATAAAATAAAAAAAGAGAAAGAGAAAATTGTTAATAAAAAAAAAGAATATGTATGTAAGAAATAAAAGAAGGAGAAGAGTACAGTCAGTATTTTGGACACTTAGTCATTTTTTCCTAAGTGTTGCCATCAATGCCAAAGGGAGAGATTGTTGGAAAGTGATGTTTTGAGTGCACTAAGAATCACTTGAGGGTTGTCATTTATGGAAACACATATGTTATAGTGATCACATGTAGTATGTATGAGTGTTGGAGACACAGTCATGAAAATTAAAAAGTATAGAATCAGAATTACAATATACTGTTGTATTGGTTTGACCAGCAAAGAAAGTATATGATATGTTATGGCTTGTGAACTTAGAGGAAGACATTTTGGGATATGTATGACCCTTGGTTAAGGTCACACATGTTTTTGTATTGTTATCATCAAGTTAAAGTGATATGAAGGCCTGCAAAGATAGAGGAACAATGAAACAGGGCATAGGAATAGTCACGATGATTAAGGGAATGCTAGATGGAATAGAGACGTGCTAAGTTAGATGAAGATTGTATATTGCTGACACTTTGTTAATATAAGATTTTTGACTCAATATTTATCATTTGTATAAATAATTATTATGTTTTGTATTGTATTTGAGAGCCGACTGGATGGAAGAATAGATATAAGTATATAGTATTTTGTGAAAGTGATAGAGATGATGATATGGATGCAAATTTGGGATATCAGTGATGAATGATAGAAGATGTGTGATCAATGATTGATAGAGGCTATTATGAATCATAATTGGAACTATCAAAGCATAAAAGATGCTTGTATTATTCATTCTTGAAGAGCACTTTTGTAACTAAATTATTGATTGTAAGAGTTGTAAGCCCACCATACCTTTAACAGGGTTTTTGTGTACCTTTAATAGGGTTGAAATTCCTCTAACAAGGAAATGTATTATGTAATACTCATCTCCTAGTAGGGCTAGATCTCCTAACATGGATTCTATATTTTAGTGCATAGTTGTGGGTACCATCCCCACTAGGGTTTTCCCTTGGCCATGATTTCCTCGAAAACAAATAATGGTGTTATGAGTTATGTGTTATGTGATTATGTTCTTTTCATTTTAGCACTCATATGGTTTATTTTCAATTAGTTTAAGTTTTATGTATGTTGTAATATTGATTCACCCCCCTCTTAGTATTACTTAATCGTAACAGATTCAAGATTTTTGTGTTCGAGAGCCTACTCTACTTCCACCATTTTTTAGTAGTCATAGATAGAATAGTTGCATTCACAATATAACATCCTCATTGACTTCAAAATAAATTCCTCCGATCATAACCCTTCTCTCTGACCATGACATCATAGTCAATCATACTCAATAAAATGAGAAACACCACCCTCTTTGCAGATATACCAAATTATGGAATCATTAAATTAAACTCATAATTTTTATTGGGTTTAATTCTCACTCTATCACCACCCATTATAAGAAACCTATTCACTAAAATACCATCCTAATAAATTACAGAGCATGACATAATAAAATAAATAAACTAATCCCTTAAAATGATTGCCTAAAGGTAGAAATAATTACTTCACACTCCACAATAAAACCATGACTTATCAGGACAACCTGCTCATGCATCCACTCTTTTTCAAATTGAAAAAAGTCATTGCAGATAACAAATTTTTTTATCTATAACATTTCTTTTGACTGGAGCAAGGAACCAGTGAGGCCACAAATCTAGGGGGCCTCATCCCTAATTAACTCCACCAGTTGAAACCCATGAGCATGAAAGCCCAGTTGGGACATTGAGCCTGAGGGGCACAAGAAAAAACACCATCGTGGGACTGGAATAGGTACTACGAGCACTCTAAGCCCAAGTGAGGGTTAAACAACTGGAACAAAAAACACCTCCTTCTCCATGAACAATTGTGCTAAAAGACAATTCATTCTGACTCCTATCTCTTTTGAATCATATACTAATGTTGAACAATGATTTCTTTTGACTCCTGTGCCTAGCATACATAATCATGTCCTTCTGGGGATTCAAACTATGTACCTTCCTATTACAAGGGTTCACAACAACCATTCTATTATGAGATCATACTCGAGGATAACAAAATATTCCTCTTCATAAATGTTTAAATTAATAATCCTTGTAATCGTGCAAAGGTGGTGCAAAACATGATTACCTATGTACCATATCATGATCATGTGGCTTTGGTGATAGTTTTATAACATGTCATCAGCTATGTTGCACCCACATATGTAAATTCACAATAAGATGAATGCCAACATATAGCCTACCTTAATATTTTTAAATTTAGAAAACCTCATAAACTTACAACCCATCTTGTGAGTGTTAAACCACCTAAACAAATAACTTAGAGAGACATCCATAAAGACTAATAATTTTTTTCCTCTCTAATAAGAAGCTTCACATTAGGAGGAAGGACCTCCAAATATCTCCAACATCTCAGGCTTGTAGTCAGGTGCCCAAAATCTTCCAAAGCATCATCCACACTATTTTCCTCTTTGTAAGTGTGACGAATAACAATGCCATCAAGAGAAAATAAAAATATCTTGATATCATCCATTACACTACTTGAGGACCAATTAATTCTGGTATTTCCTTTCATGGCCTCAACAACTAACTTAGAGTCACCCTCAATAACTAGAGTCTTGACACCAATGGATAAATAGATCCAAATACCCCATAAAAGTGCCATGCACTTTTCTTGACTACTAGTCAAATCCATGAGGTGACCAAAGTAAGTTTCCAAAAAATCACCAAAGTGGATATGAATGCCACCTCCTCTAGCACCACACCCATTTCTAAAAGAAGTATCAAAGTTTATCTTTCTCCATCCTTCATCAGGAGGTTTTCACCTGGTGTTTTTCTTGATTATTATTTTAGAGTTATCAAACAAAGAATACCAATTGGGTAATTCCCATTTTTTAGTAACTTTTTGTTCCAAAGGAGATGGTTGAGCATTCAGCCTAGGGAGTTTATAATAGACAGATTGTCAAATAGCATCATTAAGAAAGATTTGAACACCACTTCCATAAGACTTTCATTTTTTCATGAAAACCTATTATTTTTTTCTTTCCATAAGCTCCAACAAACATGGGGGGATGAGCTTCCAAAATCATCTAACATAAAGACTAGCTAAAGGTCTCTTCCATTCTTCAAGAAGCTAATCCAAGCCAAAATTCAAAGCCCAATTGATGTTGAGATTTTGTAGCACCAGATGCCAAAGTTTATTAACAAATTTATAGTGAATTAAAATGTAGGAAATTATCCCTCCTCTTGTTTACAAAGGTACAATATATTGTGGAGTTAAAATCCCCTTCTATTGAGATTATCCTAAATTAAAAAATTTCTATGAAAAGTTGTCCACCAAAAGAAATTAATCTTGGGGATTAAACAAGGATTCAAAATCTTACTCTAGGTGTCAAAGGATAAATCTTCCTTCAACAATAGATTATAAGGGAAATTCACTATGAAGTCTCCTTTTTTTTTCCAAATAAATTTATCTTCTCTAGGGAAGAGAGGATTTCTAGTCCTAGTGACAATCCTCAACATGTCATTGATTTTATTACTCATATGCAGGTTATCCCTTCTACATTTAGTAATATTTTTCCACTTAGATATCATTGGATATATAATCACTGACTCTAGAATCAATTAGTCTGTTAGCAATATCCATTAGCCCCCTAAGTGTCACATTAGACTCTAGTTTCTCTTCTCCATCCCAAACATCTTCCTAGAATCTGATACATCTACCATCACATAGTTGATACTTTAAACCCAACTAGATGTTATTTCTACATTTCATAATTTTGTTCTTGTTAAAAATTCAAGTCCACCAACACAACTAAGAGAGGGGGTGAATCAGTTGTGAGCTTAATTAATTGAAATTCAACTCTATCAAATCTTAAGCTTGTAATAAATAACAATAATAACCACAAGATAATAAACATACACAATATGACATAGTCAAGGTTGGTGAATCCAACTAAGGACAGACCAACCTTGTAGCCAAACCAATATGTAGCGGAAATCCACAAAGAAACACAGATCTAAAATGAAACAGAAGTCTCTATTCATTAAATCAATGATTACAAGCAATGTGTCAGGCTGTAAGGCCTTCCCGATTACGGCCAATTACAGAACATATAACAATCTACAAGATCTCGTAGGATCTTAATCTTTTCCACAACATCAGCAATAAGCTAGCCCAGGTCTGTAACACACAACACATTGGTAGGCACCCAGGAAAGATCTAAACTTGTACTCCAACTTCCAAGAAATCTTCCTATCCCTAAGCTTGCAGGCTACTAAATTCCTTCCCAACCTCTGATCCTCTCTAAAAAACTACCCAAGCATCCTATAAATATTGATTCCTAGTCACAAGTTGGCTGATGAAACAATTAACCCATATAAACAATTATTAAATGCTAAAATATCAGTCATCTCCCAAATAGTCTTACAAAATAAATAAACTCCTTAACATGGTCCCAACAGTCATCAGATCTGCATAGAAGAATGCAACATGCTAGATTTAGGTCCCCACATGTCCAACGGTCAATCCATAACATGAGGAGTGTGACCCAAATTAAATGCACCAGTCAATCAAGCTAATTCATCCGAACAAGCTAGTCGGTAAGCAAGAACACTAAGCAATAGAAGAAATAACCAAGCACCAATCAATTGACCATGCCAAGCATGACCAAGCAACAAAGTTAATGCTGAGCAACAGGAAACTGGTGCTTTCAGCTACCAAGCATTCTTCAGAGACCGAGCACCCCAGAAACCAAAGAAATTGAGCAACCAGTTTTCCAAATTGAGCAAGAACTCCACTAAACCAAGATCAAAACCAACAATCTACCTTCAAAGACAAACATATTTTGGTTGATACAGGATTGCCAAGAATCCTAGGATGCTCCTGCATCAGACAACCCGGGTCAAAAATATGTTCTCATAAGAAAAGTAGGAACACCTCAAGGGAATTAGAACAGGTATGCCAAATATGTTCTTCACCCACATCTCTCCTTGTCCTTCATCCCAAGTAGTCTTTTCTTCATTCACTGTCTCATGTAGAAAGTCCTTCTTTTCATTGTGCTTATCCCTTCGGTCAGCAACTGATAGCAATTGATTCTAACCACTACCGACCATAGTAGTGCCTTGATAAAGTTCATCCTCTTCAGACTTCTCAATCAACTTAGTATCATATGCATCTCTCTATGTCACAAATGTCACCATCTACTGAACCATCTCTGCTAGCAAAACCATTTGCTTCTTAATCTCAATGAACTCTTTAGATATTTCATTCTCTTTCTCCTTCAAATCAGGCTTAACAAGAATAGGTCCTTCTACCTTGTGCTCCTAAGGTTTGTCACAAGGACAACACCTAATAACTCCACATTCTTTAGCCCTTGTCTCCTATAAAGGTATCAACTTATGCCAAGCTCCTTCATGCCTAACCACATAAGTGTTAGCACGACCATCAAACAACACATTTTTGTCAAACTACCAAGGTCTACCAAGCAATAGATGATAGAGATCCATAGGTAACACATCACACAATATCTCATCATGGTAAGATCCAATCTAGAAATTAACCAATAATTTCTCTTCAACTCTAGCCTTAGAAACATCTTGTATCTAGCTAATCTCATAAGCATTAGGATGCTTCCTCCTTTCTAAATTCAATTTACTAACCATTTCTTTTGAGACAAAGTTCTCAGAACTGCCACCATCAACTAGAACATTACATACCTTATCCTTGCACTTGCATCTAGTCCTAAACAAATTTCTTCTTTGCACTAGTTCAGAGACACATGCGGCCAGTCTTCTGGTGACAAGACATTCACCTTTCTCTGGAACATTCTCAATGTCTTCTTCAGAAACTAATGCAACTCTTTTCTTAGAACACTACCAACTTCTATCACCAACTTCACCATAGTCATAACACATACCAGTGAACTCATTCTTCCATCTACCTCTCTATCCAACATTCTTAGTAACTTGACCATAGGTAGACCCAACATCAAGTTTAGGATTCTCTGTTACATTACTTTCATCAACTATCTCACCAGTCTTACCACTTTGATTCCTACTGTTCTGTTTACCTTCAAACTTCTTATTTAGCTTCTCTTCAATCTTTAATGCCATCTGATAAGCATCTCCTATTGTTGTCATCCGAACAATAAGCAATTCTTCTTGAATACTAGGTCTCAAACCATAGACATATCTAGCAACCTTCTCTTTATCAGCTTTAGAATGACTAGTCCTAATCAGAAGTCTGTAAAACTCCTCGATATACTCCTGTACCAATTTGTTAGTCTGCTTCAAAGCTTGCATCTTCTTGAACATTTCCAATTCATAATCCATTAGAATGAATTGTTTCTTCAACTTGTCAACCATTTGGTTCCACTTAGTGATCTTCTCTTTTCCTCTTCTACCTCTTTCCAATTGAACTTCTCTCCATCAAATATTTGTCTAACCCTTCAACTTAGTCTTTGCAAATCTGACTCTGTCAGGATCTTCTATTTCTTCATATTCAAAGTATTCATCAATCTCATTGATCCAATCAATCAATTCTTCAAGCTTAAGGCTTCCAGAAAATGTAGAAACTTCAATCTTAGGTCTCTTTCCAATCTTAGACATAGCTTTCAAGATTCTATTCTCCTCTGGATCCCTAGCTTCTTCTACAGCTTCTTAAAAATGATCTTCTTCAGATTCATCATCACTATCCCCTTTCAGGGTAGGCTTCTTCTTTCTCAATTCTTCTTGCAAGTCTTGCACTTGTTTCTATAAAGCCCTAAAATCATCAAGACTACATTCTCCAACAACCTCTTCATCTCAAGTCTCAGGATTCCTCCTTGGAGGCATCTTCAAATCAATATATACACACACAAGATCCACTCGGCTCCAATAGGAACAAAAATCTTCTCTGATACCACTTGACGTAGTCAAGGTTGGTGAATCCAACTAAGGACAGACTGGCCTTGTAGCCAAACCAATATGTAGTGGAAATACACAAAGAAACATAGATCTGAAATGAAACAGAAGTCTCTATTTATCAAATCAATGATTACAAGAAATGTGCTAGGATGTAAGGCCTTCTCGGTTATGACCAATTATAGAACAAATAACAATCTACAAGATCTCATAGGATCTTAATCTTTTCCACAACATCAGCAATCAGATAGCCTAGGTCTATAACAAATAGCACACTGGTAGGCACCCAGGAAAGATCTAAACTTGTACTCCAAATTCCAAGAAATCTTCTTGTCCCTAAGCTCCCAAGCTACTAACTTCCTTCCTGACCTCTAATCCTCTCTAAATAACTACCCAAGCATCCTATAAATATTCATTCCTAGGCACAAGTTGGCTGATGAAACAATTAACCCATACAACAATTATTAAATGCTAAAACATCAGTTGGCTCCCAAATAGATAAATAAACTCCTCAAGATGGTCCCAATGGTCATCAGATCCACATAGAAGAATGAAACATTCCAAATTAGGTCCCCACACATCCAACAATCAATCCATAACATGAGGAGCATGACCCAAATTAAATGCACCAGTCAACCAAGCTGATTCATCCAAACAAGCTAGTCGGCAAGCAATAACACCGAGCAACAGAAGAAATAACTAAGCACCAATCAACTAACCATGCCAAGAATGACTAAGAAATAAAGTTAATGTTGAGCAATAGGAAATCGATGCTTTTAGCTATCGAGTTTTCTTTAGAGATCGAGCACCCCGGAAACCAAAGAAACTAAGCAACCAATTTCCCAAACTAAGCAAGAACTCCACTAAACCAAGATCAAAAACAATAATCTACCTTCAAAGACAAACATATTTTGGTTGCTATAGGATTTCCAAGAATCCTAGGATGCTCCTGCATCACAATAACATCAAATTTTTTAACTAGGGAAACCCTTGATAAGAGGGAGAACCCCGGTGGGAATGATGCCCACAAGATGATGTACTAATATAAATGTTCCTTATGAAAGGATAGACCCTATTGGAAGTATTATACTTGATGTGTAATTAATACATATGAGTCCCTATGAGGAGACTTTGGATCCCTGCTAAAATATCCTAACCCTATTAGTATCAGTTGAATGAGAAATACAACGAAGACAACTGAGCCCGCTATCCAAATTTCTTCAAGACTGTCTTCACTAAACAATCTTTAGGATAACATATCCAAGAGTGAACTAACTTAAATAGCCTCTCTTTGTCTATACAGTTCATTTGAAGTCCTCAACATACCAAAAACATCATCTTCTTCTCTGATCATAAATATTTTGCATTCAAAGATTGCACAACATCTCATGACTGCATGATACTACTTTCATCCAAATAAACTTCCTTCCCTTTATACTAAGTCCTAATAATTATTGATTCGGTCAAATGGATTTGTAAATTTACAATTAATAACATAGGACATCATTAATAATTTATAATACATGTTTCATTACATCTAAATACTTTCAAATAATTATAAATTTGTAGTCGGCTCCCAAAGAAGTAACACGCTTCACATCATCCACAAGTCTTTACAGAGTGCAAAGTGCATTTTTCTATATTTATTAAAGAATCCTAAACATGTCTTCAACAACATATCAACCTCACTGAACTAGATTTAACCTTGCTGAAACAATAAATCTCGAATTACTATCACCAGTTCTTTGAAACTCTCACTATGAACAATCTTCACTAAACTTCTCATAACTCAAACATATGTTCATAATTTTTTTTGTGCTTGCAACCACATCATCAAAACATGTTCCTGAATTCTAATAAATTTTCACAAAACTCAATTCATTATTTTAAAACCTCACCAAAAAAATCTGTGCCTGTAACTCTGTCCAGAAAGCATATATGTTGACATCAATGACAAACCCAGTCATGAATATAACATATAAGAACTCAATCATCTCTAATCAACATCCAATATTCCTTGATAAAAAAAATCATTAACATTCATGCTAACACTTAATAGTAGCCCTAAGGAGAATGAGCCAATATCCACATGTGATGTGAAGATGGATGAGCTTGTTGAGGGATGTGAAATGGTAGAGATTGAAATAAGAGAAGAAGGTTTCTGAAGAATAACTACTGAACAATTTAATGTATTTGAAGAGAGGGGTTAATTGCATGGGGAAGTAGTGAGAAAAGAAACCCCTCCAGCTCAATAGGATATGGAAATTCAAGAGGAAGAGAAGCAAACAATAGAAGGCTTGGAATTACAAGGCCTTGATAATCTAATAGATATTGTGGATAAGTTGGGAGAACAACTAGTGTTATAGCTAGAACAACCAATATTGTATCCTGTATTGTAGTTAGAACAACTAGAATCATGAACAAGTCATGTAGGTAAGAGGCAAATAATATCTGAACATAACCCCTCTAGCTCTCTTTCTTGCCATATAGTATCTTTGGGATTTTATAAAGATATGTAGTAGAGGAAAATTGAATGGGAAATTGAGAAGGCTAAAATGAAATGAATAATTTATAATAAAAAAATAGAAATTGAAAATCAAAAGCTAGAAATTGATTTTCTCAAACATAAGGTGGATACCATAGTTGACTTTGTCCCTCAACTTATGGAATTTAGGCCTCCACCTAGGGTTTATGCTTTATGTTTGAAAAAGAAACATATTTTGTTTCAGTTAATGAGAATTATCAAAGACAAGAGTCCCACCTTGGATACCCCTCAAGAATACTACCAGGTATACCAATCATCTCATGCAACCATAGGAATTTACTCTTTGAATTTTATCTGCACAATTATGCAGTGCAACTGGATACTGAATAGAATCTCATTCTCTATATTGGGGTTATTCATTTGAGAGAACTTATGTCATGCATAAAAAATGAGATTAGTATGGGAGAATAGTCACAAGCTTATAGAGAAAAGGAACGCAATATCATTTTTCCCTTAAGACCTAAGGCCAGGCAACCTAGGGTGTTATATTATGATTGGATGAGATTTATTTCCCCCTTACCAAATGAAAGAAACATGAATAGGATTATAATCTTAAGAGAATGATGCAGAGAGGGTCTGTAATGACTTCTTAGGACATATTTTCTATAATTGTTTCATATTGAATAATGACTCAAATCCTTCAAACCCCTTTATCAAACTTCTCAACTCAATACAAATCCATTATGTTTCGAATGGTTACTTCTGCAAATATACTATTCTCAATAATAACTACAAGCTTCATGATAATGTTCCCCTTAAATCTGCATGTTATACTATTTTCTCCATGAACATTGATCTGAGAGGTTTACACATAACAATGTCAACTAAATAAAACCACATCAACTATATATTATATTTCATACTAAATCTGTGATTCATCTCACCACTATTTGATGACTATTGTAAGTCTTGCGGCTTCCCCATCATGCTGGTCTATCATAGTGTGAACATACATGTGGTAGCATGCCTGCCACCTCTTCTTCACTTGAGAAGCCGAGTTGTCAATATGTAATGTCACTTCAGGGGCAACATTTAATAACAATCAGTTGTGCCAAACAACTTTGCAAATGTATCCTTTCGAGTCTCAATGGAAATGACTCCTATCACCTCTCCCTTCCACTATTCTATGGCATGAATCAACTCATCAATCTTGCTAATACCATATATCAACACTAGCATAAATTCATGTAACTTTTCTTGAAAACATCGTTTGAAATTGAAACCCATTCCAAAGATTAACACTCGATTCCTCTGTCAAATAAACTGATAACCATGCGCTGCAAGAAATATATATTAAGAATACAACATGATTCTGACATATTGTTAATCTAGTTACATTTATATTGAATCCATCAACATTTGAAACCCAATTTTCACCAAATATTAACTTTGATCTTCAAAGACGAAATAAGAATCATATAAGACATCAAAAGCTGATACAAAGAACCATTTTAAGTCCAAATAAAACATAGACTTTCGAACAAGATTGCAGATAATAAAGATTTCAAATTCAACTAATTTGGTAAGATCGTTTAATCCATTACATTGGTGTAATCAGTCAAGAATTTAAGAACAGAGAATCACAAATGAAAAAAAATGAAGAAACCACAAGATGTGAACCGAAAACTTAATTCTTCTTTTCATTATTCTATTTCGATTTACATTCTTCCTTCATCGATTCTCCCTTCCCCTCTACCCTATGTTCCACACCCCTATCAGACTTTCTTGCATTGTATATAACTTGCAAAATTGAATAGACCCGATAACTAACTCCTATAACTAACCTTTAACACTTGCTATTATAACCTTTTATTATATCAAAACATTTTCTTCTACCCAATGCTTAACAACCATTAAAATACTAAAACTTTACCCAACCGATTACATCCATATTGACATTTAAAAATAAACATTTATAATGCATATAATGTGTGAAATGTTTTGAATCTTGTGATGCCCCTGCATCATACTCCCGGGGACACAAAAAATTCAATTCCCATTGAATTGATGTGATCTTCTTCCAAGTCTTCTAATTGTATGCAGGCAATATTGTCATCAAAAGAATGATTGGAATGATGTTGCTCCCCACAACATACTGGTGCCAATCTCCATGGTGAATACCCTTTGTGGTATGTATCACGGTGCCTCCTTTGAATCCTGGAACATATATAGTAGACTTGATCATCATATCATCTGTATAAAAATACCTATCAAATTGATCCATAATCTGGCATTCATCCTATTTATATATCACTAGGGCATCATGATGAGCAGTAAATACTCCATCCTCTACATCAATAGGCTTCTCCTCAGCATGTAATCCTCTTACTATGTCCTCCCCTTCTTGATCATTTTTGTCCACATTCTCATCATTCAGGCAAATGATTTCCTCAACCATACCTGTCACCAACTCTCCTTCATCTACAAGAACCTTTTCCTCACAAGGTTCAACAACACCATCCTGTTGTTCACTCACTACACCAGCATTCATCTATTGTTCATGCCCTTCTAATGGAATGTGTACCTCTTCTTAATCTATTTCTTTGTCATCTTCATATACTGCTTGCTCCAAAAGCAATGCTATCCTCTCCCCATTCACAATACTCTTATCCAACGCTTCTTCAAGATTCTTTAACCTTTCCTCTTCTTACTTCCTAGCTTCCTCTTCCTTCTTCTTTCTTTCTCTTTCTTCTCTCTCCTTCTTATCACCATATAGGCACTCCTTCAATGCCTTAACAATTTCTCTTTCATTGCTTGTCAAAGCCATCTCTTCTCACCAATCCAGGATTTATTAGATATCCAGCTAGCACTTTGGAACACTCTCAGAGGATAGCTCAACTCCAAGGGTTCAACAAAGGACCTTCAACCTTCCAAATCCTAGATCTTCTTCACCCAAACCTAGACCTTTTGCTGGGCTCTGATACCACTTGATGTAGAGAGGGTCTACAATGACTTCTTAAGATGTCTTTTCTATAATTGTTTCATATTGAATAATGACTCAAATCCTTCAAACCCCTTTATCAAACTTCTCAACTCAACACAACTCCATTATGTTTCGAATGGTTACTTCTGCAAATACACTATTCTCAATAATAACTACAAGCTTCATGATAATGTTCCCCTTAAATCTGCATGTTATACTATTTTCTCTATGAACATTGATCCGAGAGGTTTACACATAACAATGTCAACTAAATAAAGCCACATCAACTATATATTATATTTCGTACTAAATCTATGATTCATCTCACCACTATTTGATGAATATTGTAAGTCTTGCAGCTTCCCCATCATGCTGGTCTGTCATAGTGTGAACATACATGTGGTACCATGCCTACCACCTCTTCTTCACTTGAGAAGCCAAGTTGTCAATATGCAATGTCACTTTGGGGGTGACATTTAATAACAATCGGTTGTGCCAAACAACTTTGCAAATGTATCCTTTTAGGTCTCAATGGAAATGACTCCTATCACCTCTCCCTTCTGCTATTCCATGGCATGAATCAACTCATCAATCTTGTTGATACCATATATTGACACTAGCATAAACTCATGTAACTATTCTTGAAAACATAGTTTGAAACTGAAACCCATTCCAAAGATTAACACTTAGTTCCTCTGTCAGATAAACCGATAACCATGCACTGCAAGAAATATATATTAAGAATACAACATGATTCTGACATATTGTTAATCTAGTTACATTTATATAAGACATCAAAAGCCCATACAAAGACCCGTTTTAAGTCCAAATAAAACATAGACTTTCGAACAAGACTGTAGATAATAAAGATTTCAAATTTAACTAATTTGGTAACATCGTTTAATCCATTACATTGGTGTAATCAGTCAAGAATTTAAGAATAGAGAATCACAAATGAAAAAAAATGAAGAAACCACAAGATGTGAACCGAAAACTTAATTCTTCTTTTCATTATTCTATTTCAGTTTACATTCTTCCTTCATCGATTCTCCCTTCCCCTCTACCCTATGTTCTACACCCCTATCGGATTTTCTTGCATTTTATATAACTTGCAAAACCGAATAGACCTGATAACTAACTCCTATAACTAACCTTTAACACCTGCTATTAGAACCTTTTATTATATCAAAACATTTTCTTCTACCCAATGCTTAACAACCATTAAAATACTAAAACTCTACCCAACCAATTACATCCATATTGACATTGAAAAATAAACATTTATAATGCATATAATGTGTGAAATGTTTTGAATCTTGTGATGCCCCTGCATCAGAGAAGAAGCTTATAGGGAGTTTGAGAAGATCACTAGAGTTGAGGGGAAAATTAAGACTCGACACTTGGCCCAAAGGTGGAATATTTTGGCTATGGAACTCAATTTTTTTAAAACTCATTCCCTTTTCAACTACATAGTAGCAATGCAATAGGCACCGAAGTATATCAATCTAGGTAGAGTAAAGAAACATGATTTATTACCCTTTACCTTTCAGCCACCTACACTATTGTGGCCATTATATAATTGCAATGATGATGAGGATTTCTTGTGACTATTCATGCAACTAAGGAAAACAAAGTAGTTCCTGTAGAACATATCTTGAACATATTTATAGTGGTTTGCATATGTCTAGATTTAGCATTTGGATTCTATAAGGCATTTGAATTATTTCTATTTCAAGCATTTAAATTCCAACATTATTTTCTGTAAGCTATAGGATAGCACAGCCTTAGTAGGAACTTAGTGCATATACAATGATGGACCGTTTCAAATTCACATACCCTTGGTTTACAAGTAAATGATCCTTCTTTGCAAGAAAGATAACTACTCAACTTGGATTTCCAATCCCTATATTTTATTTCATAGCCTACTTATTGATTTAATAACAAAGTCAAATAGTTTAGATCAAGGAATAAACATGATATATTAAAAATTCAAAAGGAAAGTAGAATGTTAAACCCCATTGAAATTGTAATAATTTGCCTAAGGAAAAGAATAAACATCAAGATCTAGAAGCTCAAGAGATAGCACAAGAGAGGCAAGATATGATATGATCCAATGATCAAATAATGAATAATAGATTTATTGATTGATTCAATATAGGAATGCCTCAATATATAGGCAATGCATGATAACTAGAAGATATGCAAGTGATAAGCTATCAACTAGACATGGTGGAATCACATGTCCACCAAATGTGGATCATCCTCCATTGTGCATCAAAGTATATGTAACATGTGAAACAATGAGAGGATGATAATGTGATAAGAGCACTAAATGTGGATCTCACAAACAAAGAGGTATGTGATGACAACTAACACACCTAAAGTGGAAATTCTCCTAACCATGCGCTAAAATGAAATGCAAAATCCTAGGTGTCACAATGACAACTAATATGCAAATGCATTTTCCTAAGTAAACTTAAGTAAAGTGTAATTACTAATATTTAATTACAACAACACCCCCCCTTAAGTGCAACTTAGGGGAATGCACTTAAGCTCACAATGCAAGATGGGTTCCGGCTACTAGGCCATGTTAGGTACCCATGTACAATATGCAAGAATAATGCAATCTCTCATAAAGTGGAGAAAGAGGGAAAACCTCATGGGAAAACCCCTCCCCCAAAAAGAGAGATAAGTACAAGAAGATAAAATGAGAGAGAAGACCTCATGTGAGGAAAAGATCCCTCCCATAAGAGAGAAGTAGTGGAAGAGAGACCAAGTAGCACCCCCTCAATGTAGAATGAATACCAATGGTAGATGCTCCAAGTTCGATGTAGAAACTACTCCATGAGTGTAAAACAAGATTCCTCCCCTTAGGAAGAAACAAGACCAAAGGTGTAGATAGGAAGCCTCCTCTCGAATATATAGGAAGAAACCTCAAAATGTATGGAATCTCTGAAACCTGGTTAAGTGTCCCTGTGTCAAAGCTGAAAGGATCCTACTCCAAAACATGTGTACTAAGCCACTCTCTTGAAAAAGACAAATCAGGATCAACTGAGGATGAATGTAGAACATGTACCAAAGACCCAAGTGTCTCCTTTGAAGATAAAGTGACCTCCTCCAACTACTGTATCAAAGTATCCACAATCATGTCACCCTCGAAAGAATGGTCAAGTAGAGAATGAATATGAGGGTCAGCATTCTCCCTCACAGCAACTAAAGAAGGATCAACTTCACCAAAGAGAAGATGAATGTCATCAATGAAGTCTCCCAAATCTAAAATGTAGGACTCCACAAACAAACCTACAATGTCTGTCAAGTAGTCATCCCATGGAACCAAATTTGGAAGACAATGAATATCCTACTGCACTAAATCACCTGAACCCATGGCTATGTGAATGCAAGCATCATCAGGAGCAAGAGTAGAAGTAGTTTCGATAGGAGAAGATGAAATGGAAAGCTTAAGAACTTGATAATGACCGAGAATACCCAAGTTCAAGTAGCCAAAACTCTTTTCAAAATCTGAATCATCACTATCACCATGATCATATGTTGAAGAATCATTGTCATCAAGAGGAACAAAATTTGCAAAGGAGTAAAACTAAGAAGAGTGATCCACTATCCCAGTAGCAATAATAGCTCCACTCTCCAAGTCTTTGATGAAAACTGAATCAGGTGTAAATTCCATAGTCTTCTTTGTAGCACCATTTGTGATTTGATAGATAGAAAGAAGGTTATTGGTCAAGTGTGGAACACACAACACATCATTGAAGTATCCCTCCCTAACATCAATACTTCCTTTCCCAATCACATTTATGTAAGTGTGATTGCCCATCAAAATAGGTGGACCTTTGTAAGGCTCAAATGATGAAAACATGGACTGTGAAGAAGCCATATGATGAGAAGCCCCTGAATCTAGAAGCCGTCTACCTAAATCCAGACTTGAAGAAGCATACAAAGCTTGTCCATTTTGAGTGAAAAATGTGTGACCTTTTCCTTTATCTTTTTCTGAATTTGGTGAAGAAGAGGTTGAGGTAGACATCCTGCAAGGCAAATTGATGTTGTTCTTGGCAAGAAGATTCTTCAATTCATCAATGTCCTTCTTATAACAAAAGTGTTCTTCATGTCCATCCTTTTTGCAATATGCACAAAACCGCTTCTCCTTCTTTGAAGATTCACCCTTTTGAGGTGATGTAGAGGTGTCATATTGAGTGGATGTGGATTTTTCACCTTCTTGTTGAGACTTAGACTTCTAATTCTTCTTCTTCTTTTGACTTTGATTGCCTTGACTCTCATGATTAGCCACCTATGCCTTGGAAGTTGAAGACTTGAGAATCCCCATACTCATCAATTTTTCTTTTTCTAAGACCAACATTTCTTAAAATGACTCAAATGAAGGCTTAATGAAGGCACTACCCATAGTCAACTTGTGAGTATTGTAACTTGAAACAAAAGTTGCACATTCAGGAGGAAGATGTTTTAACAAGTGACTAACCAAATTCGCATCCTTCATGGGATTACCACAATCATCAATTTGTGCTCTATAATCATTGAATTTGTTGAGATAATCTTGGATTGTGTCAAAGTTCTTGGGCTCTAATTTGAGGAGATCAGTCTCAATTGTGAATCCCATTTCCTCATCCACTTTACCAAACAATTCTGCAAGTTTATCCCAAGCATCTCTAGCATCATTTATAGTTTTGATGTGATACATGATAGTTTCAGAAACATTCTCTCTCAAGACTCCTAAAGCCTTAAAATTTTTGCATGACCAATTACCTACTATAACAACATCATCATCAACAGGTTTTTTAATTGTACCATCCACATAAGGATTTAAACCTCTAACCATTAATAAGTGCTCTATACATTATCTTTCCATGTAGCATAGTTATGTGGAGTTAATTTTGCAATAGAACCCATGATGCAAAATGAAAAGAGCACAAGAAAGAGAGAGACACCAACACATAGGACACCCCCCAATTCACTCAATCAAAGAACCCCCCCCAAAAATGATGATTTTGGCACTTTATAGCTAGTGCGTGTACAATTGCCACTTGTCAAAATGGATCAAAGTGGACTTCCAATTTTGATGTTTACAATAGAAAATATGAAGCTATAGTAGACTCAAGAAGATAGGACATAAGATCCCTCAAGGATCTAATCAATTACAAGTGCCACAATAGGCCAAAATGGACCATATTCTGAAAGTACTATGTCTACTTAAGATTTCTCCAAACTGATACTAGATCTAGAAAGTAGACAAAAATTCATGCACTTTCAAAAAAAATTGCACCTAAAAATGTGTCCATATGAGCCCGAACGAAGGCTCTAAAGTTGCAAAAATAGGGATCAGACAGGTACAATCACCAAAAACTACAATTCTTGCAAACTCTGTAATCCAAAACTAGAAAATAACACCACCACTCAATTCGAAGTCTGGATGACCAAGTTATGGCCTCCCAAAGTCAGACTATCAAATTAAAACTATATATGGTGAGGGTTGGAAAAAATTTTGAAATCTACTGACGTCTCCAATTTACGGTCTTAAGTTTGACATTCAAATGGACGTCACAACAGTCTACAAATGCCTAGGTTTGATGATCATATGGCCGTCAATTTTTATTTTACAAAATGTTGATGCAACCACAAGTTCAAATTTGATGTCTTGGTGACTGTCACAAAAGAGGAAAAAATGACCTCGATAATATCCAAATGGGTGTCAAATTTAGCACAATGAAAAACTGTGAAAAATGCAATTTTTTTTTTTAAAATACAAGTTTATTCTGGTACCACCACATGTCCTATTTTGGTTAGCCCTTGTTGTTTAACGTGGTGGGGTGGTGCATTTTGTGTCTACCCCTGTATCTATTGGTGTGGAGGTGGGAGCTGCTGAGGTGGTGCTTGGGCTGGGGAGGTGGCACGTGGGTGGTAGTCTATCCATGCAGTGGAGGGCTATGGAGGGTTGGCGGCATGGTAGCCCATGCCTAGGGAGGTGGACAGAGTGAAGGTGTTAGTGGTGGTGAGCCATGTTGCTCTAGGCAATAGCGAGAGTGGGGATGTGGGGCTATTTAGTACCACATTGTCCTTGTCGAGGGTCTCCTTTCTTTTTATAGATGCCCGTGGCCAATCAGATATCAAAAGTGTTTGGTGTCCTGGCTCAGTTGGAGCCTTCCACTGGTTTGGTTGTGAATGGCGTCGATGCTCTGGTCATGTTGTCGACTAGGAGTTCCTGCTCTATCTAAGCCTCTTGTTGTTGTTTGACTTGTATCCTTTGTTAGGCCAAATATGGCAAAATTTTTCCACAAAATATATTTTGAAAAACAAAAATATCCTGATTTGAAAATTGACAATAATGTAGTTCTGAGAAAATAAATGATGGAAATAGAAATAAAATATAGATCTAAAGTAAAAATTGTCAAAATAATTACCCAATTGGTAGATCGGGCCTTAGAGGTCTGATTTATAGTCAAAATTTATGCAGACAACCACCCAAATGCAATGATGAGGTTTGATATTGCTCAAAATGCTTCCACAAAATGTTGATCCTAGATTTGGTTCGTGTCCCTCCAAAAATTGAAGCAATCAATGGCTCTCCAACAGATATGTAATGAAGACTCCTATGGCTCTAATACCATGTAAGAATTTGCTTAAGGCAAAGAATAAACACCAAGATCTAGAAGCTTAAGAGATAGCATAAGAGAGACAAAATATGATATGATCCAATGATCAAATAATGAATAATAGATTGATTGATTGATTGATTCAATGTAGGAATGTCTCAATATATAGGCAATGTATGATAACTAGAAGATAAGCAAGTGATAAGCTATCAACTAGACATGGTGGAATCACATGTCCACCAAAGGTGGATCATCCTCCATTGTACATCAAAGTTTGTGCAACATGTGAAACAATGGGAGGATAATAATGTGATAAGAGCACTAAAGGTGGATCTCACAAACAAAGAGGTATGTGATGATAATTATCACACCTAAAGTGGAAATTCTCCTAACCATGTGCTAAAATAAAATGAAAACTCTTAGGTGTCACAATGACAACTAATATGCAAATGCATTATCCTAAGTAAACTTAAGTAAAGTGTAATTAGTAATATTTAATTACACCAACAGAAATGACTATTAAGATTTACACTTTCGACATCAAGTAGTAATTTTCATTCAAATACAAATCAATAAATGTGAGTAGATCATTGACCCCAATTCACCCTGTGTGCTAAAACGTTGACACACTTCTACGAGTCATTATATCCAAGATTTCTCAAGAATGAGGTCTCAAATGGTGACTCATAGCTCTCTATTCATGGAGTGTAAGGGTTTATAATAGAAGCCCTCAGCTTAGACCTAGTTTGTGCCCATGCAAGTACACCATAAAATAAGAGATTCAAAGAAGAAAAACAAGAATGCTAGTCTCCATGATCATCGAGTATGCATGCAAATGAAAATGAACGCTATTCTATATGATAACTAAATAGAGTTAAAATGGATTCAACTCTATTCAAATGTAAAGGGGGAAATACGAGATCTATTCTCAAACCCAAATTCCCAAAGAAGAGATCCAATTTGATCAACCAAGAGGTTAATGTAGAATCAAATCAATTTATGAAGAATATGGAAGAGAGAGAGAGAGAGAGAGAGAGAGAGAGAGAGAGAGAGAGAGAGAGTAAATCTAATATTTCCCTATAAAGGAAATTATGCTTAAAATATGGAATAATTGAAATACGAATACTAACCTTGAATTAGGGTAGATCTGGAAAATGTCAAATTCTGATGTCTGTGTATACTTTCAGACAATTTTGCAACCTATTCTAGATTGGAAATGCCAAGATAGAAAACCTAGAAATCTTTCTCTAAGATGAGCTCAAGTTGCGTTTGACCCTCATAAAAGGTCAAATACTACACTCTTTATTTGAATGTCAATTCTGTCTTTGTTCGCAGATCTTAGAAGTTCGCCAAAAAGGGTATCCAAATTTGCTCTTAGATCCAAAATTCTACACCTGTACCTGCAAAAAAATGGGGGTTTTTGTTGTATGGGTGGTTTGCCTTGGTTAAACCCCAATTTAGGAATTAACATTGAAATTGAACTAAAATATATTGTGCATAAACAAAGTAATTGAAACAAATCACCTCACTTATGTTGAAGTCCTTGTAGAGGATTCAAATCCTCAAATCCACAAGTAGAAATGCTTCAACGGATGTAGAATGAATGGTAAGATGTCTCCAATAAATGGTATTTGATCTTCGACACCAATCTTGACTTGATCTTTGCATATGAGAAGGCTTGAATAAATAGAGAAGGATGGATCTTTAAGGGGGCTCTAAAGAGATTGAATCCCTCAATGGCTAACAATGGACCTCCTTCAGGGATGGATGCTTGAACACTTGAATGCTTGAAGACTTGCTTGAATTTGAGAGCTTGAGAGAGCTTGAGCATGAAAACTTGATGTGAAAATGAGAGAGAAAGGCCTCCTTTTATAGTGAATTAGGGCACAATCCTCTAGAGGGGCCACCTTAGAGAATTAAATCCCAATTAGGTCCTAACCTTTAGAAAATATACCTAGATTAAATGCACTTTAGAGGATTTACCATCCCAAAACCTAAAATGGCTGACCCAGAGGCGGGAAAACAAATATCCCAAAAGCCTGATGCCTAAAAATCAAGGAAATTGGAAATTTGAAGGAAGGGGGAAAAATCAAGGTTGGACCTGACCTACTCAGGTTTAAGCTCAATCTTGACCTAGTCAAGTTTGAGCTTGATCCTGACCTAGTTAGGTTCGACCTCGAATCTGATCCTAGGCCCATATTCATTCAGAACCAAGTTAGGAGGTCTCGGGGATGCCCAGAAACCTAGAAATGATACCATAATAGGACAGAATGCCAGGGATAGACATAAAATCCTATGATTACTGTGATAAAGGCTAGGATGACCTATTTCTAAATCCTACCTAGAAAATAGAGCCATGGAAGAGGGAAATTAAGGAGAATCCTTAGGATCCTAACCCTAATTTCACCTAGAATGAAGAAATCAAGTGCAGGGAAGAAGTGGAAAGTGGGGAGAAAGCCAAATACATGCAAAGACCTGATCAAGGCACTTAACATGACCTCAGACCACTTATTTAGAGGGCTAAATGCTCTTATCATGGAAGTGCTTCCTTTTTAAGATGATACATTAAGCCCCCACTTTAGCAAGAGTATGGACTCAATGCAAACTCTTGGTAAAGGAGATCAGAATGAAAATATAAGCTTATCATAATCCAAGGGACAAAGAGAAACCTTAAGCCCCTAGGGACTCAAGTCATCATCGACTCCTAGATCACAATAAGAGGAACATCTCTAGAGAGAGAAAGAAGGTGTGATTACCTTGCCCAATGAGAACTTATGTCCCATTGTGAACCACATAGGAAAATGGTGCAACTAGAAAGATGGAATTGAATGGCCTAGCGAATGTGGCTACTCACTAGTCAACCCATCAAGGATTCATCCATAGGATTATTCTATTCCATAAGAATAAAACTAAAAACAAAAAAGATACAGTCTTAAGGACACCTCCAACCTTAAGGGATCAAAATATATGTTATTTGAAACTGGGGAGATCAAGAGATCCTAAAATATAAATCCATGCTTTAAGGATTAGTTACTAATCCAAAAAGGGAAAAAAAAAGTATCTTGAAAAATAATATGTGTATCAAAAAGTGCGTGTGTGCAACAGGTGAGTAGAGTGTATGCCCCCAAGTTAAAGTCATTGTTGACACTTTAACAGGAGCAATGGCTTTAACAAAAACATAAACAACTCCACTGATTATGTTTCCACGTCTAGATGCCCCGAGACAAAGACAAATCAAGGGAAATATTATAGAAACATACACAGAACACAGAAGGGATCTACCTACTATGAGGTTAGTATGATCATAAGATAATATATATATGATATTATTGCAAATAAATTGACATCATTCCCCAAAGAAAGTAGAACTACAATCCCAAAGGAGGAAAGATCACATAAGATATAGGAAGGAGAATCTTTTCAGACCATGACATGGAGAACAAAAAGAATTAGTGCTACCATATCTCAAATCCAAGTAGATTACATAAGGAAACATTTACGAACAATAGCACATTTACAACATAACATTGAACAATGCATAGAAGAATAAAGATACATATAGAGGAATTTGAACAACAGTTTCAATTCCTTCATCACCTTGCACCAACTCAGTAACAAGGATCATATAAAAGAATCTAACAACATTTAGAAAACACATTACGAGAGAAACACGGTACAACAAGCAAACACACAACAAAGCTACCACAAAGGATAAGTTGATCAAGCGTGCCGCCTACTCTCCCCATCTCGTTGTATATCATTTAGGGAAGGTGGGTAACTCGCAAGAGGGACTATATCCAACATAGTAGGAATGATAGCCATTTTCAAACTAGGATCCTCTTAAGAATCACAATGTTCGACACTAGGTGTAAGAGTTAATTGTGAGGAAAGCATATTAGGTAAATCAGTGTCAATGTCAATAGTTTCATATTCATCATTAACATCATCAATATCATCAAGAGTATCTTATTCATCCAAATTAATCAAAATAGGATCTAAGATATGAATAGAATCATCATAATCATGCATGTGAACATCATTATTAGTAACAATCTCTTCTAACACATTGTGCATAGGTTTATTCGAGGAAGGTAGAGATCTTTGAGCTTTAGCAAGAGCATGACACTTTTTACGACATTCATTAGCAGATCAATTACATTTTGATTTATTTGAAATAGGTTGAGAACTAGAAGGAATGATCTTAGAATCCTTCATAGGTTCTTTAGGAAGATCCATAGGATTAGAAACAATAGGAGAAACAATCATAGGATCTTTGACAGGTTCGGTAGAAGGAACTTGATTAACAGAACTAGAAGCCATAGTTAAAGGAGGTATAGAAGGTGTAGGTAAAAGACCATGATTAAGATCCATAGGAGGTATGCTTAATTCAAAAATATTATGATTTTTATAAGCTTGATATGATCGAAAAATATTATCAGGTCGAGGAGGACATGAATTAGGTAACGAAGGCCAAAAGAAATCAAGAGCAGCATAATCTCTAGGCTTGGAAGGTTGATATATACTATGATTAACTGTCTTTATTTCATCATCATGAGTGAACTTAAGAAATTTATGGATAGGTGAAGCAACAACATGCATGGAAGTCAACCAAGGCAAACCTAGCTTAACTTGAAATTGATCAGAAGTAGGAACCACAACAAAGGTAGTGTTCACAATTTTTCCACAAAGTTCAATCGGTAAAGTAATAGAACCAAATGATGGATAAAGAAAACCATTGCAAGTTTGAATCCACACATCCGATGTATCATAAAATTCATGTTGTAAGATTTTCATAAAAATATTTTCTTCAGTGATAACATTAACTAAGGATGTAGGATCAACAAGACAACCATAAGTAGGTTTCTAAGCAATCCTAGCAGCAATGTAAATGGGACCATCAGGAGCTTTAATAGTCTTAGAGTCATCAAAGGTAATTAAAATTTCCCAAGGTCTTTTATTCTTAAATTATTGTCAAGGTTTAGGTTGAGTTTTCATTTTAGGTTTAGGTTTTTGTCGAGGTCGTGATTGAACTTGAGGTTGAATCCGAGGTTGAGTTTGAAGTGGAGGTTGAGGTGGAGATACAAATTGATCAACATGCTCCACTTGATTAACAACATGATTGAGATCATCCATCTTTGAATCATACACAATTTTCACAGCAAATGGTTGAGAAATTGTATTAGTATCATGTGTAGGTAAAGGGTTCATATAGATTTGAAGGTTCTGATTAGGAGGAGAGACAGATTTATTCCCACTACTATCCAGATTATCAATAGATGAAGCCTTAGAATCAGTTAAATCTTGAACCTTATGTTTTAAAGAATAACATTTTTTAGTATCATGACCATTCTGATGATGATATTGACAAAAAGAATTTTGATCAAAAGATTTAGATACAATCGTAGTAGGTAAAAGAGGTCAAATAGGAGGTAAAGTAATCATATTAGCAGTCAACAACCTATTCATAATAGCATGTAAAGATTCAGAAAGAGGAGTAAACATATGATTTAATTGAAAAGTAGTGGATGTAGAAGTGGCATTATGAGATGCAACAAAAACTTGATCAGCAATTGCATTCGCTTGTTTGTTTATCTTGACATAGTTGAATTTTTGAAACTTCTTTGGATTAGGAGCAGCATCACTCTTATCAACTAGAACAGGAGCCATTGGAGTGTTGCTCTCAAATTGACTCACTTGTAATTGATAATGATGAAGTGTTGCACAAAGTTGTTGAAAAGAGGTAAATTCAATAAGAAAAATCTTATCTCTAATATCCTTTTGCAAATTTGAAATAAACATACATTGAATATCAATATTAGGAACATGATAAGAAATTTGAGCATGCAAATGCTTAAATCTACCAATAAATTCAGTCAATTTTTCTTTACCACTTTGTTTACAATGCATTAAGTCAGTCAAAGATACTTGCGGGCCAATATTATTTTGAAATTGTTGAATAAATGCATTAGCAAGTTGTGGAAAGGAATCAATTGAATAAGGAGGCAAGGAACAATACCATTGTAAGGCCTTGTCATGAAAAGTTCTAGCAAATAGTTTGACTAAAATCTTATGGTCATGAGCATAATCACTACAAAGGATTTGGAATGTTTTAACATGATGAACAAGATCTCCTTTTCCATTATAATTCTCAAGACGGGGCATCTCACCTTGCTGAGGAACAAGAGTACGAATGATGTCCCAAGACAATGGACTTCCCATGTCACATGTAGGAATACTAAACTTGTTTTGAGTTAAGGAAGCAAGTTGTTGTTGTAAGGATGATACAGTTTGAGCCAAACTGATGATAGTTGAATCATTAGAGAAAATAGGAGTAGCAACATTAGACACACTAGGTAAAGTGTAAGAAGTCACAAGAATAGAAGACACAACTGGAGGAACACTAGGAATGATAGTTGAAAGCAGATTGGAATAAGTAAAAGGAACATTATGATATGAAGGTTGTGATGTAGGAAGGGACACATGAGGAACACTC
The DNA here is from genome assembly GCA_027943335.1 of Chamaecyparis obtusa. NCBI lineage: Eukaryota > Viridiplantae > Streptophyta > Pinopsida > Cupressales > Cupressaceae > Chamaecyparis > Chamaecyparis obtusa. The sequence goes on along the minus strand of BSBK01001836.1, from coordinate 1,073,216 downwards.
ATAGGAACAAAGAGAACCATCACAGTCACCAAAGAAGGAGTATAGATATGAATACTAGGTAAAGGATTAGAAGGAGGTTCAACACTAGTGATAGGAGGAATCAACCCTAAATCTTGAGCTTCTTAAGCTAAAGGTTTAACATTTGAATGCACAAGGTGAGTAATAGCACACAAGAGGTTAACACCTTGATCACTATCATAGAGAACTTTCTTAAGAGCCTCTATAGCTTGAATGGAATCTTGATTATGGTTCTCTTGAAGAAGCCAATTACCCATTTTATCAAGTTCAGTGGAAAGCTTTTGGACTTGCTCAGGAAGAACTCTTAAAGTGTTATCCTCATCATGAGATGAGTGAGAAGAGTTTTTCTCCATTGTAGGATTGGAATCATGAAGAATCAAGTTATCATTCAGGATCCTAAGGAAAGAAGAAGAAGATTCGGGATCAAAGACATCCATGAGTCTACGACTTCATCTAACTAGAATGTTATAAGTAGGACTAGTGGTAGTAAAGCTCATAAACCAATGTAATGTGAATGAACTAAACTAAGGACACATAAAACATGAATACAAAGTCTAATTAGCATACAAGATCTAACATAAAGGAAAAATCTAATACTAACAAGATAAAAGGAAAGCATAATAAGGCATCCAATTCCACAAAAGAAAAGAGAGTAAGTATGTCGGGCTCACCAAAATGAATAGGGTTAAAATGGATTCAACTCTATTCAAATGTAAAGGGGTAAGATGAGATCTATTCTCAAACCCAAACTCCCAAAGAAGAGATCCAATTTGATCAACCAAGAGGTTAATGCAGGATCAAATCAATTTATGAAGAATATGGAAGAAAGAGAGAGTAAATCCAATATTTCCCTATAAAGGAAATTATTCTTGAAATATGGAATAATTGAAATACGAATACTAACCTTTAATTAGGGCAGATCTGGAAAATGTCAAATTCTGATGTCTGTGTATACTTTCAGACAATTCTGCAACCTATTCTGGACTGGAAATGCTGAGATAGAGAAAACCCATAAGTATTTCTCTAAGATGAGCTCAGGTTGGGTTTGACCCTCATAAAAGGTCAAATACTACATTCTTTATTTGAAGGTTGATTCCATCTCTGTTCGCAGATCTTGGAAGTTCACCAAAAAGGGTATCCAAATCTACTCTCAAATCCAAAATTTTGCACCCGTGCCTACAAGAAAATGGGGGTTTTTGTTGTATGGGGGTTTTCCTTGGTCAAACCCTAATTTAGGAATTAACCTCAAAATTGAATTGAAATATATTGTGCATAAACAAAGTAATTGAAATAAATCACCTCGCTTATGTTGAAGTCTTTGTAGAGGATTCAAATCCTCAAATCCACAAGTAGGAATGCTTCAATGGATGTAGAATGAATGGTAAGATGTCTCCAATCAATGGTATTTGATCTTCAACACTAATCTTGACTTTATCTTTTCATATGAGAAGGCTTGAATAAATGGAGAAAGATGGATCTTCAAGGGGGCTCCAAAGAGATTGAATCCTTCAATGGCTAACAATGGATCTCCTTGAGGGATGTATGCTTGAACACTTGAATGCTTGAAGACTTTCTTGAACTTGAGAGCTTAAGAGAGCTTGAGCATGAAAACTTGATGTGAAAATGAGAGAGGAACGCATCCTTTTATAGTGAACTAGGGCACAATCCTCTAGAGGGGCCACCTTGGAAAATTAAATACCAATTAGCTCCTAACCTTTAAAAATATACCTAGATTAAATGCAATTTAGAGGATTTATCATCTCAAAACCCAAAATGGCTGACCCGGAGGTGGGAAAACAAATATCCCGAAAGCCCGATGCCCATAAATCAAGGAAATTAGAAATTTGAAGGAAGGGGGAAAAATCAATGTTGGACCTGACCTAGTCAGGTTCGAGCTTGATCCTGACCTAGTCAAGTTTGATCTTGATCCTGACCTAGTCAGGTTTGATCTTGAATCTGACCCTGGGCCCATATTCACTTAGAACCAAGTTGGGAGGTCTTGGGGATGCCTAGAAACCTATAAATGATACTAGAATAGGACATAATGCCAAGGATAGATAGAAAATCCTATGATTAATGTGATGAAGGCCAGGAGGACCTCTTTCTAAATCCTACCTAGAAAATAGAGCCATGAAAGAGGGAAATTAAGGAGAATCCTCGGGATCCTAACCCTAATTTCACCTAGAATGAAGAAATCAAGTGCAGGGAAGAAGTGGAAAATGGGGAGAAAGCCAAATACATGCAAAGACCTGATCAAGGTGCTTAACATGACCCCAAACCACTTACTTGGAGGGTTAAATGCTCTTATCATGGAAGTGCTTCCATTTTAAGATGATACAATAACAATGCATGAAAGCAAACTAATCTATGAAAGGAAATGCTTATGCAAGATTATTCTATGAAATGAAATATGAATCTAAATGGATTGCGATGGGGCATGAGAGAAGAAGACAAGAAAGGAGAAATTTCAATATCCAAGCTCAAGTGCTCAAGAATCTTCTCTAAAATCGCTCTCCAAACCTGTAGCATAACAATAAAAAAATCTTCTATATGCAAATGAGAAGTAGAGGGGTCCTTATAAAAGAAAGTGGATGGTCAAGATTAAGAGGCAAAAAGAAATGAGCAATGATGGAGATTAAATCTTGGTTGATCCATGCACTCAAGATTCTCAAGAGGCAAAAAGATAAGAAAGGCCCACCACTTAAAAGTATGTGCATTCAAAGTGTAGAGAAAAAGAGATTTTTATTTATTTTATTTCCTTTTTCAACACAAAGAGATATTTTAAGTGGGGATTTTATTAAAAGAAGAATTTTATTTTAAAAAGATGATTTATTTAATTAAAATGGAAGTTTTATTTTAATTAAATGAGGCTTAGGATAAAATGATCAAACCTTAGAAAATATTGAAATATTTGAATTAATTATGATTTGATCAAGGAAATTGATTTGAATTGAAAATATTGCAAGGCATTGATTCAGGAAATTGATAAATTGATGAATGGGGGGGCAGGGTCTAGGTGACCATTCTAGGGTGCATACAGACCCTCATTGAAGTGGTTGTAAAGATTCAAATTCTATTATAATGAGTAATTATCATTTCAAACACAAATCTCTTTGACAAAAGAGAGAGATTGACAAAAAAAAGCCCCAACATATATATTACGAGTGTGAAGTGGGAATAGTTAATTAATTTGACCTTGATAACAACTACATGAAATTGTTGAGCTTCATCAACTTGAGAGGGAAGTGGAAAATTTGATTAGATAAGATGTTGGAGGGAGAGACTTTGACAAGGATGATAAGACCTCATTAGCACCTATTCACACCAAATAAGATAGTGATAGGGATAAAATTAGAGGAACAGATAAATAGAGTAGATCAGATTAGAAGTTCTCTAAATTTGGATATTTGCCAAAATAGAAAGTAGTAGAGAGGCCAAAACCATTATAGTAGGAATATTTCATCACCTAAAGAATTAATGAGATTTGAAGGAAAAAGGAATGAAGTGGCCAATGATTACAAGGTAAAGGATGCAAGTACTATTTGTGTTTTCCTGCTTGCCAGTTTGGAAATCATATCACATCAATATCTTAAATAATTCAAAGTTGTAAAGACCAAAACTTGTGCATAAGAGACACCTAAGCTCTAGATCAGAAGAACTCAAAAAGTTGAAAATATAACAAGTCTGAAAGATAATAAAGACTTTTCCATTACATAATTTTTATTTCCATTTAAAGAGGTTACAACAATATGAGATAATGTCAAATATCCTTGACATAATAGATACAAATTTGACCAAACTATCAAATAGAACAACATGAGTAAAATAATACATAGAGTATTTCAGCCATACTGTCACTCATAAAACATCAAAGTACATATATAGACATACAATAAATCACATGAACTTAAGCTTGAAGTAATAAAAGATATCCAAATATATATGCAATCGGACTGCCAATCGTCCATTCACATATTCCTATCTCCTATGCCATCGGATAGTCTATCGTCCATCTACAAAATTTGAGACAGAAATGTAACCTAGGTGTTTATTCCACCCAACCACAGAGTGGTTAGCCCCCCTGGGGATCATCTTGAAATGAAGAGCTCACCGAACTTACACGAGTGATCTATCAAATTGGAACTGATCAATCGGAAAGGAATCCGGTGCAAGCTATGAAATATATAATTTATCATACACAAAGTATAACTAACATAGATATGGCAAAGAGAAAGTACATAACCAACACAAATTCCATTATGTGTTTACATAGCTTAGGCCTAAGCATAAATAACTAGATTTCTACTGGTAGGTAAAAGAAACTAAATTTTACCCTTATCTGTTTCCCCATATTCGACACCCTTTCCCAAGATATCTTTCCTTAGAAAATATGAAATAAAAACAAACATGATCATTCAATAACCAATAGAAAAATAAAACATTACTTGGTTTACATTTGAAAGATATTTTACTATAAAAAGTAAAATCCTCATATAACTATAATACCCCAAAAATGGGCTATAGGTTCATTAAACCTCCTACATCAACATATCGAACAAAATCGACATCAAAGTCCAAACCTAAGACACATCTAAACATCATCGAATCTTAATTGATTATCTTAAATTCTGCATCAGGGAATATTCCTAGTAATATTCTTAATTTATCATAAGTATCTTTAATTTTATAACTATTTGGCGATAAATCACATTTATCCTAAGTTTGATTAATTGAATATTTTCATATTTAATTAATTAGATTTAATTCTACCACTTAATTATTTAATTGAATTTAATTATATTTATTCCTAAGTATTATTATTCAAATTTGACAATAAATCAAAATTCCTATCATTAATTGATTAAATTCTTATTTAATTAATTAAAGTAAGTTGTCATATTTAATGATATTATTTTTGAATAAAAGTTTAATTAAATGATTGATTAACCCGTAAATCAATTATTTTTTAAAAATCAGTTAAGTTGAGAATAAATCACTTTATTTATTTAATTAATTCATAATTATTATGCACATTCAAAAGAAACAGTTAAACTCCAAATTAGAAAATCAATGCAAAGTGTTGACTTTTTAGAACTCAACATCCTTTTGGAGTTCAAAAAGTTGATCTAAACTCTAATTTGAGTTAAAAAGCTATTTGTGCATGCTTTTGCATAATTTTGTGAGTTAATTATCTTTCATGATCAGATAACTCAAAAATCAAGATGAGTTTATCTAAGTGATTTATGGTTTTTTCCAATCATCCTCTAAAGCCTTGGATTTCTATAAATTAAGGTTTCAGCTCATCTCAAAGCCTCTCATAATTTTGCAAGCTTACTTTGCCAAAGTCGTCTATGAATTGCACAACTATTTTGAAGAATTGGAATTTGAAGAATCAAAGCTTATTGCGAATCAAGGCTATTGTGAGATTAATTTGGTTTTCACATTCATTTAGATTCTTTTTCATATCATTGTTAGATCATTTTAGCATATCAATTTCCATATTAGCATAGATTTCATATCAAGTTTTCATATCATTGCATAGAAAATATCAAAAATATAGATTAATTGCATTCAATTTTATATCATTTTTGCATTCAAATCCTTCATTTAGGTGTCGTCTAGGTCACTAATCTCGATTACAATCTGAGAACATCAATCTCGCACCTACTAGAAGGCAGTAAATCGCTTGGTTAGATTAGATTTCAATTTTGCACGATTTCATTATTGCTAACCTCTAATGTTTTACTGAAGTGTTGTGTCTATAGATCAGGTACAATTTTCACACACACATTTCTGACACCCACTGTGGGGCAACCCACCTTTACATGTTGGTTTTGATTTTTTTTTGGAGCTAAAGCCCTAAAGTTTCAAAGATTTAATTTTATCTCTCAAATGGCTTGGAGTTTTGCTCTGAAATTTTTTTTTTAGGTTGGAAACATATTAAAGAAGCTACAATAGAAAATTCAGAATTTTTTGAGATGTTTTGAATTTTTAATAATTTTTTCTTGAAATTATGGAAAAAATTAATATCTGACACAAATCAGCATATTTTTTAGAAATTTTTATATTTTTTGAAAGCTCTTTAAATTCTACAGGGGGTCCATTTTTTGTGTTTTAAATTTGGATGCAATATAATAGCTCAAATAGTCAATTTACAAAAATTGGTTTATTTTGATAAAACAGGTCTCTAGGGCACAAACGAAGAGATTTTTCTAAAGTTTTTACATTTTTGGAAAGCTCTCTATTTTTTTAGAAGGGATCTCAGTTTTGAATTTCTATTTTTGTGGCCAAAATCATTAAAAAAAATCAGATCTTGTTGACTAGGTCAAATGCAGCAAAAAAAATGAAGTTTTGTGATGGGTATGCACTTATTTTTTTTACATGGTTCAATGAATGATATGCATTGTCATTTGGGTTAATTGCTGGTTATTATTGCTGATAATAATTGATTTTTAGAGCTAACCCTATGGTTTTCATAAGTTGAATATATGTTGCATATCTTGTTTGCTTGTTTGCTTGTTGGGGAGTTCGCACTTGCTTGCATGGAAAAGCTCAATAAGAATTGCTAAAAATTAGGTAAAATCTACTAAGCACATTGTGAGGATCCCAAGTATTCTCCTTTATCTAATAAAATTTCAATTTGGACTTAAAATAAATATCTTATGTGTCTGGCTTGTGTGCATTTTTTTCATGCTTTTATCTATTTCTACACACTTGCATAATTGATACTAGGTTGTGACCCCTTAAGGATTCGTTAAGTGGTCTTAGATACTTGTGATTGATCTTGATTTCTATCTTGGGTTATTGGACTTGCTAATCCGCTGACCCCTCATTCCACCCCATGGTTGCAAGGTCAGCGCCACATTAAAGGGGAGGGGTCAACAGGACAGAAGCGTCAAGTGTTCCACTTGGCAACCCATTTATGCTTTTAGGAACTCACTTGTTTTCTAAGTTGGGGACTCATTTTCAGCTTGTATGAGGTGTTAAGTGTTCCACCTTGTGGACTCATCTCATATTCACTTTAAGCGTTAAGTGTTCCTCTTTCTACTTTTTGGGTACTTTTGGTAGATTTGCTTTTTGGAAACATACATCTGTGCTCACATAGTAATTAGGCCCTATGAACACTATTCATGATTCTTGAGGGATTGGATTCCCAAGGAAATCCTTCTTGACGACAAAATCCTTGTAGGTAGGGAGGATACTTAGTGCGTCTTCTCTTATTGATCGATACATTCTCTCCTACGAGAGGTTGATAGATCACGTGGGGTTGACATCATGAGCTTTGGTGAATCAAAATTGGTTAGTGTGCCTTCTCTTATTGATCGATACATTCTCTCCTTGGAGAGGTTAATAGATCACGTGGAGTTGACATCATAGACCTTGGTGAAGCAAAACTTTGTCTTAGCATGTCATATTTATCTGTCTGCTTTGTTTGGGTTAAAAGTGAAAAGGCGTCAAAAACCTTGGATCTAGAGCCAAGTCCCCTTGTGGTACAATACTATGAGTCATCTTTAGAGAGGGTTAACCATAGTGGACATTCCCTTCACAGGGAAAACTGCGTTGATGGAACCTCAAGCGGTAATAGCCATTTTCACCGTGGTAGTGACAGCCGCTATATAAATATCCTTGTGGAAAAAATCTCCATGGGTATGGTTCATTGTTGGGTTGTCAGATCTCCCTAGCGGCTCCTGAAGATTAAGTTCTCAGACTGTGTCAAAACCCTGGTGCATCGAGATTAGAGTTCACCCCTTTGGATCATAAAAGTTGCAGGGTCAAACCATTTCTAAAAACCCTATCGAGGCCAAATTTTCATTTTCTAGGGTATATGTGCATTATTGCAAAACATTTTTGGAACATACACAATTAGCTCTCTCAGGGATTAGCACAATTTAGTCACTTGATTGTTCATGTGCAAGGTTGCTTTTTCCCTTGTTCATTGTTTTCAGACATGCTTGAAATCACTTGCTTGCTGTTTTACATGCTTGTTTATCTATTTGGTTATTGAAAATGAACAAATCTATTACAATCTTCAAATCTGGACATTGAAATTTGCAAACAATCTGAATCTAAAAACTCAAAATTTGCAAAATCTGAAGTAAAATCCTTTTCTGGAGTCAAAAGTCATCTTAGGAGGTCAGAAAGTCATACGAGTTTTCTCAAAGTGTCGTTTCATTACAGCCCATCTGTTGTATGATTGAGTACCTAGTGTCGTATGAGTTTTCATGCCAGCAAATTCTCAAAGTCAAAATCTTGCAACTATCATATGAGGTTTGCAACTGTCATTTCATAACATACCCACTATCGTACGAGTCTGCAGAGTGTCGTTTGGGAAATTTTTGAAAGTTGTCAGAAAATTGTCAAAATTGCTAGATATTTAGCTTTTTCAACCTATTTCCAAAATCTGTCGATCAAATCACTGTGTCAGGAACAGAGCAATAACTATTGAGAATCCAATCATTTTCCTAAAGTGGCCTTGTGAATCCGATCCAGCCTTCTGTTTAATCAATTTGAGTCTTTATCATCTCGTGTCAAAACCTTGTCATAACTATCAATCTTCCATCAATCATCAAAATGACTAAGTGTTGTGATATCTTGTCTGCTATCTTTTGGGAAACCTACCCATACATCCAAGGCATAGTATCCTTCACTCACGTCTAATCGAATCTTCAAATCAATCCAACCTTGATAAGGTTGCGTCATCTGATCATCTTGATTCAATTCATTCTTCGGTTATCTGGATCTTATTCTTTTGTTTCACTTGAGGTTAATGGTGGAGACTAGAGCTTCCTCTCACAAGAAATCTATCACCACTCTCCAAACTCCAACTATTGAGCAACTCATCAATTCTGGTCTTTACGAGGACGACGGTCTTGGAAACTATCGATTGAAATCTGGTTACATACCTCCTCCATCAACTCACAGAGGTACTCAACATACCCCCCATCAATCTAATCCAGGGAGTCCACACTCTCCTACCATGTCTCAAGCTGGGAGAAACTTTGGCTCTCAGAGAGCTCAATCTCGACATGGTGCAGATCAGGAACCCACACCTGAAGAAATTGCTCGCTATCAAAATGATGATGAATTCAACAAGATGATGAGGCATTTCTTGAAAGAAAATAGAGAAGCATACTTTTTACAATTAGCTCATCAAGGAGCTAAACTTCCTCCCAACTTTAATGTTGAAGATATCATTACGCATGAGGAAGAAACTCCACTCACAACTATGATGAAATAGATACATTCTTTACAAGTCAAACTTAACAGCCTTGAGAAAGAAAAGGAACCCAAGGAGTTTTCCATGGAAGCTCTATGCCCTTTTCCTTTTGACAAAGACTTGTATATGCCACCATTTCAAAAAAGAGTGGAGATGCCGAAGTATGACAAGTATGATGGACACTCTGATCCTCAAGATCATGTTAGAGAATTCTGTACGGAATCAATGGAGTTCATGCATGAACCAACCTATCTGATGCGTCTCTTCCCTCGATCTCTAGGGGGAGCAGCCATCCACTAGTTCTCTAGACTGCCTTCCACTATCAAAAATTTTGAGGAGTTGATCAAATTTTTCTACCAGAAATACTCCTACAATATTCAACATCCAGTCACCATGATTGATATCTGTAACCTCAAGCAATATCCAGGGGAACCATTCCTAACATTTCTCAAGAGATGGAGGAAGAAGTTCTCTCTATATGCCAGACCTATTCCAGAAATAGAAAAACTAGAAATCTTCATCAATAACCTTGTTCCAAAAATCAATTATCCTCTACAAATGCAAGATCATACATCCTTTGAAAAGATGGTGGATAATGCTATCAAAATTGAAAAAGTGCTTGTGAAAAAAGGAGAAATCACACTTCCAAAAGATAAATACAAATCAGGATCTAGCTCTAAACACAAGAACAAAAATTGGAACAAGAACAAGGGCATCATCACAGATGGCATTGTTGACACTGTCTGTGCCCCATCAAAGGCACCAGCCTACAATCTCACTCTTGGCACTCAAGCCATTAAAGCTTAAGAGCAAAAGTCTTCTGAACCATCTCAAAGGAAGCCAGAATACAAAAGATGGGATAAAAATCAAAAGTTTACTCCTCTGGGAGAGTCTTTAGAATCAGCTATGAAAACTCTACTGGCTGATAACATTATCTCTTTACCACCAATCTAACCAAATGATCAGGACCCCAAACCGAAATGGTGGAGAGAAAATGAATTCTGTGATTTCCATCGGAGTAAAGGTCACAAAACTAATAATTGCTACCACTTGAAGCATACCATTCAAGATCTGATCGATAGTGGAGACATCACAATTGATAATCCCAAGAGCAATAACGACCATACAGCATTCACAGAACCATTTCTAAAACATGGTCAAGAAATTTCAACTTCTCAACCTAATATGGGGGCAAAAGTCAACTATGCCTACCCTGGAAATAATGCCATCATCAATATGGTTGAACCATGTCTCTCTGAAAGTTGCAATGTCATCACAATTGTACGAAGAGATAGAGATCATTCCTCAGCTAATGTAGTTACTCGATCACAAGCCCAAGCACATCTGAAAGGACAAATCCCAGATTCATCAAATGTCCCTAAGGTGCCCTTCAATCTTTCGTCTACTTCTAAATAGAAGGCTGCTTCCAAATCTTCCAATCCAAAGGATACAAGGCCTACATCTTATAGCATTGTCCAACAACTCCAGCACACTAATGCCAAAATCTCCATGTTTGAGTTGCTTCGAATCTCTCCAGCTCACAGAGCCATACTAGACAAAGCTTTGCTCGGTTCCAATGTTCCTGATGACCTTGATTTAGATAGGTTCCAGAATATGGTTGGACATCTTACATTTCCGTAATATATCTCCTTTTTCAAAGGAAGATGACTACTCCTTGAGTCACCCACATAATCAGTCTTTGCATATAGAAGTCTTAATCCAGAATTGGTTATTGATCCTCGAAAGAAGATCACCATAAAAGCCTATGATGAACAAGAAAGATCTTCTAAAGGCACCATTGTCTTACCTATCAGAGCAAGTCCAGTTATCAAAGATACCATCTGTCAAGTGCTTGATCTACCTTTGGCTTACAACATTCTTCTAGGGAGGCCATGGATACATGAAATGCAAGCTATTCCTTCTACATACCATCAATGTTTGAAGTTTCCTTATGAAGGAGTAGAGGTTACTATCCCCGCAGATCTGAATACAACTTGCAACACCTTGAATGAAAGTGTAGATAAGCTTGTGCCTAATAATAGAGAATCTTCCATTGAACCAACTAAAGAAGCATCCACATCTAAAATGGAAGATCTTGCAAAAGAGGTTAATATCAAAGAAAATAGTATGGGAGAATATACTATCGAGCCAGTCTTATCTTTGACATCTCTCCCTATCTCGCCTAAGTCTTATGGGAAATCTTTGAGACAATCCAAACCGGACTCTAAAGAACCTCTGGAAGCATATAAAAAGAATTTTGTAGCAGAACAAGTATCCAAGAAAGAGTTTGAAGAGGATGAAGCTATGCTATCATGGCTATAGAAAGATGAACCTGAATCTCAAGTTGTTCAAACTAGTGACTCTATAGTATCCAAACTCCCTTCTAAGTCATATGGTCCAGGAGATAAATTAATAGCTAAGATGGGATATTCAGGTAAAGGACCTCTAGGAATTAGAGGAAAAGGTCTTGTGACACCTCTCCCACATACTGGTAGAGAAAATGAAGACAAAGTTGGCTTAGGCTTTAAGAAGAAACCCTATCACCTCAAAGGTAATTGCTCTCATGTCATAGATTAGATCGCACCAGGGGAACCACTTCTTAAGAAAGAAGAAAAAAAACCATCAGATAGTGATTCAAATAGTTCAGAACTCATCCCCTATGAAAAATTGCCTAAAGAGATCAAAGACCTTCTTGATGATAAAGATGATCCTATCAAAAGAATTAATCTAGTAGAAACACAAGAACCTACTATCAATCAAGAGATAGTTGCAACACAAGAGCTAGCTAATCTCAAAAACAATCAAGAAGAGGGAAGTGGTAGTGATTCTGAGACAAATTCCCATGAGTATGAATACAAATCAGAATCTGAGGGTAACCCTTCTTGGGGTATTCACCCAGACTTTACACATGTTCTAAGATTTCCTCGAGATCTTGAATCAGAAGATGAATCTAATGACTATGAATGGGGAGTCATCCCAGAACTAGATGAGCTTATCATGGAGAAACATGTTGATGTTATTCACCAATATGCACCTCAACCCAACGTAAGTCTAGAACGAAATGATGAACCTATCGAGTCTGATCCACCTATGGCTGAATTGGACTCCCACGATGACATTGAGCCTATTCACAAATTGGATGTCTTAAGTTGTAATATCACCTTTGAACTCAAACGTCGGGTTAGGACCAATGATGACAGATCCATATTCGTAAACACTATTTCCCTATCTTTCCCTACTTTGACTATCCAATATCCAGAACTAATTGATCAAACCTCCACAAATCTGAGCCATGGTATTTATACCTTCCTGAATGACTATGCCCTTGCTTGCTACCTAAATGTAGTTGAGCCTATGAGGACTTCCATTAGTGAACCGAGCGTCAGCATGACTGAGTCAGACATCAAATATCTTAGTCAGAAAAATAAGAATAAAAAGAAAAAGAAAAAGAGTTCTGAGGGTGAAAACCACTTTGTGGTAGTATCAGAACCTACACAAGTAAAAATGAAAGATGTATCTGAAGGTGAAAACCTCTTTGAGGTGCCTAAGGATGAGATATTTGATGTCCTTCTGAGTCATTTACAGGACAGATCTCCAGTTCTAATTGAGCCCACTCAATCCATTAATTTGGGTACCACAGAGGAACCACAATTGGTACATGTAGCACAATCATTATCAGAAGAAGAGAAGCAAAATTTTACAACATTCCTAATAGAGAAGAAGATCAACTTTGCATGGAAATATTCAGATATGCTAGGATTGGATCCTAATCTCATAATGTATCATTTATCTATTGCTCCAAATGTCAAACCTGTCAAGAAAAAATTGAGAAAGATGCATCCTCATGTTGCACTCTTGGTTAAACCTGAATTAGAGAACCTCCTGAAAGTTGGATTCATCAGAGTTATTGACTATGTAGAGTGGATCTTTAATATTGTACCTATTTTTAAACCAGATGGTTCAATCAGAGTGTGCGCAGACTTTAGAGATGTGAATAGAGCATGCCCTAAGGATGATTTTCCACTACCGAATATTGATATGATAGTGGACATGACTATGGGTTTCGAGATGTATTCCTTAATGGATGGTTTCTCTGGATATAACCAAATAAAAATTGCTCCAGAAGATCAAGAGAAAACTACTTTCACATGTGCATGGGGTACCTTCTGTTGGAATGTCATGCCATTTGGGCTTAAAAATGCTGGTGCTACATATCAAAGAGCAATGACATCTATTTTCCATGACATGATGCATCAAACTATGGAAGATTATGTTGATGATACTTTAGCAAAATCTATGGTTAGAACTGAACATCTAACGGACTTGAGCATGATCCTAGACAAAATGGAAAAGTTCAGTCTCCGACTAAATCCTAAGAAGTGTGCTTTTGGTGTCATTTCTGGAAAGCTCTTAGGATACATAGTTTCAAAGAAGGGCATTGAAATTGATCCAGCTAAAGTCAAGGCTATAATGGAGATGCAACCTCCTAAGAATATCAGTCAAATGAGGACATTGCAAGGAAGAGTTCAATCTATCAGAAGATTCATATCACAGCTAGCGGACATATCATAGCCTTTTACAAAAAACATTACATAAAGGTGTGACCTTTGCATGGAATGAAGAATGTGAGAACAACTTTAACCATATCAAGAAGTATCTATCTAATCTGCCTATCTTGATGCCTCCTATTCATGGGAAGCCATTGATCTTATATGTCTCTGCAATAGATACATCACTGGGGGCATTGCTAGCACAACATGATCAGAACAAAAAGGAAAGAGCTATATACTATATCAGTAGGACATTGGTTGCATATGAAAAGAACTATTCAATGATCGAGAAAGCTTGTCTAGCTGTGATTTTCGCATCACAGAAACTAAGACACTACATGTTAGCTCATACCACTCAATTGGTAGCCAAGATTGATCCACTCAAGTACCTTCTAAGCAAAGCTGACCTCACAGGTAGATTAGCTAAATGGGTTATGCTCTCAAGTGAATTTGACATTGAATATGTGGAATGAAAAGCTATCAAAGGACAAGTTATTGCTGATCAATTAGAAGATGCACCTATGATTGCTAATACACCACTACAAATGGAATTCCCAGATTCCTCTATCATGCATCTTTCTTCTAGAGAATGGAAATTATTCTTTGATGGCTCCTACATATAGAATGGCTCCGGAGTAGGCATATTGTTCATAACTCCTCAAGGATACTCAATCCCAAAAGCATTCCAATTAAAGTTTCCTTGCACAAACAATATTACAGAATATGAAGCCCTTTTGAATGGTATGAAACTAGCAATTGAATGGAGAGTAACAGAGCTACACATTCATGGAGACTCTCAACTTGTTATTCATCAAGTCAATGATGTGTACCAAACTAAAGATGAAAAGCTCCTTCCTTACAAGAGAATGGTAGATGATCTTAAGAAATATTTCATATCTATCCCATTTGAGCAAATTCCTAGAATGGAGAACAAGGCTGTCGATGCAATGGCAACACTATCTACTTTATTACAATAGCCTGAACATGAGCTACGCTACAAATTCCTGGTGGAAGCACTATCTTATCTTGCATATGACTCCCCTGAAACCCGCATGATTTTCACTATTGTAGGTCATGATTCATCCAAATACAAAAACCTATTTTCTTATCTCCAAGACCAAATCATTCCCAATACCTTCAATCGCCATGAAAAGAGATACCTTATTTGAAATGCCTCCCGATATGTCATCATTTGTAATGATCTATACAAATGAGGTCTAGATGGTACACTACTTAGATGTTTAGAATAGGAAGAGTCTCAATGTGCATTAGAGGAAGTCCATGATGGTATTTGTGGGTCACACTTGAATGGTTTAACACTAGCTCAAAAACTTATTAGGGCTGGGTACTATTGGCCTAAAATGGAGAAAGAGGCTATCAAATTTGCTAAGAATTGTCAAAAGTGCCAAGTGCATGGCAACTTAATTCATGCTCCAAGGAGGGATCTAATCCCCTTTACAACACAATGGCCTTTTCACCAATGGGCATTTAATCTTATAGGAGCTATATATCCTCATTCTTCTAATGGACATACCCATATAATCACAACTACATATTATTTTACAAAATGGGTAGAAGCAGTCCCTTTGACACAAGCAATGGGGAAACAGATATCTATGTTCATATTGAACTATATCATATGCAGATATGGGATACCTCATTCCATAATCACAGATAACGGTGGACAATTCAAGAACAAAGACCTAGATGATCTATGTGCCAGATTCAAGATCACACAACATTGGTCTTCTATCTACTATCCTCAAGGGAATGGACAAGCAGAAGCATCTAATAAGAATCTATTGAAAATCTTGCATCGTACAGTTAATAAAATAGGAAGAGACTGGCATCTCATGATTAATCTAGCTCTCTAAGCCTACAAAACAAGTATCAGAACACCTATTGGGGCTACACCTTTCACTTTATTTTATGGGTCTGAAGCGGTACTGCCTATTGAGGTTGAAATCCCATCACTAAGAATTAGAATGCATGGTCTGGTAACTGATGATGACTATAGAGTGTCTAGGTTGCAAGAACTTGAACTACTAGATTAGTGTAGACAAGCAGCGTATGATCATCTCAAAGTATATCAGAAGAGAATGTCTAGAGGCTACAACAAGAAAGTCAGACATAGAGAATTTCAGGCTGGTGATCTAGTCTTGAGAGAGAATCCTAAAAATCAATCACATTGAGAGCGCAAGGGGAAGTTTGAACTCAACTGGCTGGGTCCCTTTGTTATCACTTCTACTTTCAGCTCTGGTGCCTATCAAATCTCAATGACTGAAGGAGAATAGCTCCAAGAACTAATCAATGTTCTCCATTTGAAGAAATTCTAGGCCTAAGGCATTCAGTGCTTGGTAAAATTTCCTAAAAAAATCTTAAAAATTGGAAAAAGTCCTGAAAAAATGAACATCTTGGTGAAAACCTAGCAATAGGCACCTTGATGATTCACAAAAAAATTGAAAATATCAAAAGTACAAAAAAAATCAGAAAATATCAAAAATACAAAAAAATTGAAAAAAAAAAAAATGAGAAAAAGAAAAAGTGCCTTGGTGAAAACCTGGAAATAGGTGCCTTGGTAGCAAAAATAGAATCTCTACCAAGATGGTGAAAACCTAGCAAATGGGTGCCACTTGTTTCAAAATGCTCCATCTATCAGTGCAATCTTGGTCTTTCCCAGCTTTCAGTCTTGCTTTAGTTTGTACATATCTCCCAATTTGTTTCCGCATTCCTATTTTTAATAAGTCGGTCTGTACACCAATCAGCTCCAACGTTTGTATCCTATCAATGTTCAAACTTGGGGGCAATCAATGTCATATTCTATGGTCTCCAGTATATCTTAGACGAGTCATATCCAGTCAGAGTCCTTTGAAGCTTCATCTGAGTCAGCCTATCTGTCTTGTCTCCAGAAAGGATTTTGCATCTACAACAACGCAATCAAACATCAAACTGAAAATAATCTATGCTTTTTACATGTTGTTATCTCCTTGTATGCTTACTGATTCGCATTGAGATTTTTGCATATTATGTCCTTTCGAGCTCTTCGATGATGTCCTTTACAAGATTTAGAGAGTGATGACTGGGGGCATAATCTTTTATTTGTCTTCTGCTTGTATGTGAAAATCTAACAACTTTGGAAATTCTAGATTGAAATGGTGTCCGACTATAAGAGCCTCTATCTCAAATTGGATGGCCATGCATACCTCGACCATTGATACCCAGAAAATTCAAGGAAGTTTGATCTAACTATTGTCTTTTTTGAGTGAGTTCTTTCGCCTACTGTGAAACACGATCTTACGTAAGGATGTGAATGATAAAGGGTCACTATAGGTAATTCACATCAAATTTAGAATGATCTCTTGACTACTTGATGTGTTTGTACCGCAAGGCATATTCAGGTCATCACGACATTTATGTTTTGATGCTTATACAAATTGCTATATCAAAATGGACATGATATTCAGGTCATCCTGGCGCTTGTGCCTTGGTGCTTATATCTAATCTGACATTCTGAAAACAAAATCAATATTCATATATCCATGGTTGTTGACCAGTGGGTGTTGTATTTATTCTCATGCATACAAATTGATATTCATATGTCTATGGTTTCATAGCTAGTGGGCATTGTATTGATTTATCCGGTTACCTAAAAGTTCAATGATGATAACAAATCGACATATGATCAGTGAGTAGGTCCTAGGTCTTAGGTTGCATTTCATTCTGCATTTCATTTTTCATCTTTGCATGATCTCATAATGATTAAACGAACTTCAATGCTTCCTTGTCTCTTCAAATCTAATAAGAGCTAAATCTCACACGAAGGTTCCTCCAACAAAAGTACAGCAAGTAGAATCCTTTTTCGGGATCAAAATCAAAATCTGAGATTGTTTAATATGTCAAAATTGCAATTTAAAATTTTGGGTGAAGGATGGTCTATTGCTTGCATATTCGACCTTCGATCATCACAGAAATCTAGTATTCAACTTAACTGATTATCTTCCATCAAACTATCAAAATTTCAACTTGGTCAACCATGGTCAACTCATAGTTTCACCTTGTCAAACTTGGTCTCCAGGACCTCAAAACAATGCAGAATGCATTCTTAGACATGTTTAACCACTTCTCAAATCAATTAACATGCATCTAAACTATCAACACTGACTTTTCTTGTCAGATTTCAATTTTAATCCCGAAGGGGGCATGGTATTGCATATTATTCAAAGTCTGTAATCTAATTTGAAATCATATCTTTATTGATATCATATCTTTCATCAGTAATCAAGACAACAACCATGTCTAGTTGTTGATTCATCAAAAGTCCTCATCACTCAGGGAAAATCCATCATCACTTGGGGCATATCAGATTCATCAAGATCCATATCAATCTGGTATTCTCCTAATCTTGTAAACTGTATCAGCTTTTTTTTTCGTAACCATCAGTTCATTAGTGTTATTTCCTTGATTCTTCAGTAATTGAAGGGTTCAGATGTGATACCTACGTGATTCTTCTAAGGACAATCAAGTCTGGAATCGGTCACTCACTTCTTCGCAATCATAAGGTTCAGAATCAGGCGTTTTGACACTTTTTTGCAATCATCAGTTCATTGCTGTTATAGTTAACATTATCTTTGGTCATTCAAGACCTATTATCTTCATATCAACTTCAATCAGCTTCTGTCTCATATCAATTATCAATTTCGAATCAGTTTCATATCTTTATCGTACACAGACTATCTTTGAACCACTGCACTTCACACAACAATTCAAAGAGGGGCAAAATGTAATACCCCAAAAATGGGCTATAGGTTGATTAAACCTCCTACATCAACATATCAAATGAAATCGACATCAAAGTCCTAACCTAAAGCACATCTAAACATCATCGAATCCTAATTGATTATCTTAAATTCTGCATCAGGGAATATTCCTAGTAATATTCCTAATTTATCATAAGTATCTTTAATTTTATAACTATTTGGCGATAAATCACATTTATCCTAAGTTTGATTAATTGAATATTTTTATATTTAATTAATTAGATTTAATTCTGCCACTTAATTATTTAATTGAATTTAATTATATTTATTCCTAAGTATTATTATTCAAATTTGACAATAAATCAAAATTCCTATCATTAATTGATTAAATTCTTATTTAATTAATTAAAGTAAGTTGTCATATTTAATGATATTATTTTTGAATAAAAGTTTGATTAAATGATTGATTAACCCATAAATCAATTATTTTTCAAAAATCAGTTAAGTTGAGAATAAATCACTTTATTTATTTAATTAATTCATAATTATTATGCACATTCAAAAGAAACAGTTAAACTCCAAATTAGAAAATCAATGCAAAGTGTCAACTTTTTAGAACTCAACATCCTTTTGGAGTTCAAAAAGCTGATCTAAACTCTAATTTGAGTTAAAAAGCTATTTGTGCATGCTTTTGCATAATTTTGTGAGTTAATTATCTTTCATGATCAGATAACTCAAAAATCAAGATGAGTTTATCTAAGTGATTTATGGTTTTTTCCATGCATCCTCTAAAGTCCTGGATTTCTATAAATTAAGGCTTCAGCTCATCTCAAAGTATCTCATAATTTTGCAAGCTTACTTTGCCAAAGTTGTCTACGAATTGCACAACTATTTTGAAGAATTGGAATTTGGAGAATCAAAGCTTATTGCGAATCAAGGCTATTGTGAGATCAATTTGGTTTTTACATTCATTTAGATTCTTTTTCATATCATTGTTAGATCATTTTAGCATATCAATTTCCATATTAGCATAGATTTCATATCAAGTTTTCATATCATTGCATAGAAAATATCAAAAATATAGATTAATTGCATTCAATTTTATATCAATTTTGCATTCAAATCCTTCATTTAGGTGTTGTCTAGGTCACTGATCTCAATTACAATCTAAGAACATCAATCTCGCACCTACTAGAAGGCAGTAAATCACTTGGTTAGATTAGATTTCAATTTTGCACGATTTCATTATTTCTAACCTCTAATGTTTTACTAAAGTTTTGTGTCTACAGATCAGGTACAATTTTCACACACACAATAACCACACAAAGACATCTCAAAATGTGAGGAAGAATTACTCTTCCTAGATCAACATATCCTTTGAAACACATTGCATATATAAGAAACGTTCATTATATTTCATGCATATTAACTCTATAAAAATATGTATTATACTGCTATTCAATTATTAAACACTAACTTGGCTCTGTAGGATAGAACAACACAGTAAGAAATCTTTAATTTAAAAACTCACATTCCAGCTTAAATTAAAAATTACAAATATAACAGTAGTTCTTGAAATATTTTCAATTGATTTCATAATAACATCGACATTCATGACTGAATGGAATATAAATTTATCAGATCAAAATTTTTCTTCAGGTGAGAGATGACTGTGTGTATCTAATAAAAATAATGTTTCTTCTATAATATAAATTTAACAGAACATGAGTTTTCTTCTATACACCACTTCACACTAAAATTTATGCCTAGGAAACCACTCAACCAAAGGTGGTGCCCTACTACTATTAGGATATGGTATTTTAAATTATTTTTAGACATTGCCCAGCTATTTAATGAGATTTATTCATAAAAGAGAATATTATTTACAGTATGTTTTTGACTGGGAAAGTCATTCATAGTCTAGAGTACCCATATGACTTTCTAATTTGGTTTTACAGAAAAGAAAATGTTTGACTACAATTAAAACTAACATCCAATCAAGGCCTATGAATATGAATTTTAGAAGGTTACCAAACAAAGACTTTATTATGTTATTGAATAGTAGAATTGGCTAAGGGGTTGTGTAGTTCAAAGTGTAACTCAATTATAAAAAGATGCAATGCTCCATAGAAAATGATAGGATCTACTCACAGATTCTAAAAGGAAATTAAGAATCTCATATGTTCAGTAAGTTTTCAATAAATTTTAAACCAGTTCTTGTTTAAATTTCAGCCAAGGTTCTTAATAGGCTAGGCACTCCTATTGGGTTTGAAAAATTTACGTTATTTCACTCCTAGCAAAAATTCCATTTAATATTTTCCCATATTCATTCTCTCTTGCAGGTAATAAAATGGATAAAAGAAGAACCTAGATTTTTGTGGCGAACACGAAAGACAAGAAAATCTTTTTTCTCAGCAGAGTTTCCCACCGTCGCTTCTCTTAGTGGTACTAGCGTATATAATGATTTTTTTTTCTCCCTTCACCTATACTCTGCTAATCTTCCTATCAATCCAAGCACAGTCCCTCTAATATTCTCTTTCTTCTCTACTATGCTCCTCCACACTGTTTTGCACTCCTCTAATATATTATTTTCAATTTGTTGCATTAAAAAAAAACTCCCTTCACTGGCGATTCCTCCAGTTTCTATTTGTTCCTCACTACTGTTCTCCTTACTTCCACCTTTTTAATCCCCCATGTCTTCTTATTGCCTCCCCCTATTGAACCTGTGTGCTACTTTTTCTCCTAGACTCAAGGTGCACGTTCTTCTTTAAACACACAACACTCTCTATTGCATTGATTCCACTTGAAGATGTGTCATTCATGGAGATAGAAACCTCTAGTTAAATTTTTTAATTATGATATCTTTACTTAGTCTTTCCTTTCAATCCGATATATCAGCAGTTTGCAAATTTTTAAACTAATTAACAAAGTTCACTCTCAGTTATTGCTCATTCACAGTGACTATAACAATAATTCCCTTTACAAAAATTTAGGAGTCAAAATCTGGTTTTGACATCCTTCCCCTCTTAGAAAGTGCATCATCCTTGATGCCTTATGTAAAGGTATCATATAAGAAGAATTTATGTTAAAAATTTTAGCATACCTTCCAGAGTTAAAAATGATAGATTTCAATCAACAAAACTATATTCTTATTAAATAAAGAAACTAATAATTACATCAGATTAATTTCAAATTAACTAACTTCATCATTTTCTTCAAATTCAACTAACAAATTTTCATTGCTTTAGATATAAAAAATGTTTAACTTACAACACTCACACACACAAATTAACTCAATCACTCGAGCTAGAGTAAAAGAAAGAAATCTAATAGTACTATTTTTACCCAAAAATTCACTTTAGGAACTAAGTCAAGAAACTCATGAGATTTCAAAATAATTGAAGTGGTGTGTGCTTGCAACTATTATTCTGACCTTACCCCTACCAACAAGATAAATGCACTCCACCTCAATCACATTTCTGCCTTCGTCTCCTATCATGCATGCTCAACTCAAAAGATCATCAGTAGGTTAGTCTCATTAAACCCATAATCAAATTTAAATTTCATAACATGTTCATCATTTCAATTTCATCATAAGTAATGATTCATAATGAAAGTAAAAATTCCACATATAACATCATACTTTTTACTTCATTTAAACATTTCATCATAAATTAATAAGAAAAACATAATAAAAGTATATGGATATCATTTGTTTAATATGACTTGGATCGAAAAACCTTCAACCAAGCCAAAATAAGTCTAAAACTAAATGTAAAGACAATCACACAAATAGTCCTATAACTAAGAGCATCAAATTGGGTTATAACATAGACCCGATGTCTTATGGAAACATAAAAAGTAGTTTACTACAAAGCTTAAAGCATAAACATAACAAAAAATAAATCTAAACAAATAATTGTGGAAAAGATCTATACATGTCTTCCGCGTCTTCCCAAGCAGCACTATCAATAGAGAATCAATCCCATTTGACCTTATACTACAGTACATCTATGTCATGCACCTTGATGGTGTGTTGATCAATGAGGTAGGTAGGTTGCACCAACACCACCCTCGGATCTTGAACCTATAATGCATGCCAATCAAGACTATGAGATGCATCTAGATGGTAGGGCTTCAACAAAGAAACATGAAAGACATTATGGATTTGAGCAAGAGCTAGTGGTAGAGCAAGTCTGTAGGCAACGAGGTTCATGACCTCCAAAACTTCAAAAGGACCCACATATCTCAGTGAAAGCTTTGAAGACTTTCCAAAAGAGATTGATCTTTTATGTGGTCTCACATGCAAAAACACCTTGTCACCTTCCTGAAATTTTCTAAAAGTGTGATTCCTATCTGCATAACTCTTCTGTCTATCAGTTTCTTCCTTTAACTGAGTATGAATTAGAGTCATATGTTCTTCCATCTCTCTTATCATATCAGGACCAATGATTATCCTATCCTTTACTCTATCCCAACTGATAGGAGTACAACACTTCCATCCATAAAGTGCCTCAAATGGTGTCATTCCCAAAGAAGCATGGTAAGAGTTGTTGTAGGAAAACTCTACCAATGGAAGGTACTCTTCCTATTTGTACTATTGATCCATGAAATACATCCAAATAAAATCCTCAATCACTTGACTCACTCTCTTAGTCTGCCCATCTGTCCCAGGATGATAAGCAGTACTGAAATTCAACCTAGTTCTCAAAGATGCATTCAAGGTTGTCCAAAACCTTGATGTCATTCTAGTATCCCTATCTAATATGATATCCTTAGGTACCCCATGCAATCTAAAAGTTTCCTAGACAAACTTCTTAGGCAAAGCCAAAGATCCATCTCACAAACTCCCTGGAATAAAGTAAGCTACCTTGGTTAGTTTATCAACTACAACCAAGATTACATCATGTATGTGTCATCTCATGGGTAAACCCTGGATAAAATCCATACTAATGACTTTCCATTCATACTCTGATATATCATGTGGGTACAAATGTCTTGCTAGATGTACATGTTCAGCCTTAACTTGCTGACATTCTAAATATATGGCTACAAAAGCTGTCACATCTCTCTTTAACCCTTGCCAAAAATACAACGGCCTTATATCGGCAATCATCTTGTTTACCCCTATATGTCCTTAAAAAGGAGTGCAATGCATTTCTTCTAAAACCACCTTCCTCAACCCTACTTGGTTAGGAATATACATCCTATCTTGGTATCTCATGATACCATCATCCCCAAAATTATATCTATCAAAATGGTGATCTAATGGATCTACAAGTAATGTTGTCTTAACCATCTCATAATGGTCATCCTCTTTAAGATTCTCTAATGCATGATCTCTCAATCGAGTTCTAGAAGTAGATATAGTAGAAATGTGTCTTCTCCTACTTAGAGCATCTACTACTCTATTCTCTTTCCCCTTAATATACTCAATTCCAAAATTATACTCATTCAGAAACTCCAACCAACGTCTCTGTCTAGCATTGAGATTAGGTTGTGTGAAGATATACCTAAGTCCCATGTGATTTGTCTTCAATTCAAATGGTTTACCCAAAAGGTAATGTCTCCATATCACTAAAGCATGAACAATTGCTACCAATTCCAAGTCATGAGGTGCATAGTTAACCTCATACTGTTTTAGTTTCTGTGACTCATAAGCCACTATTTTTCCACCTTGCATGAGAACACCACCAAGACCTTCACCTGAAGTGTCAGTGATAGCTATAAAGTGTCCATTAGGATCTGGTATAATCAAGATAGGAGAATACGTGAGCTTTTCTTTCAACAATTGGAATTCTCTCTCACATACATCGGTCAACTCATATCTTTTCCCTTTCCTCTAAAGAGATGTAATAGGTGCGACAATCTTGGAGAATCCCTCCATAAATTTCATGTAGTATCCTGCAAGTCCCATAAAACTTCTCACTTCACTCACATTTTGAAGAGTTTTCCACTCAAGAATAGCTTTGATCTTTGTTGGATCCACTGCAATTCCATCTGTAGAAATGATATGACCAAAATAGTGAATCTCTTTCTTATAGAAAGAACACTTTGATAGTTTCCCATACAACTTCTTGTCTCTCAGGCATTGTAACACTATCCAAAAATGTTCCTCATGTTCCTCCATATTCTTGGAGTAAATTAGAATGTCATCAATGAATATCTCAACAAACTTATCAAGACAATCCCTGAATACACTGTTCATTAAGGTCATAAAGGTTGTAGGCGCATTTGTCAATGCAAAAGGTAAGACTACAAATTCATAATGCCCATACCTTGTCCTGAAATCTATTTTGGATATTTCATCCTCTTTGATATGGAGTTAATGATATCCAAATCTTAAATAAATCTTGGAGAATACAGTTGCTCCCTTCATTTGATCAAAAAGTGCATCTATCCATGGAAGAGGGTATATGTTCTTAATGGTAACCTTATTTAGAATTTTGTAATCTATGCACAATCGTAAGGTGCCATCTTTATTCTTCACAAATATTACTAGAGATCCCCATGGTGAAACACTAGGGTGAATAAACCCTTTATCCAAGAGTTCTTGCAACTATACCTTCAACTCATACATTTTAGTAGTGGTCATTCGATATGGTGCCTTGGATTGAGGTTCAGCTCCAGGCATCACATCAATTGAGAAATCAAATTCTCTCTTTGGAGGTAACTCAAGTAACTCTTCAGGAAAAACATCCTTGAATTTTTTCAATATAGGGAAATCTTCTAAACTAGTAGGTGTTTCCATATCTTTGACATAAGCCACATACATCATACACCCCTTTCTCTTTTCCTTTTTAAATTGCATGGTAGAAATTTGTCTAAGTTTGAGAGACCTTTTCACACCATAGAGTATTACAGTTTTATTGGCATCATCAAGGCGTTCTACTATTTTATCTTTGTAATTCACTATAGCCTTACATGTTTTGTTAACCAATTGATGCCCAAAATGACATCATAGGAACCTAAAGGTGTAATGTACAAGTTTACTTGCATTTGAAAACTAGGAAGTTCAATCTTGCTACAAGATAAACATTTCTCAACCTTATGCTCTGCCTTATTTCCATATTCTACCATCCATGGTTCTAACATATATCCTTCTCTAACTAGAAATTTAGAAACAACTCTAGGATCTATGAAACCTTTACTAGCTCCAGTATCAATGAAAATGGATATGTTATGACCAAGAAGCTTACCGTCTATCTGAATAGGTGTTCCATGAAAATCTATTTGTCTATTATTCACAGCTACATAGATCTAGTGCTGAGTTTGAGGTCCCTTCCCATCTCTATGGGTTGATCTCTGAGGACAAACACTAGCATAGTGGTCACCTCCATAGGCGTAGCAACCATCTCATGGTCCATGTTTACCATTAGGTTTATTCCTCCTATTATCATTCCTATTATTGCCCCTGTTCTAGTTACCATTTTTGTTCCTTCCAGCATTACCTTGACCCTTGCCTCTCATATTATGCACCTTTTTCTGACTAGTGTCCTTTGGTTTATTATCTTGAAACTTCCTCTTATATCCCTGAGGTGTACTAGTCCTTTGAATCACTCTGATTGAAGACACCTTCTTGAGTTTCTGCTCTTGTCTCAAAGCCTTCCTGAAAGAAAAATCCATAGTCTTAGGCTCATGCATATCCACTTCTGATTCTATCTCTAAACGTAATCCAAGAATAAACTTGCATGTTCTAAACTACTCATCCTACTGATATTGAGGTACATATTTTACCAAGTGGTAGAATCTCTCATCGTATTCAATGACAGTCAAACTCCTTGAATCAAGTTCTGAAATTCAACCACTTTCCTATCATAGTATAACTGGGGTAACCACCTGTTACAGAAAAGTACTAGGAATTCTTCCCAAGAGATCTCACCAGGCTGCATCCTCTTTTTAGCCATCTCATTGTCCCACCAAGTACCAGCCTCTACAACCAACTGAAAAGCACCCCACATAGCTCTGGATTTAGCTAAAAGATTACAAACACAGAAATAATTTTCCATGGATACTATCCATGCCTCAGTAGCATCACTGATGGCCTTACCATTAAATGTAGGAGGTATGACCTTCTTGAGGTCCTTAGTTCCTCTATTATTCTTTCTCTATTATTAGGTATGTTTACCACCCCTTGATATGCATTTTAGTTATGATGTTCTTCATTCCTCCTATCCTCTCCTTCCTTTCTCGATGCTTCCAAATGTTGGTCCTCATCCTATTTCTATTGAGCTTCAAGTCTCTGATCCTCTTCCCTCTTTCTTCTTTCCTCTTCATTCTGTCTACCTCTTGCATCCTATTCCAATTGATCAATGTGGTTCTTTTGTTGTTGCAAGAGGTTCCTCTATTCTATTAAGAGGTTTAGGATTTCATCCCTCTTTGGATATTGTTCCTCATTGACCCATCCATTGCTGGATCCTCCCTTATTACTGTTTCTAGTTTGCATGGTGTTAAATCACTTCCTATACCAAGCATGAGTACACAAACTAGCAATAGAAGACCAAGTTCCAAGTGTTTAAACACAACTCCGATACCACATGTAAAGACCGAACCTTGCACATAAGAGACACGTAAGCTCTAGATCAAAAGAACTCAGAAAGTCAAAAACAAAACAAGTCTAAAAGATAATAAAGGCTTTTCCATTACATAATTTTCATTTCTATTTAAAGAGGTTACAACAATATGAGATAATGTCAAATATCCTTGACATAATAGATAAAAATTCAACCAAACTATCGAATAGAATAACATGATTAAAATAATACATAGAGTATTTCTACCATACTATCACACATAAAACATCAAAGTAAATATATACACATACCATAGAGCTCATGACCTTAAGGTCAAAGTAATAGAAGATATCCAAATATATATGCCATTGGACTATCAGTCGTCCATCTGCATATTCATGTATCCCATGCCATTAGACAATCTATCATCCATCTGTAAAACTTGAGATGGAAATGTGATCCAAGCAGTTATTCTACCCAACCATAGAGTGGTTAGCTCCCCTGGGGCTCATCCTGAAATGAAGAGCTGACCAACCCTACACAAGTGATCTATCAACTCGACATTGATGGATTGGAAAGGAATCTGATGCAAGTTGTGAACTAACTACTTTATAGTACACAAAATAGAACTAACATAGATATGGTAGAGAGAAAGTAAATAACCAACACAAATTCTATTATGTGTTTACATAGCTTAGGCCTAAGCATAAATAACCAGATTTCTATTGGCAGATAAAAGAAACTAAATTTTACTCTTCTCTGTTTCTCCATATTCGACACTCTTTCGTAAGATATCTTTCCTCAGAAAATATGAAATAAAAACAAACATGTTCATTCAATAACCAATAGAAAAATAAAACATCACCTGGTTTACATTTGAAAGATATTTTACTATAAAAAGTAGAATCCTCATATAACCACACAAAGACATCTCAAAATGCGAGGAAAAATTACTCTTCCTAGATCAACATATCCATTGAAAAACAATGCATATAAGAAATGTTTATTATATGTTGTGTATATTAACTCTGGAAAAATTTGTATTATATTGCTATTCATTTATTAAACACTAACTTCACTCTATAGGATAAAATAACACAGTAAGAAATCTTTAGTTTAAAAAGTCACATTCCAACTTAAATTAAATAATAAAATATAATAGTAGTTCTTGAAATATTTTTAATTGATTTCATAATAACACCGACATTCATGACTGGACACAATATAAATTTATCAGATCAAGAGTTTTCTTCAGACGAAAGATGACTGTGTGTATCTAATAAAAATAATGTTTCTTCTATAATATAAATTTAACAGAACATGAGTTTTCTTCTATACACCACTTCACACTAAAATTTATGCCTAGGAAAACACTCAGCCAAAGGCGGCACCCTACTACTGTTAGGAGATGGTATTTGAAATTGTTTTCACACATTGCCTAGTTGTCTAATGAGATTTATTCATAACAGAGAATATTATTTATAGTACATTCTTTACTGGAAAAGTCATTTGTAGACTAGAGTACCCATACGGCTTTCTAATTTGGTTTCACCGAAAAGAAAATGTTTGACTGCAATTAAAACTAACATCTAATCAAGGCCTATGAATATGAATTTTAGAAGATTACCAAACAAAGACTTTATTGTGTAATCAAATATTGGAATTAGCTAAGGAGTTGTGGAGTTCAAAGTGTAACTCAACTATAAAAAGATGCAAAGCTCCATTAAAAATGATAGGATCTACTCACAGAATCTAAAAGGAAATTAAGAATCTCATATGTTCAGTAAGTTTTCAATAAATTTTAAACTAGTTCTTCTTTAAACTTCAGCCAAGGTTCTTAATAGGCTAGGCATTCCTATTGGGTTTAAACAATTTATGTTATTTCACTCCTAGCAAAAATTCAATTTAAGATTTTCCTATATTCATTCTCTCTTGTAGGTAATAAAATGGATAAAAGAAGAACCTGGAGTTTTGTGGGGAACATGAAAGACAAGAAAATCTTTGTTCTCAATAGAGTTTCCCACTGTCTCTTCTCTTAGTGGTACTGGCAGATATAATGGTTTTTTTTCTCTCCCTTCACCTATACACTGTTGATCTTCCTATCAATCTAAGCACAGTCCCTCTAATGTTCTCTTTCTTCTCTGTTGTGCTCCTCCTCACTTTTGTGCACTCCTCTAATATATTATTTTCAATTTGTTGTATAAAAAAAAACTCCCCTCACTGGTGATTCCTCCAGTTTCTATTCGTTCCTCCCTACTTCTCCCCTTACTTCCACCTTTTTAATCCCCTGCATCTTCTTATTGCCTCCCCCTATTGAACCTGTGTGCTGCTTTTTCTCCCAGACTCAAGGCACACATTCTTCTTTAAACACACATCACTCTTTGTTGTATTGATTCTACTCAAAGATGTGTCGATCATGGAGATAGAAATCTCCGGTTAAATCAGTCAATTACGGTATCTTTATTTAGTCTTTCCTTTCAATCTGATATATCAGCAGTTTACAAAGTCTTAAACTAATTTAAAAAGTTCACTTTTAGTTATTCCTCATTCACGATGACTATAAAAATAATTCCCTTTGCAAAATTTTAGGAGTTGGAATCCAGTTAAGATAAAAGTGCAAAAATGGACATCTATAGTTCAAAAATGAACAACTCCTAGAGCCTTTTTGTTTAATCTCTTTGTTTGTAGGTATTGTGGCAAAATAGGAAACAACCTAAGAAAATGAATACCCCCATCAAATTGAATTCACCAAATCGCCAAACAACCTTTGACACTTCCATCTCACACTAGAGGATGAAGGAAGTGTTGTTGCGGCCCAAGTGTCGTTCATTAGAGAAAGAGCCCTTGGAGTGAAAATGGCAAAGATAAGGGCCTCTAATTTTTTTTAATTGATTTTTTCTCTATTATATCGAGTCAATTGATGTAGTCTCTTTCAAACTCTATCATCTATTTTATGTTATAGCATGTTGGCAGACTCCTTAATTTCCTAGGTATCTATAAACTTTCGTATTAGGATAATATATTTGTTTTAATCCTTCTAGTCCATTCACCTCGTGGAAGCCATGGGCTTTCTTGAAGCATCATTCTAAAAGACATCAAGTTGTAAAAACATAATGTTTTATTTTAATTATAATATAATCCCTTTGGCCTTGGCCCCTTATTTATCAAAAAAAAGAGGCATTGTTTGAAACCTTAAAGATATATAGGAGAATACTCCCATCTACATATGGTTGGTCTAGATTTTCCAAAGCTATCCAATTTTGTACTACAACAACACGCACACCGGACAACCAATACAAGATTTTAAAGAACTTTAACATTTGTGATTTAGTTTAAAGTTCTTAATGAAAAATATATTAAATTGTTGTATATGATTTTTGAAATTGATGAATTATATTAATGATGAATTATAAAATTGAATATAAAAACATAGAAAAGAAAAATTTAAATGATCAAATGTAAAAATCATGCACAAAATTTCTATGAATTGAGAAAATTATAATTTTACAAATATATATTTAGAAAGGCCTTATCAAAAGAGTAAATTGAGTATTAAATAGAAAATATGAGTGTTTTAAACATTGATGTAATCAGTGGTAGAAATTATGTGGGAGTGCTAGTATATTCTAGTGATTTCTATGAGTTGTAGTTTGGTTAGTTTTTATTCCTTATGTTGGCTTATGTTTGATGTTCTTTAGAAAACTATTTTAATTTTTTAAGTCATTATGTCATATTGGCTATTTCTAGAATTTCCTATTTGTATCTAAAGTACTCTATAAGAGGCTCATATTTAAATAATTTTAAAGCAAGTCAATCAAATTTATTTTGTGCATAGCACATTGGTATTTTATTTTCCTTTTCTTTGCCTCTACCCATTAAAAATGTTTTGTAATTTTCCTCTTCCTCCTTTACATCAAATGTAATAAATATATTTTATAATATAATACGCTCTTCTCTTGTAACCTTAAATAATTTGAATGATTAATATGTAAGAAGAAAAAATATTAGCTTTCTTAATCATGTTATTTTTTTGTAAACACATCTATGAAATGATCATCAACACCATTTACTTCCAACACTTAGAATATCTCTATTGGAAATGTATTTTTCGTAGTTTAACTTTGCAAGAGTTAATCGAACATAAAGTGTGAGCTTGTTAGTGCATACACCTTTTGATGTAACGATGCATACCCATTTTGTGGCATGCCCCTTTACACGTATTCCTACATACCTATTTTATATTTGCAACATACAATACAATACCAACCAAGTCAGCCTGCCTAGGACGTGGAAACAATTTATCTATACAGAAGCTCTTTTCGTAAATTACTTGTAAATCTAATTCATACTATCATTGAAGGTTACCAGATCTATTTTGATACAGTCTAATTTAACAAAAGATACAAGTGTTGATGTTGTATCTTCCAAGAAGAAATGGAAAATAGCATTTCAAACCCAATTCTATTCCAAGAACATATTGTAAACCCTGCTGAGATTGAGCTTCCAGAGGAGTTGAGGAATAAAGTTGTAACTATACAATGTGAATATGAGAAAGGCACCTGTAATGTTTATCTGATTGGAACATGTCATGTCTCTTCAAAATCTCGCAAGGATGTTGAAGCCATTGTTAGCTTCTTGAAACTAGAAGTTGTATTTCTAGAGTTATGTGAAGCCAGGGCTTTCTTCTTGGATCTTCAAGAAGAGCTTCCAGAGTTACCCAGATTTACTGATCTTATTGTTGGTCTCTGGAAGTGTCAAAACATTGAGAATAGTATGATGGGCACTTGATTTTTTTTTGTGCACAAACTTCATTGAGGTAGGAGAAATTACATATCTCAACAGAGACTTGAAATTAATGGAAACCATTTTAAGTTAAAGGGAGTATTGCTTTTTAAAAAAAAATCTTATCTTAAGCATATTTTCATATTTATCAAATATAATCTAATTAGAAAATATTTTTGAATTACATAAAAAAAATAATTAGAAAGAGATAATAATAAAAACTCATCATCAATGATTTTCAATTCCAAGATAGAAAAGCCTCTTTACATAAGAATAGGGTTTATATTTTATTAAGTGACTCAGAACCTATTTTGTGGATAAAATTGTTGGCTATAAACCTGTAAAGACTTCTGGGCAAACTTCACTTTGAATGCAACATTAAACATAATCTAGAAGGCCTCATTAATACACGAACAAGGCAAGCTTGATCATACAAGCTAAAGGAGCTTGTAGAGATTAGAATCATATATTCAGGACGAAGTTATTTGTGTTTTTTGTAGTTATTCTTAGTATTATGAATGCAGGTGTTTATGGAGTAGATTCCAATAGACTTTGCTACAAGATTCTAAGATTTCACTTGCCTTTCTAAGTCAAATAGTTTATCAATCATTTGGGCTAGTGATGTATGAGGGTGATCCCACAAAGTTGTGTCCCACTTTTAGGGATGAACAAAATCGGCGTCGTGGGAAAAAATAAATTTAAGTGTCTTCGTGCGAAGTTGTTACTTTGGGCAAAGTGGTGGACCCACTTCGCGTGAAGATTCCCCTTTTCTCGAAGTACCCTATGCAGGGTACTTCGAGCGAAGGGGGTCTTCGCTCGAAGCCCCTTTGGGCCAGATTCCATTATATATTTCTGGCGTTTGTTTTTTATTTGTCATTGTCAGTGCTAATTTTGCGGACCCCAGGCCTTGGAGCGAAGCACCTCAGCACATTAGCACGTCAGCATCTCCCAAGCTTTTTTGACATCTTCAGATTGTTAGTAGTATCAGGTACACACATTTATCTCATTTTTTATTGTAAATTATATGTTTTATATTTATTTTAGTTAGTTATTTGTTTTAAATAATTTTTTATTTATAGAAATGTTAGAAAATTGTAATTAAATATTAGAAAATAATAGAAATATTAAAAATCGTAGTATAAATGTTAGAATATGTTAGAAAATGGTAGAAAATTGTAGTAGTTCATTAGCAACTGTTAGAAAATATTTACAAAACATTAGAAACTATAGTAGAAATGTTAGAAAATGTTAGAAAACATTCAGATCTTATAGAAATTATTAAAATTATTTGTTTTTAAATTTCAAGTTTAATGCTGTAAATATTAGGAATCTCTCTCACACACACACACACATGTACATGAATTTTTAGTAAATTTAGTAAATATTAGTTAGTTATTTGTTTTAAATAATTTTTAGATTGTAGAAATCTTAGAAAATTGTAGTTAAATTTTTTAAAATGATCTAGTGGTATGTTAGAAAACGTTAAAAAATTGTAGTACAGTAAGTTTCTAGGACCCTTATTACTCTGTTATGACATATTAAGACACTTAGAGTCCCTTAGGAATCTCAAGATCTTATAATACATATTAGATGTCCTATGACCCATTGATGTACATGTTAGGTTCCATTAATACATACAAGGACTCATTGTTTCCCTCAAGGATCATTAAGACATATTCTAGTATGAATTAATGTAACCTATGATCTCTTAGGACCTATTTGTGTGTGTGAGTTTGTGACCTGCAACACAACACTTCTATAGGATAATAACATCACTTCTTAGAGAAAAATAAGGATTTAATTAAAAAACTAACAAGCAAAAGCATCCTATTGCTCTCTAATTAATGTGAGTATGAAATAAGGGTTAGTTTGCTCTTAGATTTGACCCTTAAAATAGTGACAATCTACAATAAAATGAGAGATTCAAGAGTACATGCATGAAACTAACATGAAGCATGAAATCCTAGTTATTTCCATTTTAACCCAATTTGAAGTGTTTGCTAATTACTTAAAGCTTGAAAACATGGAAACAACTCTCAAATTAAGCATTAGTGGGTAAATTCTCCTAGCATGAGAGTTCAATAATCATGGATTATGAAGCCTCAAATTCATAAACAAGTATGCAAAAATCTAAGCATTAGTAAGAAGCATTAAAACATGTAGAAGAGAAGAAGCCTTTGAAAATTCTATTTTATAGAAGATTGAAGAGATTCAACAGTTGAGATGCATCTGTGAGGAGTGGTTAAGATGCATCTTGGCTTGATCCTTGATCCATGTGCAAGCCTCCTAATCATGAAAGTGTGTTTGTTTGATTTAGGAGGTATTTATGCATTTTTTTTAATTAATAACTCTAGCCTTTGCTTTTAATGGGATTGAACTAATTAAATAGGCCTAGAGTGAATAGCTTTGATTTTTGCTTGAACTTTAGTGATGAATGTTTTATTTAGGATTTGATGGGGTTTATTGAATTTTTGAGAATTTATGCTAATGATCAGGGATCAAATTAACATAATTAAGGTTACATGCCAAATTAAGGGAAAATAGGGCCTTAGGTACTATTAGCCCAATTTTAGGTGATTACATTTGCCCCTCTTTGAATTGTTTTGCGAACAACACAAGGATTCAAAGAAAATCTGATTCAAAGTGTGATTCAGGAGATTTAGAGAGCGGCGGGGACCACCCTGACATTTGAGAATTTTGAGCTTGATCGAACGAAATCCTACTTGATTTAAAAGATGTCAATTCTGAACTTGATTGAACACAAATTGACATTACCGATTCTAAACTTGATTGAATGAAGACCGATAAAAGAATCTTGAGTTTGATTGAATGAAATTATGCTTGGTTAGAAACTATCAATTCTGAACTTGATTGGACAGGAATTGACAATACCGACTCCAGGCTTGATTGAACGAAGGCCGATATGAGATTTTTGAAAAGAAATTTCAGTTGAAATTAACAGTCTCAGCTTGATTGAAGAGAACTGTCATGCCCCTGGTGTTGAAGAATTTGATTCAAAGCATTGGATTTTGGTATGATTATGCCCCCTCAGGACTGAAATTGGAACAAATTTGAATAAACTAGTTAGTTTCAAGCATTTAGAAAGATTTGCAATGATTGAATTGATTTGAGACGAAGCATAGATCGATTGGAAATAATTTTCAAGCTAGTTAGATCGATTAAAGTGCCCTAGAAGGACTGTTTGACCAAGTTTGACCAAGAATTTAAGAGAGTTGACCAAGTTTGACTTGTATTGAAATAATATCCCAGTATAAGATTTGATTTGCTAACAAGAGAATCACTTTCTGTCACCTTTGACAAGCCTCTTATACATTAATTATGCTCTCATTTAGCCCACTGTTAACATGTTTGACTGAACTTTAGCCAAACTCTGACTAGTGTTGACCATGAATTTGAT
This sequence comes from Chamaecyparis obtusa, assembly GCA_027943335.1. Lineage (NCBI taxonomy): Eukaryota > Viridiplantae > Streptophyta > Pinopsida > Cupressales > Cupressaceae > Chamaecyparis > Chamaecyparis obtusa. Next base: position 1,037,961 of record BSBK01001836.1, on the reverse strand, counting down.
TGAAAATCAATTTCTGTATTAATTTTCCTTGCTCACGGTATCTTTGTTGTACCATTAGCCCCTCTTTGACTGCAATTTGACCATATTTGGATTCTACATTTCAGAGAGTAATTTTGTCTTGTAAATCTATTTTCATGACATTCAAGCAATATACAACACTTGTTCTGATTTTGGTCCAGATACGAAATCTTTGTGATGTCTTATGAAGAAAATCCCTTAAGGTGTCGGGGCCCTCGAGAGGCTTAATTAGGCTTAAACATCACTTTTTACCATTCACTTTCACTTTTACCCTTTAGAAGTTCATTGAGCTCTGAGAAACCATGGTGTTGCCCATGAAGAAGCACCGATTTGAGATGGCCAGGTGACATGACTGACCAAGACACTACGTAGTACCTGCGAGTATCCGATAAATGAACCTTGTCAATTTAAAAATTTGAAATTTCACATATTTATAGGTAAATTATAAGCAATTTAATTTTGCGTCGCATCCTAGATATGAGGTCGCATACAGTCCAACCCGTGTTGCCTCCCAAATTCTAGATCGTATCTAGGATTTTGAGGATCGCACCCCATAGGGTCGCATCTAGCAAAATTTGAATTACTAAAGCTTTTTAGGTTAGTTTTAGTAACAGGTCCGCATCCAATATACCAGATCGCATCCCAAATTTCCTGGTCCGCATCTAGGATTTCTAGAATCGCATCTAGTTTTAGGATCGTATCCTAGATTTCTTGATTCGCATCTAGTATTCCAAATTGCATCCAATTTTTTCTAATTTCTGAGTTAAGTTAACTTGTTTTCTGAACTTTTTGAGCAATTTTTCATCAATTTCCTTTGTCTAACTCTAACATAGTGCCCCTATTTTCTATTATGTAGACTAATTTTTCAGTCATGTCATTTAGATCACCTAGACCCACATAGGTGTTAGCATTGCATGACCAGTTGAGTCCACAAGATCAATAGGTGGTTCATCGTTGTGGTCTCTGGAGTCTCGTGCAGTTACCGCATATTTTGGTAAATTGTAGAATACTTACAACATTAGTCGAGAGATGGAATTTTGAGCGTAATACCTTCCACCTACCGACCAGCGAGATGATGATCATGCCAAAGGACATGTGGAGGATCCTACACATTTACGTTATAGGTCACAAGATTGAGTATGAGGCATCTACGCCCCTAGCCATTGCAGATGCAAGGAGGGTGTTCCAGGATGACACCATCACCAACCATTATTTAAGTTGGGACCACATGGTAGCCAACTATGCTCCTTTGCCCATTTATTTAGCTAGTCTAATAGGAGGATTGATGATGCCTAACAGGGGCTAGCATGGTTTCATGTGTGGTTGGTCCAGAGTCATTGGGTAGATGATTTAGGCTCTTGGGAGGTATGCTTGGGGGAGCTACATTCTAACTCATATGTACCATGAGCTCCATGAGATCGTTTATCGACATTTGAGATCTATGACTGTGGGGAGCATTGTGTTACAGATCTGGGCATGGGAGCATATCCCCATGACCCATCCCATTGTTGATAGGCATCACGATGCCAGGTTGCCTTATATTTATATGTACTCAAGATTCATTTAGCAGCCCCACCTGGGCAAGTTAGAGTACTGGCAGCATCTTCTTGATGATGTTACAGATGTAGAGTGGTAGTTGTACCTAGATTGTGATGTTTGGCCCTTAGACATTAGACAGATGTCATTCTTCTTCCAGAAGATGTATCTAGTTGGGCGAACCCGCTATATTGTTGAGAAGTTTTTGAGTACTAGAGTATGCCAATAGTATGGGTGAGTTCAAGGTATGTCACAGGAGACATGCCTTTATGCTTGGATTCATAGTGAGGAGGCCCAATGGGGAGCCTGACTTGTGTTTGAGGCAACAGTCCATGAGATCTCAAACATGCAGGGTGTAGACTAGGACTATCAGGCAATGATCCGTGATGCAGGGGTTATAGATGAGTATCATGCACATTATCTAAGATTCTCGTACCCTAGATTCACTACTCCTGATGATGTTATCCTACAGATCAAGGATGCTCTTGATTATGATCTGAATGATGATCTTGCTAGCCAGGCCCACGATGCACGTGGTCATGAGAGGGGTAGAGGGAGAGATACAGGTGGGAGAGGTGGAGGCAGAGATGGAGATAGAACCCATGGAGGCAGAGGAGGTGGAGGTGATAGAGGGGATGACAGGGGTGGCAGAGGTGGAGTAGTGGGCAGTAGTAGACGATGGGCCTCTAGAGGTGATACTAGTCATTGGCAGTGTAGGGTACAGGTCACTCCTCCTCAGAGGGATACATGACCATTATTGCATCGAGATGACCATGCACATAGACCTGTAGGGGGTGATCAGGATCCACAGTAGCAGCAGGCATGTTAGGATCCCCCTACAGGTGGTGACGAAAATAGGTTGTCATAGTGCGAGCAGGAGAGAGCTGCTTTGAGATTATAGGTGGCCACCCTCACAACATAGTTATCAAAGAGGGACTCATAGTTGGCACATGTCAGGGCTAAGAGGGATACTTAGATTGCCCAGCTCTAAGCAGATATAGATGCCCAGTTGGTACAGTTGAGGGCTTGTAGGGATGCACAACTTGCACAGTTGAGAGTCGAGCATGATAGGTATGTGCATACAGCCACCCATCAAGGATAGAGGGTGACATACTACTTCACTTTATATTGTGTTGTTGTTCTCGTTGCCTAGAGAGATCCACTATATTCAGTCATTACTTAGCAGTCTGAGGGAGCCATGCCACCACCACCACCACCTGGCCGAGCAGATTCACCCCCTCTCGATACTCCAGCTAAGGACAAGGGTGCCAGTGAGGTGTAGACCTCTATTATTTTCATATTTTATATCTCTAGACTCATTGTATGTCATCGTATATCTTGTATCTGTACCATTTTTTATTGATGTACGTTTCATGTCCTTTGGACTTTTGACTTTTGTTGATACATTATCTCATTGTTTTCATCTTTGCTCTTTGATATACTGACACTGTTGATGGTTTGATATTCTGATGGACATTCTTGATATTCTGTTTATGGACATTGTTGATGACATATTAATACTCATGCTGATTCTACCATAGATGCTCTTATCTAATTTATCTGATTTTCTATCTCTGATGTCTAATCCCTGATGGTTTTAATTTCTACACATGTGACATCTGATGTTTGTTTTATGCTTGGGATATTTGTTGCGATAGTCATACTTGGTCAAGATTATATTTTGGTGATGATAAAATGATGTCATAATATATTTCACTGATATATGCTCATGTTTTTATTATTTTCAAAGTTTATCATGAATGTATGGATGTATGAGATGTATTGCGATGCGATGTATGGACATCTCAATTTTATTTATGCATGGATGACTTATGGATGCAAAATGCAAGTGGTTCAATAATATGAAATGAATGTATGAATGTAAATGGATATCAGTGACTTATACTCGATCATTTTAGTTTTAGTTGCTTTATGATTCCATGATATACTTGGTCTCACATGTCAAATGGTTAATGCTTAATGCTTTGAATTTTCAGCTTATATCATAAATGCTTTAGATAAATCTCAGTTTATATCATTGCTTCAGATAGTTGAATCCATATTTTCATGCTTATGCAAGACTAAAATGAATGCAACTAAATTAAAATGAATGCAATTTAAAATGAATTTCAATGCAACTAAAGACAATGAAATGCATCTAAATGAACCTAGTGCAAATTAATATGATATGCAACTAAAATGAACTCTAATTCAATTAACATGAAATGCACATAGACACCGAGGACAGTCAATGTTTATTCAAAGTAGATTGTTTTTCATCATAGAGCCTTTGTTAGCAGGACCTTATTAGGATAGTACAATTTTCACTGATAGATTTAGCCATCTTGAAAATATGAATACATCCTTTTTATTTTTCCATGTTGGAAGACAACCTAAACATTAAATCAATTAGCTAGAATTTCTTGTCAGTTACTTCCTATTTAATATAAACCATTCCATTTCTAGTGCATAATGTGTAAATGTATACCCACAATGACCTTTCATTTTGTATTCATATCCTAGGGTATAATCTGATTTACTATGCACCTTACTAGGAAATAGTTTATCTTGGTTAGTTTTTAAATAGATAAGGAAATAGATCCAACCTCACTAAGGTTTTCATAGGAAACAGGTCAAGGTATACATGGTGTTCCACTACATGGTGAAGGCATTTATAGTATACACCCATTCCCCATGATCACCTAAGATCATTGGATTTATCACCACAAATAGAAGACAAATAAAATGTTATGCCCCTAGTCCTTGTTTCTCTTTGTCCATAGACATCATTGAATTACTCAAGGAAACATAACAAAAAAAAAAAGGATAATAAGAAAAAATTCATTGTCCTTTAACATGTTCATTGTATCTGCATAATATAAACAGACAGTCATGATTATAGTGTTTAAAAACACTTTTGATTCATCTTGCAAACACACGCTTTAAGAATTATCATTAATCAAAGATTTATTTCTTCATCCATAAGTGTCTCACCTATTTTAGTGTTTAGAAACATTGTTTTCATCATGATGTTGTGTTGAGAAACACATTTTAGATCTAGTCGATTGGTGTTTAAAAACACCATTTTTCATAGTTTATAGTCAATTGTGGATGCAACATCCTGTCAACGAATGTGATTTGATCAATGCCCCCTATGGAAAAATAGTTTACCTAGGACCCTAATGTGGATAGATTCTAGTCTTAGGAAGGCATAGTTCTCTAATAGTTCTCTTAGGATTTGGCGTGTCACGAAAGTGATTGAAGGATATTTACAAACTAATATTTACATAGGCCAATAGTGCAAGCGTTTTCTTGATAGATAGAGTGTCAATTACAAGTAGCGCCTATTTACTAGGTTTTCACCACTTGGCCAAAATTTTATTCTATTTTTGCTATCATGGCACATGTTTACTAGGTTTTCACCAAGACACTTTTTCTCTTTTCCAATTTTTTTATTCTTTTTTATTTTTCTTTTTTTTTGTATTTTTCTCTTTTCTAATTTTTTTTTTTGACACATCAAGGCACCTATTGCTGGTTTTTCATCGAGATAGTCATTTTTTAGGACTTTTTCCAATGTTTTTGATTTTTTTCAGGATCCATTTTTGTTGTTTTTGAACTTTTTTTCAAGACTCTTTTCACTGTACAGGGGCTTCCCCAAGAATGTCAGGCTTAAAACCTTTTCAGATGTAGAGTATTAATAGGATATAATAAAACATCTCCTTCAGGTGTAGCCAATTGATAGGCTCCTGATCCAAATGCTACTATAATGACAAAGGGACCCAACCAGTTGGGTTCAAATTTTCCCTTTTGTTCCCGATGTTGTTGGTTTTTAGGATTTTCTTTGAGAACTAGATCCCCTATTTGAAAACTTCTGGGTTTCACTTTCTTGTTGTATCCTCTTGACATTCTTTTCTGGTAACCTTTGAGATGATCAAAATCCTATTGTTTACTCTCATCTAACAATTCAAGCTATTGCAGTCTAGAGATTCTATAATCTTCATTAGTTACTAGATGTTTCAGTGATACTATAAGTGACAGAATCTCTACCTCAACTGGTAAGACTGCTTCTGATCCATAAACTAGTGTGAATGGATTTGTGCTAGTTGGTTTTCTTATGCTTATTCTGTAAGCCCACAATGTTGGATTGATTTTCAAGTGCAAATCCCTTCCTAATTTGTTTACTGTCCTATGCCAGATTTTTAGAATATTCTTGTTTGATGCCTCAGCCTGTCCATTACCTTGAGGGTAATAGATTGAAGAACAGTGTTGAGTGATTTTCAATTGAAGACACAGCTCATCTATGTCTTTGTTCTTCAATTTTCCCCCATTGTCAGTCATAATCGATGAGGATATGCCATAACAGCAAATGACGTAATTCAAGATGAACATTGAAACTTGTTTTCTTGTTGCATTGGACAATGGGACAGCCTCCACCCATTTTGTGAAATATTTAGTTGTGGTGATGATGTATTTGTGTTCTCTTGATGAATTGGGGTAGATCTGACCAACCAAATCAAAGGCCCATTGTTGAAATGGCCAATGTGTTATAAAAGGAATCAACTCTCTAGCTAGTGCATGTATGAGGTTACCATGAATCTGGCATTTCTTACAAGTTTTTGCAAAGTGGATAGCATCTTTCTCCATAGTGGGCCAATAGTATCCAACCCTTAGGAGCTTCTTAGCCAATGAAAAACCATTTGAGTGTGATCCACACACACCTTCATGAACTTCTTTTAATGCACGATTAGACTCTTCATGTTCTAAACACCTAAGAAGCATGCCATCTAGACTACGTCTAAACAAATCATTAGCGATATTTACATAGCAGGATGCTACTCTTATGAGGGATCTTTTTTTATTTTTAGAATAGCCTTTGGGAATGATTTGGTCTCTAAGATAGGAGTAGATAGAGGCATATCTGGACAACACTTGAGTTTCAAGGGCATAAACAATTTGTCATTCAGGAGAGTCGTAAGCTGGGAAAGGGAGTTCTTCCACCTGGAAGTCATAGTGAAATTGGTGTTCTTCTAATTGTAACATGGATGATAAAGTAGCCATTGCATCAACTGCTCTATTTTCTAACCTTGGAATCTGCTAAGAAGTAACGAAGACAAAGTACTTTTTCAAGTCATCCACCATTATTTTGTAGGGCATTAGCTTTTCATCCTTAGTTTGATAATCACCTTTCGCTTGGTTGATAATAAGTTGTGAATCCCCATAGATGTGTAATTCAATGATTTTCCACTCAATTGCAAGCTTAAGACCATTCATAAGAGCTTCGTATTCTACCATATTGTTGGTACATGGAAAGATCATCTTATAAGCTTTTGGGATCTTATATCCTTGTGGTGTAATGAATAAGCAACCAGCTCCTAATCCTTGTTGTGTGAAGGATCCATCAAAGTACATTTTCTAGGGATGTTCTGTTAGGTGCATGATAGATTCATCTGGAAATTCCACAAGTAATGGCTTATCATTAGTTAATGGTGTCTTTGCCAGTTGATCAAAAATCACTTTCCCTTTAATGGCTTTCTTGTCCACATACTCAATGTCGAATTCACTTAGAATCAAGACCCGCTTAGCAAGTCTTCCTATCAGCATTGCTTTGTTTAATAAGTACTTAAGTGGATCAATTTTAGCCATAAATTTCACCTTGTGTGCTAAAATATAGTGTCTCAGCTTCTGGGATGCAAAAACCACTTCTAAGCATGCCTTTTCAATCATTGAATAATTCAATTCATATGTGACCAATGTTCTACTGATGTAATATATGGCTCTTTCTTTCTTGGTCTCATCTTCTTGTGCAAGAAATACTCCTAGTGATGTATCTATGGCTGATATGTAGAGAAACAAAGGTTTTCCATAGATTGGCACCATTAAAATTAGAGGATTCATCAAATAATTCTTGACTTGGGTAAAATTCTCCTCACACTGCTCATCCCAAGTAAATGTGGTTCCTTTCCTCATCAACTTTGTGAAAGGTTGTGCTTTATCAACCAACTGAGATATGAACCTTCTTATAGATTGTAGCTTTCCCTGTAAGGTTCTCATTTGACTAATATTCTTTGGTGGTTTCATTTCTAAAATTATTTTCACCTTTTCCAAATCTACCTCAATTCCCTTAGCTGAAACTATGAATCCTAAGAGTTTTCTAGATGACACTCCAAATGCACACTTCTTAGGATTAAGTCTTAATTGGAATTGCTCCATTCTATCGAAGATTCTCCTTAGATCCTCTATGTGTGTAGTCCTTATTCTTGATTTAGCCAAAGTGTCATCAACATAGTCTTCCATATTCTTGTGCATCATGTCATGGAAGATTTTGGTCATTGCCCTTTGATATGTGGCACTTGCATTTTTGAGACCAAATGGAATCACATTCCAACAATAGGTTCCCCATGCACAGGTGAATGTTGTTTTCTCTTGGTCTTCAGGAGAAATTTTGATCTGGTTATATCCTGAAAATCCATCCATTAGGGAATACATCTCATAACCTATTGTTAAGTCCACAATCATATCTATGTTTGGAAGTGGAAAATCATCTTTAGGACAATCCTTATTGAGATCCCTAAAGTTGGTGCACACTCTTATTGATTTGTCCACCTTAGAAATAGGAACTATATTAGAGATCCACTCTGCATAATCAATTGCTCTAATGAATCTAGCTTTCAATATTTTTTCCAATTCTGCTTTCACTAGCAATGCCACATGTGGATTTATTTTTCTAATTTTTTTCTTGACAAGTTTTACAACTAGTGAAATAGACAAATGGTGCATTCTCCATTTAAGTCTTAATTGGAATTGCTCCATTCTATCAAAGATTCTCCTCATATCCTCTATGTGTGTAGTCCTTATTCTTGATTTTGCCAAAGTGTGATCAACATAGTCTTCCATATTCTTGTGCATCATGTCATCGAAGATTGTGGTCATTGCCCTTTGATATGTGGCACCTGAATTTTTGAGACCAAATGGCATCATGTTCCAACAATAGGTTCCCCATGCATAGGTGAATGTTGTTTTCTCTTGGTCTTCAGGAGCAATTTTGATCTGGTTACATCCTAAAAATCCATCCATTAGGGAATACATCTCATAACCTATTGTTAAGTCCACAATCATGTCTATGTTTGCAAGTGGAAAATCATCTTTAGGACAATCCTTGTTGAGATCCCTAAAGTTGGTGCACACTCTTATTGATTTGTTCACCTTAGAAATAGGAACTATATTAGAGATCTACTTCGCATAATCAATTGCTCTAAGGAATCTAGCTTTCATTATTTTTTCTAGTTCTGCTTTCACCAGCAATGCCACATGTGGATTCATTTTTCTAAGTTTTTGCTTGACAGGTTTTACATCTGGTGAAATAGACAAATGTTGCATAATCAAATCTGTATCCAATCTGGGCATATCTAAGTAAGACCAAGTGAAGTTGATCTTCTTTGCTTTGAAGAAATCAGTGAATTGGATTTTCTCCTCTTCTATCAATGATTGAGCTATGTGGACTAACTGAGGAGCTTCTGTCATTCCTATATTAATGGGTTGTGTTGGTTCAATCAAAATTGAGGACCTTTCCTAGAAATTTTCTAGGAAAATATCAAGCATCCCATCCTTTGGTGCCTCAAGCAGGTTTTCACCATTGGATGCATCTTTTTCTTTTTCTCTTTTAGGGTCTGATACTACCACTAAGTGGTTTTCACCATCAGACCTCTTGTTCTTTTTGTTTTTCTTTTTAATACTAACAAACTTAATATCCTCTTCATTCATGAGTTCGCTCGTTACACTGGTGGAAGAATGGAATGGGTCACAAGCATTAAGATAACAGGCTATGGAATAGTCATTGTCAAGGGATAGCAAGCTTGTGTTTGTAGGTTCATCCCAGTCTATCAAGTCAGGGTATTTCAAGGGAAAAAATTTAATAGGTTCAAGAGATAGCACTGCATTATTATCATTGCTCATAACTTGCAAAACATCATCTATTAAGTTTTCTTCTAGATAAGTGTTAGGGTTATTAGAGTTAGATTCATTATTATTAGAGTTTGTGTTAATGTTATGTGGATCTAACTCTAGTGATCTAACATTAGAATATTCTCCCTTTTCAATCAAGACTCTAGGAGAAAACTTGTGTATCACATCTATTTCTATGTCCATGGTGGCATCAGAAGGAACATCCCATTCATACTCATGTGAATCCACCTGACTATAATCTGAGACTCCCAAAAAGTGGGCAATAGTCATAGGCACCTCATTTTCTTCATTAACATGGTTCACTTCTTCTTGCAATGGTTCTTGTGGATTCATTTCTTTAGGATCTTCATCAAAATATGGTGTATCAAAGATAAGAGGTTCTTGTTCTTGTCCTTCATCAGGTTCATCTTCTTGTTCTCTTTCTGATTCTTGTTCAAGACTTGTACCAAGGAATGTAACATTTGGATCCCCTTGTAAAATTAACAATCTTTCATAAGCAATGGGATGTCCTTTCACTTCTTCTTGATCATCAGAATCTCCTAATCTATCAAATATAGGACCCTTCTCTGTTGTAGGATGAAACCTTGCTTTTCTGAAGCCTAGCCTAGTCTTGTCCTTAGGATTTCTGAAATCCATGTGTAAGGCTTCCACTAGCCCTTTGTTGTTTTTTCCCAATGGTCCTTTTCCTTTGTACCCCATTTGTTTCATAAGCTCATATCCTTTTCCATATTTTCTTGAAGAGATTTCAACATGTTTAACATTCCCATCTTCTTCGGGTTCTTTGTAAAGCCATTGCAAAACAACTTTCTCTTCATTCTCTTCTTCTAGGGATACCTCTGCTTTCACCATTTCAGTTCCTTCATGTATAGTCAAGGTGCTACCATTAGAAGGTGTAAATGTAGATGAGGGCATTCCTTGTGTCCTAGGAGATATAGGAAGATCTGTCAAAGATGTTGCAGGATCTATTTTGTACTCTCCCATGTTTGTTTCTTGGATATTGATCTTCTTAGAAAAGCTCCTCAAGACCATTTCTCTAGATGTCTCTACCTTGGTGGACCCTTCTTTGTTATGGGGAACCATGCTTTCAGTTTGTTTGAGGTTATTACAAGTATATTTGGTATCTGCTAGAATAGTCACCTCCACTCCATTATGAGGAACTTTAGGCATTGGTGATACATGGAAGGCACTACTTGCATTGAATTTATCCATGGTCTCCCAAGAAGAATATTGTAAGCAAGGGGTAAATCAAGAACTTGACAAAGGATGTCTTTCTCTATAGGCTCTACTCTAATGGGTAAGACAACCAATCCTTTAGAGGATCTCTCTTCCTCATCATATGCCTTGATTGTTATCTTTCTCCTAGGATCAATTGTGTGATCTAAGAAACCCAGTTATTTTATCAAATTATAAGTACAAATGTTCAAACCGGTGCCTCCATCTATCAAGACACACTTGACTTGGTGTTTATGAATGAGAACCTCTAAATGAAGGGGTTGATTATGTGGATGGTTTGATGATTTATCATCCTCTTCTGAAAAAGATAGGTAATGTGGGGAACTCATGTCACCAACCATGGCCTATAATCTATCCACATCTAAGTCTTTTGGTACATTTGTGCTCAATAGGGTGTGATCAAGAACCTCCCTATGACTAGGGGAGATTTTCAACAATTCTAGAATAGATATTGTAATTGCCTAAAAATGGACAAAGATAATTTAATAATAATTCAAAGAAAATCAAGTTAAATCAAAGCAAATCAAGGACAAAATTGAATCAATTTAATCACAGTGCATAATTAGCCAATCAAAATGAAAATCAAATCCTAATTCAAGATCAATCAAAATTGAGAGCATTTTAATCAAATGCAATCAAATCAAAATACAATTAATTCAATTAGTTGTATAGTCTTGGATTAAATTAAATTCAACCCATTCAAGGGGTACATGGCTAAAATAAATTAATTAAATCAATTAATAAATCTCAATTACTCTCAACAACCACAAAAAGGAGGAGAAGCAATCAACCAATGAGAGTGAAGGAAAGACATTCACATGGATCAAGCCAAATTGAATCTCATTCACTCAAAGTGAAAAGGAATCTTGACCATTGATCTTGTCTACTTGTCCCAAGCTTTGAGGAAACAAACTTTGCATTGTCTTCAAAGGGTGGAACCAAGGGCTCAACCAAGGTTTAATCATGATCAAACCCAACTACAACCCCTACCATTGGGAAAATCTATAAAAGGAAGACCAAATTCCTTCATTAAAGGATAACCACATATCTGAGAATTGCATCAAACCTCTTGCAATTTGAGTTTAGAAAGGCATTTCAGAGCATTTTTAGCATTTATCTTGATAATTTTTAGCTTTAGCATTGTTTATCTTTATCATTCTCATTCTAGGACTATCATTAATGAGAGCTTGTTGAGAGCTTTGCATTAACAATCTTAGTTAGAGAGCCATAGGATGCTCAATTTGTCATTACTTTTCTAAATAGTTTCTCTATTATGCTTTGTGGTTTATTTAGTTACTATTTTCATTTATTGATTAACCCTAATTATATGAAGACACTTTCTTTAGTGTATAGATATCTGTGTGGGTGTCCTTTGCAATTGTTCCACAAGGTTGAATTTTGGAGGTGGAAACACTTGTTTAGAAGTTGTTTCTATTGTAGGTGGTGTGTTAGATGCTGAAACTCCTTTAAGAGTAAGTTTTGCTTGGCTTCATGTTACAGAATTTGTAGATTCAGCTTTGTTCTTTACTCCTTTAAGAGTGATCATGTTGATGGAATATTCACATGGTTCCATCATGTTGATTACATTGCCACTATCAGTGTAGGTGTAGTTAATCTTATTGCTTTTAGAAGTTTCTCCTTTGTCATAGCTAGGTAGTGGGTTTTGAAATGCCTTGTGATCATTGTTCATGTGATGTCTATCTACCTTGATTTTCCCTTGTTCAATAAGATCTTGAATAACATGTCTCAATTTCAAGCAATTATTAGTGGTGTGTCCTTTATTATGATGGTAATCAAAATAATCATTATCATTCCACCACTTGGGTTTATCTTCTAGATCCCAAGACTTACCAGGCTCAGGAATTGTAATAATGTTGTTTTCCACAAGTGATTTTAAAACCACTTCCAAGGTATCTCCCAATGGAGTAAATGCTCTCTTAGGCTGTGGTGCCCAAGGTTCTCTTCAAGGTTTGTTGAAAGTATTGTTCACCTTTAGAGTCATAGTAGGATTCAAACTCTTATTCATTTGAAGACTTGTTGTCAAATTGAAAACATATAGTTTGGGTTTTGGATTAGGAGTATCAACCACTCCATCATTAACAACATTTTTTTTCTTGTTTGCATATTTGTACTTGTCCTTAGTGGGGTAGGACTTGTCCTTATGTTCCTTGTGAATGGTAATGTCACATTTCTTGATTAGAACTTCCTTTATCTTGAGAGCATTATCAATCATTTTTTCAAAGCTTGGTGGTCCTTGTAATTGAATTGGGAAGTTCATTTCTAGAACCAAGTTGTTAATGAAGATATCCATCTTTTCATTTTCAGGTATTTCCCTAGCATATCATGCAAATATTTTTCTCCATCTTTGTAGGAAATTCAAGAATGACTCTTCCATTTTTTGTTTAGAATTCCATAAATCCAACATGGTGACTATGTGTTGGATGTTGTAGGACTAGTGTTGTATGAATTTTTGCACTAATTCATCAAATGTCTTCATTCCAATAGGTAATTTAGAAAACCACTCTATAGATTGTCCACCTAGGCTTCGTGGAAATAGCCTCATGAGGTATGTTTGTTCATGCATGAACTCCATACTAGTTGTACAAAAATGCCTCACATGATCTTGAGGGTCAGAATCTCCCATGTATTTTTCATACTTTGGTATTGTAACATTTTTAGGAAATGGAACCATTGTGAGTCCCTTGTCAAAAGGAAAAGGACATATGTGCTCCAAAGAATATTGTTGTTTTGGTTTGTCCTTTGATTCCTTGAGTTCTTGAATTTCTACTTTCATGGCAAGGTATTGTCTATTTAGGATTCACATAGGATTAATATCCACCTTTTGTTTAAGTTGTTCTATATCATAGTCCTTGGGTAATTTCACACCTCGGGAAGCAAGTTCTAAAAAGTATTTCTCTTTGTTTACTTCCAAGGATCTTTCAAGAATTTTGTGAAATTGTTTGCTGCTTAAAGCTCTATCATATTCTTGTTCAGTAGGATCTACATCATCATCAATATCATCACCATCATCATCATATTAGGATTTTTGTTTTTATCTCTCACGTTTTGCTTGCTCATTTTGTGCATGGAATCTTTCATCCCATCAGTATTCACCTTGATCGTTCATGTTTATGGGTTCGGGTGTTGTTGTATAAGTAGTACTAGGTGTAGCACCATACAAGGGATTGAGTCTTGAAATTTCTCATGCTTCCAATGTGAATATGGGTTCTCCTTCCGAGAATGGGTTTGTTTCAAAATTGTAAGTTTTGTGCCTGGTAACAACCATGAAAATTGGATTGAGGAACCAATGAGTGTCTTGTGTTTAAGAGTGGGTCTAATAGTTTGCAATGTTTGATTGTGAATCCAAGAATGCAAGAGTGGTTTTTAAATGTCTTTATATGGATCCAACGTCAAATGGGGTTACAATGCCCTGCTTATGAGTTGGGAACCAAAGTGCAAGTGGGTCTGATTATGCAAAAGTTTCAGTGTCAAAGGGTGTTTAAGTGCCTTGTTTATGAGCTAAGAGAATGTTTGTAACTGATTGGGTTAATTGACTTCACAATGGGAGAATGTAGATTCAGACTATGCAAGGTGACAAGACATTCTCAAAGATGACTCTTTCTGGGTATCAGATGACTATATTTTGGCAATAGGAACCTACTAATTAGCCAAATGGGTATCTGGAAATGTGAAGATTTTGTTTTTGGGATGTACAAAAATGCTCTCTGTCCTAGATGTGATCCTAAATAGTGATTGACAAACAAATTGGAAATACTGGATGCGACTTGGGAAATGGTGTGTTCACCGGATGTGATCCAGGAAATGGTGTAGATACCAAATGCAACTCAAATTTGAATAGATGTGATCTAGGATACGGGGTGCGACTCTAGAATACTGAATGCGATCTTATGATGACCAAGAATTTGTAAATTTTTTTTTTCTCAAAAAATGTGTAATGTATGTTAGATTCTAGTGGTTATCAGGTGTTTGTAAATACTTGTAAATGTTGTGTGCTTGTTCATTTGGGGGAAATTAACTGAGTTTGTATTTAGAACACCTCAAGAAAGCATTTTAATAAAAAACACCTAACCTACCTTATATTAGGTAGAGATTGAAACCACTTGTTCACTGACTTAGGAACACACCCAAAGACTCCTTAGAATATCGCAGTCCTATAACACGTAATGGATATTAGAGGTCATATTTGCCAAGTGTTAACATCAATGGGGTATCGATATAGTAAATTTATTGGAGCAATTACTATTTGCCTTGCACAAGTAATAACAACCTTTCAGGGGTGATCTAGGTGGCATCTAACATAGAGCTTTTAGTGAAGGCATCCATTCCCAATTATCTCCCATAGTTCTGCAAGCAGGATTGAGGCTGTTAACCCTATATGAACCTGAAAGTGTGTAGTCTCAAGAAGCGAGATTAAAGCAGTTCCGCTCTACACAAAATCCAAGTCAGTCATTGGGATTGATCATCAATCTCCCAAGACAAGATAAATCATGTCTTCCAAGGCTTTAGCCTCAAAGAAGCGTCAAATTTTATAGTGGGGTGGAAGAGTCAACAAAAGACTTGTCCCCACTTGGGTTGTTCCTAGGAGATTTTTTCCTCAATTGCCAGGCCCTCTAAAGATATACATTAAAGAAAATGGACAAGTGATAGTAAGCTCTAGATTTCTGGTTCTCCATGAAAGAGAAGAGCATAATCTCCTAACTTATACCACAAATCCCAAACACTTCATCATATTAAGAATTCAATTACTCCAATTTGATGCCAAATAGAAAGCCAACATTTGAGTTTCTAGTTTTCCCTCAAGGGGAAAAGAGCATAATCCTCTAGTTGATTTGCAACTAGATCTCAAGTTGTTTAAGATTCCTATAAAAACCAAGCATGAAGTTCTTTTCTCAATTTTTCTTTTGAGGCAACCTGCATGACAAGCATTAGTAGTCTTTTCTTGTTTTTGGTCTTGGGCTAACATCTTGCAAACAACTGTTAGGCTTTCAAAATCAATCAGCAACACCAAATTCACCCATTAGTTCATTAACTGGTTAGAAATCCAAAATCCAAAGATAATACTTCAAGGAAAATTAATTATGCAAATCGTTAGCATTCATTCATAAACTTAACTCCAAAATATAATCCAATTTTTAAGCTTCTGATTTTCTCTCAAGGAGAAAAGAGCATAATCCTCTAATTGTTTTATAAAGTGAAATCAAATTGCCATTAAGTTCTCAAAAACAAAAAGCATAATGTTCATTTTATCCTTAAAGCAAATCAAAAGCACAAGTTAGTATTTGAATTTTCTATCTTTTCAACCTGTAAAACCATAGTTAGGTTGCCAAAAACTAGAGACATAAACAATGAAATTGGTCAGGAATCATGAAACCCAAGAATGCAATAAAAACCCCCAAATGTGATCCTAGAATTCTTCTTGCCTAATTCCTAGAAATAACCCCATTTCTCAAATGCGACCCCATTTCTCGAATGCGATCTAGATCTACAAGATGCAATCCTATATTTCAAATAGGTGTGACCTTGTTTCCAAATGTGATCCACGAATCTAGGATGTGATCCTGGATTTACCAAATGTAGATGATCTTCCCAAAAGTGATCCTCTGGCAAAATTTTGTATGATGATATTTAGTCTAAAATGCCAAAAAATTGAAAAATCAGGGGCTCAACCCCACGGTGGGTGCCAAAAATGTGTGTGTGAGTTTGTGACTTCTAGAACAACACTTCAATAGGATAATAACATCACTTGTTAGAGAAACATAAGGATTTAATTGAAAAACTAACAAGCAAAAGCATCCAATTGCTCTCTAATTAATGTGAATATGAAATAAGGGTTAGTTTTCTCTCAGATTTGACCCTTAAAATAGTGACAATCTACACTAAAATGAGAGATTCAAGAGTAAATGCATGAAACTAACATGAAGCATGAAATCCTAGTTATTTCCATTTTAACCCAATTTGAAGTGTTTGCTAATTACTCAAAGCTTGAAAATGTGGAAACAATTATCAAATTAAGCATTATTGGGTAAATCCTCCAAGCATGAGAGTTCAATAATCATGGATTATGAAGCCTCAAATTCATAAGCAAGTATGCAAAAATCTAAGCATTAGTAAGAAGCATTAAAACATGTAGAAGAAGAGAAGAAGCCTTTGAAAATTCTATTTTATAGAAGATTGAAGAGATTCAACGGTTGAGATGCATCTGTGAGGAGTGATTGAGATGCATCTTGGCTTGATCCTTGATCCATGTGCAAGCCTCCTAATCATGAAAGTGTGTTTGTTTGATTTAGGAGGTATTTATGCATTTTTTTTAATTAATAAATCTAGCCTTTTCTTTTAATGGGATTGAATTAATTAAATAGGCCTAGAGTGAATAGCTTTGATTTTTGCTTGAACTTTAGTGATGAATGTTTTATTTAGGATTTGATGGGGTTTATTGAATTTTTGGGAATTTATGCTAATGATTGGGGATCAAATTAACATAATTTAGGTTACATGCCAAATTAAGGGAAAATAGGGCCTTAGGTTCTATTAGCCCAATTTTAGATGATTACACTATTATGAGGCCTACAACCCCTTAAGACATTCTAGGACCATTACGTATCACTTATGACATCTTATGACACATAAGACCTCTTAGGACCCATACAACCCATTATTATATCTTAAAATGTCCTAGAACACATTCATCTATCTTAGCTACTGTTAATACATATGCGAACCCATCATTGCCCGCAAGAACCCTTAAGACATACTAGTATCAATAAATGTAACCTAAGATCCCTTAGACCACTTATCACATCTATGACCCATTAACATTGTTGGACCATTATACATCCCTTGCAACATTCTAGGACATATATGACCCATTAAAATCATCAAGACCCATTAACATATCTTAGGTTATCCTAGGACACATTTATGTATCTTAGATTTAATTAATATCATATGAGGATCCACTAATGTAATATAGGACCCCTTAGGACCTCTTATGTTACCCCCAACCCTTAAGACACTCTACCTAACCCTTATCCATTACTTACATTATCTTAAGACACATCTAGGACCCATTGTTACCCATGACCCCTTAAGACACTCTAGGAACACTTATTACACCTATGACCCATTAACATTCTAGGACTCTTATTTGGATCCCTGAGGACCTCTTATGTTACCTACAACCCCTTACAACACTCTAGGACCCTTATCTATACCTTAGGACCTCTTATGTTACCCACAACCCCTTAAGACACTCTAGGACCACGTATTGCACCTACAACTCATTAACATTCTAGGACTCTTATATGGATCCGTTATGAAATCTTAAAACAAATATTAAACCTTAGGACCCCCAAGACCCATTAAAGAATCTTAAGATGTCCTAGGACCACTTATGACCTCTATGACCCATTAATATTATTTGACCATTATACATCCCATATGACATTTTAAGACATATATGACCCATTCGAATCCAAAAGACCCATTAAAATATCATAGGTTGTCTTATGACACATTTATGTATCTTAGATTCAATTAATACATATGAGGATCCACTAATGTAACCTAGGACCCCTTAGGACCTTTTATGTTACCCACAACCCCTTAAGACACTCTAGGATTCTTATCTATACCTTTGGACCTCTTATGTTACCCATGACCCCTTAAAACACTCTAGGACCCTTATCTATAGCTTATGACATCTTATATTATCCACGACCTCTTAAGACACTCTAGGACCACTTATGTTTCCCACAACCCCTTAAGACACTCTAGGACCCTTATCTATAGCTTATAACATCTTATATTACCCACAACCCCTTAAGACACTCTAGGACCACTTATTTTACCCACAACCCCTTAAGACACTCGAGGACCCTTATCTGTAGCTTATGACCTCTTATGTTACCCACAACCCCTTAAGACACTCTAGGACTCTTATCTATACTTTAGGACCTCTTATGTTACCCACGACCCCTTAAGACACTCTAGGACCCTTATCTATAGCTTATGACATCTTATGTTACCCACGACCCCTTAAGACACTCTAGGACCCTTATCTATATCTTATGACATCTTATGTTATCCACAACCCCTTAAGACACTCTAGGACCACTTATGTTACCCACAACCCCTTAAGACACTCTAGGACCCTTATCTATAGCTTATGACCTCTTAAGTTACCCATGACCCCTTAAGACACTCTAGGACTCTTATCTATACTTTAGGACCTCTTATATTACCCACAACCCCTTAAGACACTCTAGGACCCTTATCTATAGCTTATGACATCTTATGTTACCCATGACCCCTTAAGACACTTTAGGACCACTTATATTACCCATGACCCCTTAAGATGCTCTAAGATCCTTATCTATAGCTTATGACATCTTATGTTACCCATGACACCTTAAGAAACTCTAGGACCACTTATGTTACCCACGACCCCTTAAGACACTCTAGGACCCTTATCTATAGCTTATGACCTCTTATGTTACCCACGACCCCTTAAGACACTCTAGGATTCTTATCTATACCTTAGGACATCTTATGTTACCCACGACCCCTTAAAATACTCTAGGACCACTTATGTTACCCACGACCCCTTAAGACACTCTAGGACCACTTATGTTATCCACAACCCCTTAACACACTCTAAGACCCTTATCTATAGCTTATGACCTCTTATGTTACCCATGACCCCTTAACACACTCTTGGACCACTTATCATACCTATGACCCATTAACATTCTAGGACTCTTATATGGATCCCTTAGGACCCCTTAGGACCTCTTATGTTATCTACAACCCCTTAAGACAGTCTAGGACCCTTATCTATACCTTAGGACCTCTTATGTTACCCATGACCCCTTAAGACACTCTAGGACCACTTACTTGACCTAATATGACCTATTAATACCAATTAGTACATAAGAGGACCCTTAAGACCTAATAAGACCACTTATGTGACATAATAGGACCTATTAATACCAATTAGTACATCTTAGGACCCTTAAGACCTAAATAAGACCACTTATGTGACATAATAGGACCTATTAATACCAATTAGTACATCATAGGACCCTTAAGACCTAATAAGACCACTTACATGACCTAATAGGACTTATAATTTTATATATTTAGATATTTGTTTCCATTTTACATGTAGTTATAACATGTAATCAAGTACTTAATTATTAACACTTAGCTTTCATATATTATGCATCTAGATGGCCGCTCAGGATGCACCTTAGACTCCTGATATGTAGACCATTTTTCATATTGCTGATATGGAGATGACTCGACTTAGAGAGTCTATCCATACGTCTTTAGCAGATGGTATATATAGAGATACGTGTGCTACTATATTGACCAGTTTGAAGACTATGACTGTCAGATTGAGGTCTCACTCCTCCTTCACACCTCAGGTAGTTGAGACCATTTTTCAAGAGTTGAGGGCCGAGGTCTTGGGCAATTTTTCCTTGGTGACATTTCAGAGCCTTGTCCCCAAGGAAATCATCAAATGAGAGGTTTTCCCACATTATAATGGGAGGGCCACTGTGAGGGCATATTAGGTCACATAGTGTGTGATTCCTTAGATTGCATGTATGATTTACCCTCAGTTTCTTGTAGCACATGGTCGTTATCTAACTAAATTCCATTATATTTTTCACAATAGTTGTACGTTGAGTTCTATTTGGGACTCAGGGTCAACTATTTAGATCAGTATCATAGGGTTGATTGAGTTGTACAACCTTGTAGATAGCTAGTTGGGCACAAGACTCTGATAGTGGCACTAACGATGGCTGTTACTACAAATAGAGTCATCATTTCTTCTTAGAGGGGAGTGGTGGATAGAATAGGATAGATTGCTTCTGCAGCCACATCCATCACTTCAAATTTAGTGGGCAGATACATTTTGACTAGACTGAGTAGATCCAAATCATCTTTTGAGGCTTCATCTAGTACTACTATAGGTGTGATTTATGAGACGTATAGAGCTTCAAATCTTCCTTTACCTGGAGAGATACGAGCACTGTTGGGTCATCATAGTCATTTAGATATGGACCTCTACATTTTGGAGGATCTCCTACAGGCCTATTCTCATATTGCTGACATGTACAGGGTCCCAATACATTTAGTCAGGGATTTCATTGCACTTGCACGGGGTCCTGTAGTTCCATCGACATAAGACGCACCATCTACTAGTTAGGCACATCATAGTGTAGAGCGGTTTGCACCCACAGATGACTCTACAAGTGTAGAGCCAAGTATATAGGTTGGAGATGTATGTATCACCACTGAGGGCCTAGACACTTTTGATGAGCAGTTGCATGGGTTGACTCAAGTGGACGTTGGCACTGATGTTTGGACATATATGGATATTTTATTGCATCCAGATGGTTCGGGTTCTACATCACTCCCCTCCCAACTAGTGTCACCCCTACATTCCTTATTACTAGAGAGGTTCAGGACTGAAGGTGGTGTGGGTGATGTAGTTTTAGTTGATGATATAATGGTGTAGCACGCTGATGATCCTCCTGCTCCTGAGACCCAGGTACATATAAAAATTTCCTTTCTTTTTTCTTAGGAGTTTTAGTGAATAATTAAGTTTAGACATATGTATTGATGTTTGTTCAATGTATAATATTTTGTAGGCACAGTTAGCAGAGAATGTTACCTCTAGTGTGGGCTCAAAGCATCTTCATATGAGAGATCCATTTGACATGACACCTACTAGTGGTCAGGTAAGTTTTAGATATATGTATGTTTAAGCATGCATGTGTACACATGTATTTATATATTTCAAGTACTTTACATAATATATATACTATGCACATGTATATAACCAACTATTGTACTAAATTTGTAGGGGTCAGTTGCTGCTTTACAGCTAGATGATGCTTTTCATAGGAGTGATTCAGTAGATGTGACACCTAGTAGTGGTTAGGTAAGTTTTAAAAATATGTAATTTTAAACATGCATTTATAATATTTTAATTATTTTAGATTATTATATATACATGCATTTATATTCACAGGGATCAGTTGTTGTCTCACAGCCAGAGGATGCTCGCGGCAGTTGCTCAGATGGTCATTCTATTCGCATGCGCCTAGATGTCTCCCTACTTTAGGACATGTTGCACATATATTTTATTTGAGACTTATTATATATGTCATTAGTATATGTTTGACATTTTCATTTTATGATTTGAGACATATATTTGGCTAGAGACATATATGATTTGATTAGATACATATATTTGATTCGAGACATATATTTGATTAGAGACATGTGATTTGAGACATATATTTGATTAGATGATATGATTTGATTTGATTTGATTAGATGATTCTATTTGATTATATATATGATTTGATTAGATGATTTTATTTGATGGTTTTATTTGATTAGATGATATGATTTGATGAGATGGTTTTATTTGATTAGATGATATGATATGATTTGATTTGATTAGATGATTTTATTTGATGATATATGATTTGATTAGATGGTATGATTTTATTATATATGATAACTAATCTAACTAATTTCATCATTTTTTAGTGTCTTAAGGGGATGTAGAATTAATATCATAAAAAATAAGTAGTTAATACATGTAACTAATGGACAATAACTATTCTAACTAATTCTAGAACTAACACATGTCATAAGTAATCTAACTAATTTTATCATTTTTTAGTATCTTAAGGGGATCTTTAACTAATAAGCAATCCTAAGGGGAGGTCTTAAGAGGATCTAGAATTAATATCATAAAAAATAAGTAGTTAATACATGTAACTAATGGAAAATAACTATTCTAACTAATTCTAGAACTAACACATGTCGTAAGTAATCTAACTAATTTCATCATTTTTTAGTGTCCTAAGGGGAGGTCTTAAGGGGATCTAGAAATCATAAGCATCATTAAAAGTATCATTAAAATCATTGAATAATCAAAGCATACATATAAAATTCTATATATTGAAACCATTGAACCATCAAATAGGTCCATCATATATCAACAAATTATAGTTCATCATATGTTTAAATATATAAATAAAGTATAATGAAATTTAATCCAGAGATATCAAGTAGGTCCTAACACAAGAAATAGGTATACATATTATACTTTTTAGACCAACTCAAGTGGTTCAAACCCTTCATGGAGAACATGTAATATTCTCTCATGATCCTCACTATCTAGTCTCCACTTACAACTTCCACATTGAGATTTAACTGTATGGAGACAAATGGATGTGGCAACTACTAGGTGACTATATTGAAACACCTTATTGTCTGGTTCGTAATCAATAAAGTGAATACCATGTTGAATTACTTTGATTTTCTTGAAATATGTTCCTTCTAAAACAACTGAACTTGTAGGTCACAAATTTTAACAATATATAAATTTAAACAAACTCAATTTGAAATTTGTTAAAAGGTTGAAATTTAAAATTTACAAATTGAGTTCAATTTATTGATGTAAACCATGTATAAACCTATGGGGAACAACATTCCATCACTTTCTTCAGGTTCAAGTAACTTCATCCTCTCTATAGTACAACCTAGTAAATAATAGCCAACTCCTTCTACATTTCCACGCTCAATAATCACTGCAAAGACATCTCCTACATAGTAAATTTATATATACATGTGTGAGATCTTAAAATTTACTTAGTTCAATCTATAAATCTATCTATCTATCTATACATGTAGCTCAATGTACCATATAATGTGAAATATATATACTTACCAATTTTGACCAATCTTGAGATATGATCGTAATCAGTAGAAATCAAAGGGATATCATCAAAGTTTTCATCTTCATCTCTATCAAATGTATCAGTAACAACTAGTGGCACTAGATTCCATGCACCTACATATCCATAGTTTTGATTGATACATTCTTCATAATTGTTAGCAATGCAGTGACAATAAAAGCATGAGTAGTCTCTAGTGTTCAACATCTAATTGTGACAATTTGTACTCATAACTAAATGCAAAGATCACGTCTTTCCTATCCTATTGTAACCATGCATAGTTTTTCTATCCACACCTAAACAAATGCATATATAAGGCATTCTATAAATATAATTTGAATAGAAAATATCATAAAAAATTTAAACACTTTCAAATAATTTAAAAATGTGTGCATACCTTTTATCTCCCAAAATTTTCTATATGGCACCACCTAAGTCAATCCTAATGACGTGTCATTCTCATTTGGTGTGAAATGTGTCTTGCACCATTCAACCACATCATGTGCATTTTTTATATGCACTCCCTTATAATTCATTTGATACTTTTGTATAGCATGTTTGATGCAAGCTCTGACACCATCATGTTCACCTTTTCCATGTCCACTCTCAAAGAAACTACAGACATGGTATGTTTTCATTGAGATGATATCTACATAGTGCATAAAATGGTCTTGATGATTTGAATTGTGTAGCACATCCATCTGACCAAACATAATGTTTATCAATTTTTATACCTATTTCTTTCAAATTTGCAAAAAACATCTTGAAGCAATGTTCTACATAATGAATGTCGTTCTCTCTATCATCACTTATATAAAAAAGATATTCCTTCTTGATGACCCATGCTTCAAATGTGCTATGAATACCATCCAAATCTAATTGTGTGTGTCGATAACACACATGTACCATAATAGTAATTTTCTCTGAAAAATAGTATTATGATTGAATTGCCTTTTGAAGAACAAAAGAATAATTTTCTGCAAAATCAACAACTGATACAATAGTTCCAAGTGGGAAATTGTCTCTCAATGTTTGGAATTGTTGTTCTTGCCACTTTTCAAAAAATGCATGATGAATGTAGGGTTGAATCAATTTTTAAAATTTTTCCATAAATACTCCAACATTTATCTCCTCTTCAACATATTCTAACTTTTTGGATTCTTTCCCAAATTTTGTTTCATTCTTTACATATTTGTAACTCTTGCAAATTACCATCTTTGTTACATCAATATTTTCATTTTTCAAAGGAAAAAGAGACAAATCAGCACATGTTTGACATGTTCCTTTTATGTAATTTATTTGTCTAGCTACATCATCTCTTTTGTCACATAAAATGGATGAGATGAACTCACTTGGTCTAGTAAGAGGAGCATTTTCAAAACCATAAGTGTCTTCTACAAACTTTCGAAAAACCTGATAGTGGAGATCAAATTCAATATGATAACGACAAAAACAAGTTTCAAACAATTTGTTTGTCCTGATATAATATGGTTTCAATCTTTCAAAAAATGTTTACCCAATCTTTATATTAGGATTAGAACTACAAAATGACACATACATTTCATGTTGTGTTGTGTCCAACCAATGTTTCATATGATATTCATATTGATTATTTGAAATTATATGTCTGATAATATCTCTACTGTTTGATGAAGGACATGTATTATCATTCCAAAATGATGTGACCATTTTTTTATTCCTTCATCAATCCTATCAGAACGAGGAGCTCTAAACATGATTACCCAATTGCCTTCCAAGGTGCTATCATCCAAAAGTATTCTCCTATTAACATATCATGATATTGTACACACTAAAATATGCACTTCTATGAACCATTGCATGCAAGGTTGCTCAAGAATGAGGCCTCACAAAGCGGCTCATAGCTCTCTATGCATGGAGTTGCAAGATTGAAAATTGCTCTCAGCTAGAGCTATAAACTCATGACCTTGCTAGTCAACCACACAATGAGAGATTCACAATGAAGACAAGGGCAACAATGCCAATATCTTCAAGAATCTAATATGAAATGCAATGCAATGCAACTAAAATGAAGATGCAAATGTGCAAGCTATGCTATGAAAATGGAAGTACAAACTAAGCTATGAAATGGAAATACAATAGATTCCAAGCCCCTAATTAAGCTATGTGAGATCTATTCTATTGCATAAAAGGAAATCTACATTAATAATGCCATGATCATGCAACTAAGAAAGCAAACTAAATGAAATGCAACAACAATGTCTTCAAAGCTTGGATGCAAGGATGTCTTCAAAGAGCTCCAAAACCTGCAGCATAACAATGGCATAAAATATGGATATCTGAAAATGAAGGAGAGAGCTCTCCTTTTATAAGAAATGAAGTGAAATGGACCATTGAGATTAAGAGACAAAAATTCTTAATCAGCGGTGGAGCTTGAAAGAGGAGCAATCCATGTGCACAAGTATCTTCCAATGAGAGTGAAGTGTTGACTTTTGAGCCTCATGTGAGACAAAAAGTTCTTTTTCCCTTTTTATAAAATAGGAATAATGCTTTATTTGTGCAACTTAGGATAAGAGGAAAAGTGGAGGCTTTTTATTTAATTGAAAGGGGAGGAAATATTCCTTTTAATTAAATAAAAACTTAGGATAAATGGTTAGCCCATACGATAAAATCCAATATATGATCGAAATTAGGATTTGATCAAGAGATTGATAATGTTGAAAATATTGATAAATGATCAAAATGATTCAGGATTGATAAATTGAATAAATGGGGCCCAAAGTCTAGGCGACCATTTTTGGGTGCATACATTGGCCCCTCTTTGACTAATGTGTGATCGATTTGGGAACACATGCAGTCAAAGAATGAAGTTGCAATGTGAGATCGATTTGGGATCACAAAACAAGTCAGATGTGAGGTCGATTCGGGATCACATCCGGACAAAACATAAACAAAGGCCTTTGAACATGAGGTCGATTCGGGATCACATTCAAAGTAGGAGATAAGAATCTCAAATTTAAGCGACAACTCACAAAAGATGTCTGAATCAGGAAAATCAAGAGAATTAGGGATGAGAATACCATAGGCACTGCCCCCTCGGAATCGAAATCGAAATCAAGTAGAGGAGAGACAGAAAATTGATAAGGTTGATCAAATCATAAATAAAATGTATGCACCCAAAAATGGTCGCCTAGACTTTGGGCCCCATTTATTCAATTTATCAATCCTGAATCATTTTGATCATTTATCAATATTTTCAACATTATCAATCTCTTGATCAAATCCTAATTTCGATCATATATTGGATTTTATCCTATGGGCTAACCATTTATCCTAAGTCTTTATTTAATTAAAAGGAATATTTCCTCCCCTTTCAATTAAATAAAAAGCCTCCACTTTTCCTCTTATCCTAAGTTGCACAAATAAAGCATTATTCCTATTTTATAAAAAGGGAAAAAAGCACTTTTTGTCTCACATGAGGCTCAAAAGTCAACACTTCACTCTCATTGGAGGATACTTGTGCACATGGATTGCTCCTCTTTCAAGCTCCACCGCTGATTAAGACTTTTTGCCTCTTAATCTCAATGGTCCATTTCACTTCATTTCTTATAAAAGGAGAGCTCTCTCCTTCATTTTCATATATCCATATTTTATGCCATTGTTATGCTGCAGGTTTTGGAGCTCTTTGAAGACATCCTTGCATCCAAGCTTTGAAGACATTGTTGTTGCATTTCATTTAGTTTTCTTTCTTAGTTGCATGATCATGGCATTATTAATGTAGATTTCCTTTTATGCAATAGAATAGATCTCACATAGCTTAATTAGGGGCTTGGAATCTATTGTATTTCCATTTCATAGCTTAGTTTGTACTTCCATTTTCATAGCATAGCTTGCACATTTGCATCTTCATTTTAGTTGCATTGCATTGCATTTCATATTGGATTCTTGAAGATATTGGCATTGTTGCCCTTGTCTTCATTGTGAATCTCTCATTGTGTGGTTGACTAGCAAGGTCATGAGTTTATAGCTCTAGCTGAGAGCAATTTTCAATCTTGCAACTCCATGCATAGAGAGCTATGAGCCGCTTTGTGAGGCCTCATTCTTGAGAAACCTTGCATGCAATGGTTCATAGAAGTGCATATTTTAGTGTGTACATTTCTGGCGCCCACCGTGGGGTTGAGTAGATTAGCTTTGTCCCTTTAATTCTGCATTTTCCGTCAAAATTTTCGTCAATTTTTGGCTTGATTTTCAGTCTCTGATTTTCTGTCTCAGAGTATCGCGCGATATTTCTCAGAAATATCGCGCGATATACCTTTGTATAGTGGTGCGATACTTTGCGCTTGCTAGGAATATCGCCTTCTTTGAAGAGAAATATCGTGCGATAGTTCGCCCCTGATGGACTATCGCCCGACCCGCCTGGAGTATATCGCCCACCAGTACTGAGGTATATCGCCTGGCATAAGGCGAAATATTGCGCGGACTGAGAAGTATCGCCTGGTGTCGGGCGAAGTATCGCGCGATACTGTGTCTGTACCTGGCAGTGACCTATTTTTGAGCTATTTTATCTATCTTGCAAGTTTTGGGTTCTTAGCTATCTTTTTGAAATTTTCTAAAATTTCCAGCGTTTTCAAATCCGTGCCACTTTGGAAAACGGGTGCCCATTTTTTTTGAAATTTTGCAAATGGTATCAAAAGTTTAAGTGTGATATATCGTTGGAAAGGTCTTTCCGAGCCTAATCCAACCATGATGGTTTCATTTTTAGATTTTATCATTTGATTAGTTATTTTTGCAGATTATCTGATTTTTCATGTGCTAACCATTGTTAGATTTTGGATTTTCCTAACCTTTGTTGGTCTAACAAGCTGTTTTGTAGGTGATCTTGCTTGAAGGAAATTGATATATTGTATGTCAAAGAGGGCTACTAATGGTTTTTGCAGGGCTGCCCTAAGCATAAAAACTAAATCAAGTGCTTGTTTAATTGCTTTCTTTATTGAGTGTGGCATATACTAGTTGTTTCATTTCATAGGCACTTAATACCTTGTTGTAGGAATTTTGAGGTGGTAGGAGAGTATGCTCTTCACCCTTGTGGTGAAACAGAAATCTTGACCCATCTTGGGATTTTGAAAGCAAGGGGGTAATTGAATATTTGCTTGGTGTGTTTGGGAGAGATTCTTGAGATAGGGGAGTATGCTCTTCACCCTTGTGGTGAACCAAAAACCTTGAACCTCAAGAGTTAATCCACTTTTTGTTTAGTATAGAAATCCTTTAGCGGGCCTGCTCTTGAGCAATCAAGAGGAACGACCCAAGTGGGGACAACCTTGTCATCATTTTCCTTGGTGGCGAGTGATTCCAACTCACTATAATCTCAAGGCTATCGAGGACACAAAACCTTGGTAGACATAACACTTGTCTTCGCTTGATGTAAGTACTTGTGGGATTGTGACCATGAGGAAAATATTGAGCAAGAATGCTTAAGGTACTCTTGAGGCCGCGAGGTCCTAGTCCTTTACGAGGAGCAAGAGGGGTGTTTTGAATGGAAACCCTTATTAAGAACCATAGATTAGAAACCACCTTTTTCAACCGCTTATCTTCTTAGTGCAAGGATTGATCCAAGTGGTTTACCCGGATCACCTTAAGATACTCACCATATGTGTCCCTTTGGTTGTGTTGTTTGACACTTCCATGACAAAGCCAATATCTCTTGTGGGCAACCACTTGGTGTGAGGCAAGGGGGCATCAAGTTGTGGGCTAAGTTGATGAGTAATGAGCCTTGTCTTGTAGGTAGATATTGCTTGAAGTGTCTTCGATTGTGTGATACCAGTGTAAATGTTCTTGACATACAAACAATCGGTAGCATTCATAGGGTGCAATTTTATTTTTGATATCACAAGTACTTGTCTTGGCAAGGTTGCTTTTGCCCTTGTTTCAAGTGTTTGAAGACATGTTTGATCCTCTACTGTTTGCAAACCTGTCCAAATGTTGTTGAATTTGTGATTGAAATCAGACATTTTCACCCTCACATTCGAAAACTTGAAATTAGACCTTAAAAACTCAAAATTTTTCACAAATTGGTCAAGATCAACATCAGTATCACATTAGCCAAAGAGAAATATCGCATTAGAAGGTTGTTCTTGGTGAGAAAGTTTATCTCTAGAATTGTGAGCTACATTCTTGGGAAATTCTCGTACTCTTATTGTCCAAATAATTTTCATTTAATCTCAATTTCAATTATATTTTGGCCTAGTCCAACCTCCTGATTCAAAAGTGCAAGGATATTCATCCTTTGATTTGCAGCACCTCTTTGACAGTGTTGGTAAAGCCCCTTCTTCTATCTTTTCATTTCTCTTTGGACAATAGAGAACTTTGATTATCCTAGTTTGGTGTTGACATTTTGTGAGGTCATCCTATTACCAAGGGTCTTCTATTTTCAGTCTTCCTTGGTCAGTCCAAATCTTAGATCCTAGGTGTTGTCATGTTGCTCAACATCTCAATGAACATTATGGTATCAATTGCACAAGATGGCTCTTAGTCTTCTTCTTTCTTCTCCATTTCCCATGTTCTTCTGAAGTCTTCTATTCTCATGGGAAATTCTTCTTCTTCTTGATTCTTCTCCTCTTACTATCTAGTCTACCTTCTTCTATTCATCTATTCATTTCTTCTATGCTTGATTACTTCTCTTCTACAACCATGAATCTTGACTATCTAGCTTTGGAACCTTTATTAAGAATAGATGATCTTGAGCTCATTGACATATTTGAAAAGTGTTGTTCCTCCAAAATTTTCATGAGTGATGAATTTATAGCAAAAATAAAAGAAAAGATGTTTAAATTAGATGCCTTTGCTAGAATCATAAACATGATCATATCACGATCTTCTTCTTCCAAACATTCTTCATCATCTAAATCTTCTCATTCTTCTTCACCTTCCAAGTCTTATCATGACTCTTCCAGACATCATTCTCATTCTTCATCTTCTAAGTCTTATCATGATTCTTCTAAACACTATTCACATTCTTCATCTTTCAAATCTTATCATGACTCTTCTAAACATCATTCGAATTCCTCATTATCCAAGTATTCTTCTTCCACTAGGTCTTCATTTTCCTCTTCTTCAAGATCTCGTTCTTCTTCTACTTCTCCCAAGAGTCTTACCTCTCTTCAGAAGACATACCATAAAGAGCAACATGATAGTCCTTGTGATGTCTCTTCCACAAAGAGTGACACACCTACCTTTGATGACTATGATGACTATGATGACTATGATGATGGACAATGTAGCAATACTTATGGAAACTCTATTCCTAAGAGTCCTCCTCGTCATGTGCTTAGGCTTACTAAAGGGTCATCCTATTGGATAGATTGTGATGGTGATCCATATGATTCTGATTTTGAGAGAAATTATGATATTTGTTGTGAACAATATGATACATCTACTTCTATTGAGGAAGAGAAAGCTTTCCGTGCTGATTATAAACGAAGATACTATGAGCATGTCTTGTCTAAAAACTCTCATGCTAAAAATAAAGATCTCACTCTCAAGCAAAATCATGTTAATGCTGAACCTTTGTCTTGTGATGGTCCCCTTCCATCCTCTACTTCCTCCAATATCCACACATCTCCTAAAGCTGCTAAGTCTTCCAAATCTTTCACAAAGCCTTCAAGGAGCCTTAAGAGCACAAATCCTTCATCCAACAAAGATCCTAATGCTTTCCATGCGGTTCCCTATAATTATTCTCAAGGGCCACCTCTTAAAGATACTCAAGATAACCTTCACTTGGCTGCAAATACTTTCAATAATGTTGAACCTAAAGAGCCTAAGCCTTCATCCGCTATAATGCCTATTTCAGCTAGTCCTTCACCACCTCTTCCAAAGTCTTCCATACAATTCCAACATGCTTCCTTGTCCTTAGAAGTGGTTTCATGTCAAGAGGACTCTAAAAATGATAAAGAAAAGAACATAAAAAAAGATCAAGATCAAGAACCCTCCATGTCATCCAATCCTATTCATAATCTCTCATTCATTTCATGGTTCTTTCGATCCTTTACGCCCTTCCTCATTCATTCCACCATGTCTTGAATCTTCTCCTAAGCAAGATCAAGCTACTACTTACACCGTTGAGCTTATTGACAATCAAAATAACCTTACCACACTTGCACTTTCCAAAGATGATACTTTCGTTAAGGTTATTAAAAATGGTGTTGTTACTTCTAATGTTAAGCCTATTGAAAATCAAGAAAAAAATGATGCGCTTATGCTATCCAAAGATCCTTGTCAAGATCAAAGTATTCCATCTTCTTGTTCTACCACTCCATGTTCACTTCCACTTTCTACTCTTCCTAAATCTTGGCAAGCTACGAATGATCCTATCAAAGAAGCTACTCCTATTCAAGATGTGCATGATCCTGTTGAAAATCCTAATGTTCACTCTAAAGATGTTGATATCCTTGGTTGTGGTATAGATGCTGATGAACTTATTGATTATCCTTTTGCATCTTCCACGTCCATCCTTGGACCTCCTCCACCAATACTAAGGGCTTCATGTCTTCCTTCCATATTGGGCCCTTATGTCCCTTCGCTTTCACCTCCTAACTCTCCTAATTCATCATCCATCTTAGGTCCTTACGTCCCTCCATCTCCTATCTTTCCTCAAGATCAACATAGATGCATACCCTTGAATCCTTTTCATCCACTCACCCATCTAAACCAGTCATATTGTCTTTCTTCTTCCACAATTCCCAAGTCTTTTGGAAGTAAGTTGAATGTTCAAAACAAGAAAAAGAAGCAATACAAGAATCCATAAAAAAAAAAAGATCACCATGTCCCCTCTAATCGACATGGATATATAAAGTCAAAAGAGATATCTAAGAAGAAAACTACAAGACAAGTATGGGTTCCAAAACCCATCATTGAAGATATTCTCTCTAAATTATCAAAAGAAAATGAAAAGCCTAAGGCTATATGGATTCCAAAATCTCTCTTGAAAGAGTCTCATGTTGAACAAAAAGTGAAATTGACATTCAAGCTTCCAAAGACTTCCACTTCATCTTCTTCCAAAAATATTCTTTCATTTCATGCGCCTGAACCACAACCTCTGCTAAACATTTTCCATATTCCTTCTCGTATTCCTCCATTCACATTTCAGAATTATAACAAGTACATCAATCCTCTTTTCGAAGAGTCACATAGCAATAATGAACCAGAATATGGTTCGCATTTGGACTAGAATATGGTTTACGGTTCCTCCATTTTTCCCATCACCCTTCAAGGTGTGTATTGACATTGATCTTACCTTGCTTTCCATCTACCTTTTCACATTCCTTCCATTCATTATCCTTCTACCTTCTATCATTTTTCCTCATTTGCCTATTCCTTCTGCATCTTCCTTTCCCCTTTAGCATCTTTGAGCATATCATTTTGAATGCTTGACATATCATGGTTTATCCTTTCAAGGAGCCTCATCTAAAAAGCTTGCCTTCTTCCAAAAAATAGAAAAAATATTCAAAAAATAAAAAAATAAAAAAAATAGCAAAAAAAAAGAAAAAAAAATTGAAAATGTGTCATGGTGAAAACCTGGAAACAGGCACCTGGGTAGCAAAAGTAAAGAGAAATAAATTCATCCTATGGTGAAAACCACTCCCTTGTGGCGCCTTGGATAAGTACCGTGATGAAAACCTGGCAATTAGGCATCATGCGTAGTTCTTCTACATATTTCATCCATTCCATCTTCTCTTTTTGATCTTGACAATGTTGATCTATACATGAACATTTGGCTATTTTGTGAGCTATCTTACAATGATCTTGCTTTCACTCCTTTCATGTTTCACCTTCGTATTTTCCTTCATTCATTCTAGCCTTTCGCTATCCTTTTCCCCTCTGATCTTGATCTAATAAAAATAAAAAAATAAAGAGTAAAACACAATGCTATGAAGTCTCTTGACATGTCTACTCCTTTGGACTGCATCCTTTCCTTCTTTTTCATTACACTTTTGAGGCTTATCCTATGCTATCCTTTCATTGCTTGTCCAAATGCGCTTTACATGACAATTTTTCCCTAGCTTGGGTACTCTTGAGGAGTTTGTCTTTGAGGATTTCTTCCCTTCACTCTCCTTCATTCTCAGGTCTTCCATCTCATTCACCAGCTTGCTTATCCATCTTGTCCCTCACCTTCCTAGACATCGGGAATACACGATGTGATCTTGCTTGGGAGTTTGATGCCATTTCTGTCTGGGGGCATCTTTTGTACATATTTTATGATCCTGAAAAAAAATTCCAAAAAAATTCATATATGATGCTGAAAAAATCCTAAAAAGCATAAAAGGTCCTGAAAAAATACAAAAAAATTAAAATATTCAAAAAAAAAAAAAGAAAAAAAAGAAAAAAGAAAAAATTGCAAATAAATCCAAGTGGTGAAAACCTGGAAACAGGCGCTACTTGAGGCCTTTGTACTCCTATTTGTTAGCATGCGTCCTCGACACTTAGCCACTTTCCATCATGCCTTGACCTTATTTAGCCTAGTCTGGAATTGGTCTTTGTCTTTGTCTAGGGGGCATAACTGTTCGCATAGGTCCTTTTGGTGCGTTTGTCTCTTGGGGCATTTCACAACAGGTGTTTTTCAACACCACCCCAAACAGTGTTTTTCACCATTACCCTTGCGTCGAGTGTTTCTTAACACTTATCAGATGTCTTGCCTATAGTCTAAGTATGATGCGATATTTCCCATTTGCAGATAAGATACTTAGAATTTGACTCTATGACCAACACACACGCACTTAAACAATCAACTTGATAATGACATGATGACTTTATTTTTCTTTGTGTGCTGTCTATGAGGATTTCTTTGATGAGTGATCTCTCCCTGAGAAGTTTTCGATGATGCATAGCTAGAAGACTGAGGGAATGAGAACATGTTTTCTTTCTTTTTCTGCTTGTGGGTATATTTTGTTGATCCTAACTGTCATGAGCATTTATGCTGGTCCTACTTGACACTATGGATTGACAAGGTATTATCCTTGACTGTTTTGCGAGTGCATGCTTATAGCTATCCTGACTTTCATGCGTCTTGATACAAGCATAATCTCGCTATACCAAATTTAGGTGATCTCACTGCACTAGTCATCTTGACCTATATGTCTTTTGATGCCTAGGTGAGATTCCCACATTTCTATCTGATAAAGATCATATTCATATCCACATAGTTATGCTAGTGTGCATTGTATGATCTTATGACGTTACTAATAACGCTCGATGATGATAATTAGATGTCTATAAGCGTTGTGACCTTGCAAGTCAACCACTTTCATAGTAGCCTGCATTTTTAGGGTCATGTTAGATTAGTTTTGCATTTTGCATATGGAAAGAGCTCTCCTTTTCATCCTACGAGGACCTATCGGTCAACTGTGCTCATTTTCTGATTCTTCTTGATCATATCTTTCATTTCTGATCTTTCATATCACATCATTTTCTATCCATTTTCGGACTCGAAATCGAAATCCGAGTCGTGTTTCAAAATTTCTTCCCCCCTTCTGCACAGTCGGCTGATCTTTTGAGGCCTAATCCTTCGATCTTTGTTGGGGCATCGTCATTTCTTCATTTCCATGTCTTCCAACCTTCTAGTCTTTCATTCATATTCATTCCATTCCCTCATTTCTCACATTTGACTGCATCTTTTTAGTCAGGCTGGGGCATGTTTTCATTGCCTAATGGTTAACCTATTTGACCCTTACCTTTGATTGTGATTTTATTCTGATTTGATCAAATCCTTATCAATTTGCTGTTCTCCTCTCTACCTGATTTTGATTTCGATTCCGAGGGGGCAGTATTTATGGGATTCTCATCCCCAACTACTTGATTTTCCTGATTCGGGCATCTTTTGTGAGCTTTTGCTCAAATTTGAGATTCTTATCTCTTACTTTGAATGTGATCCCGAATCGACCTCATGTTCAAAGGCCTTTGTTTATGCTTTGTCTGGATGTGATCGCGAATCGACCTCATATCTGAGTTGTTTTGTGATCCCAAATCGATCTCACATTTCAATTTCATTCTTTGACTACATGTGTTCCCAAATCGATCACACATTAGTCAAAGAGGGGCAAATGTATGCACCCAAAAATGGTCGCCTAGACTTTGGGCCCCATTTATTCAATTTATCAATCCTGAATCATTTTGATCATTTATCAATATTTTCAACATTATCAATCTCTTGATCAAATCCTAATTTCGATCATATATTGGATTTTATCCTATGGGCTAACCATTTATACTAAGTCTTTATTTAATTAAAAGAAATATTTCCTCCCCTTTCAATTAAATAAAAAGCCTCCACTTTTCCTCTTATCCTAAGTTGCACAAATAAAGCATTATTCCTATTTTATAAAAAGGGAAAAAGCACTTTTTGTCTCACATGAGGCTCAAAAGTCAACACTTCACTCTCATTGGAGGATACTTGTGCACATGGATTGCTCCTCTTTCAAGCTCCACCGCTGATTAAGACTTTTTGCCTCTTAATCTCAATGGTCCATTTCACTTCATTTCTTATAAAAGGAGAGCTCTCTCCTTCATTTTCATATATCCATATTTTATGCCATTGTTATGCTGCAAGTTTTGGAGCTCTTTGAAGACATCCTTGCATCCAAGCTTTGAAGACATTGTTGTTGCATTTCATTTAGTTTGCTTTCTTAGTTGCATGATCATGGCATTATTAATGTAGATTTCCTTTTATGCAATAGAATAGATCTCACATAGCTTAATTAGGGGCTTGGAATCTATTGTATTTCCATTTCATAGCTTAGTTTGTACTTCCATTTTCATAGCATAGCTTGCACATTTGCATCTTCATTTTAGTTGCATTGCATTGCATTTCATATTGGATTCTTGAAGATATTGGCATTGTTGCCCTTGTCTTCATTGTGAATCTCTCATTGTGTGGTTGACTAGCAAGGTCATGAGTTTATAGCTCTAGCTGAGAGCAATTTTTAATCTTGCAACTCCATGCATAGAGAGCTATGAGCCGCTTTGTGAGGCCTCATTCTTGAGCAACCTTGCATGCAATGGTTCATAGAAGTGCATATTTTAGTGTGTACAGATATTATTTTCCTATTATAACCAAACTAAGATGAAACTGAAGATATCTATCTTTTTCATCCCATAGTGTTACCTACAATGGATGTCAACATAACGTTTCTTGTAATAGTCTTATCTTTAGTTCGAGATTGCTTCCCTAACTGGTTCAAACCTTTCCTAAGATTTTCAATCATATCAGTTTGCATGTCAACAACTTTTCTCTTCTTTGATGATGTGTCTATACCCAATAATTTTAATGCCCCTTCCAACTTTTTGTTTATAAGTACAATTGAAAGCAATTGAGCTTGTTCAAGTGTTTCAAATTTATCAAATTTACCCAATATTTCTCTTGCTACCATATTCATTGATCTCTTCTTAGCAAGAATTAAGGGTTGAACATTAGCAAGTGATCTCAAATTCTCCACATCCATTGTAAGTAAATAATCTAAGTTTCTATAATTAATATTTCTCTTTACAGTTTGAGCTAAAGTTAAAAGTTCATCCATACCAGTAGGAGCACGTGATCTTGACCCTTCTTCAACATCAATTTTTTGAGCTTCCGTAGGGAGTGATCCCGACCCTTCTTCAATGTGTAATTCTTCGACTTGACTTGACCCTCCTACTTCAGCTTATCTTTCAACTTCTTTAGTTTTATGATAATATGTCAATGTAGCTTCATGATTTCTTTGTTCAGTACTAGGTGACCTTTTCCTAGAAGATTTACTTTGTCTTCCCTTCTTGTTCCCAATATCTTCGAGCTCCAAAAAATGTCTTCCACAAGATCGTCTATAAAAATTCTCTTCTTCAAAAAATACTTTAATCTAATATTTCTCCTCTCCAAAATTATGTCTTTGAAAAAATAGAAATAGCAATCCTCCTCAAAATGCCTTCAATAATAGAAAATGTGAATTTATTAATTGCCATTTGGTATAAAATAGAAACAAAATGTTTTAGTTTTATACCATGATAAAAAAATTTTAGAAAATAAAATCACTTGTCGACTTCGCATGAAGTATATACTTCGCACGAAGTCCCTAGGCAAAAAATCTAATGAAGTGATATTTGCAAGAATTTTCATTCAAGGGCTTTCATGTGAAGGGTCTTCACATGAATCCCCTCAAGGGCCTTCATGTGAAGACCCCAAAAATGAAAATTTGTCCTCAGAAAAAAAGAGAACTTAAAAAAAATGGTCTTTCGAGGCTTGGAACAAGGACCAAATGGCATGGTTTTTTCAAACATGCGATGTCAAACGATGCTATTCAGAACAAGCTTTCTAACGAATATAATTTTAATACATATTGAGTTCATTATATCACTTTTAAATATTATTTTAACTATTAAACATAGGTTGTTTGGTCATTCAACAACTTGTCTCTTCAAGACTTCAGGAAAAATAGTAAAATATATAAAAAATATGTAAGAAAAGCATATTTGTGTTACCTTTCTATGAAAAAAAGAAAAAATGAATTTCGATATACACAGATCAAGTTAGAGTGATCCAAGTGATCTTATGTCTAAATTACAGTTACTGTCACTTTAGAATTTAATAAACTATAAAATATTGACCCAAAATGAATAAAACCAATTGCATCCTTTAGATATTGAAGTTACAAATATAATCTCAAAATAATTACATCGTTATCATATTTAAAAAAAAAGTTATGCTGATCCAACTGACAATAACTCCTTAAAAACATAGTTTTTTCACACAAACCTCTTTTCGAAGGAGAAGGAAAAATGAATTTAAATGATTTTTTATTTTTTTTAGATATATTTAGAAACTAGAAAGATAATTCTAAAAGACTCTAGTTTACATCATCTTTAAATTCCTAATAGTTTTGCGGCAACAGGTGTTTGAAAGTGAAGTTTTTTTCTCAGAATGTTGATCTCTGTGTCAAAGTTGGCCAAAGAGTGGGACTCACTATTGTGGGACCACCCATGATTATTGAGAATAAATATTGAAATTTTGTGGATTTATCAGGCTAGATCCAAGCCACTATTTCAAAATTGCATTGTTTTATATTATGAATTTGATTGCATTAAGATAATAAAAAATATTATTGTAAATATGAACTTCTTCAGAATTATGAATTAGAAAGATCAAACTTTTAACCTAAATCATAGATTTAAAAGATCATAGATAGAAATTCTATAAACTAAGAAAATTATATGTTTACTAATGTTAAATTATCATCTATGATTTATGGACTTGCTTGTCCTTATAGCCGCCACTGGATGATGCATCATAATAGAAATTTGGTGCCACAAGATCTCTTCATTAGAGAAAGTCTCTCTAATGCTTTGGATATATAATCCCTCTACATTTATACCGATGGTTACGATTACCTACTCTTCATTCAGCATAATGTCGGTACAAAGAATATGGCCCAGTAGAAAGATGAACTAACATTATGACCTTTTGCTTATAGGATTCCTTGTACATTTGAATGATTTGTTTTAAATTATGACTTCTTGTTTCTGGTTGAATTGATATATATATATATGTTTTTCAGATTTCAGTTTTCAACCATTAGACATGGATTGTGAGCAAATCAATTGTCTAAAAAGAAAAGAAAATTGCACCTCCTGCAACCCACTTATATCAATTTTGTTCCAGCAATATATGAGTTGAGGAATGGTTGCACCTAAGGGAACCTAGTAGCACTAGGCATACAATTGTTGGAATATTTTGTAATGTCTTCCATTTGCATTTAGTTTTTTTAGTTTTAATTTTAATTTTTTAATATTTAAATTTTTATTTTAAAATTAATAATACAAGATTTGCATGATTATATTAAATGTGTTTAACATTTCTATATAATAAGGTAGTTACAATTGATCATTATCAATTAGTTTGATTCCTCGTCATTTGATAAAATAGATCTTGCAATCCTTTGAATTGATAGAATATATTTTTTAT
The DNA here is from genome assembly GCA_027943335.1 of Chamaecyparis obtusa. Classification (NCBI taxonomy): domain Eukaryota; kingdom Viridiplantae; phylum Streptophyta; class Pinopsida; order Cupressales; family Cupressaceae; genus Chamaecyparis; species Chamaecyparis obtusa. Next base: position 998,472 of record BSBK01001836.1, on the reverse strand, counting down.
TTTACAATTTTTTATTTCTTTTATTTGGTATCAGGGCAAGTTTGAAATTCTTTTTCAATTCAAGAATTTATAGAAGAATGAGATCATGGGAGTAAGGAGATCAAAGATTCCAAAAGAAATAAGTTAGATAGTTTTTTAAAATCCATTGTGAAAGGAAGCGCAATGAAGATTGGGTGGGAGATATAGTGAAGTTGTGTGAGGAATTTATATCTTAGCAATAGAAAAAGCCATAGTATTTTGTAGAAAGAATTAAAGCCCTCTATAAAAGGATAGAAAGCGAAAACTTGAAGAAGTAATAGCTAGGTAAAATGTAGCAAAAAGGGAAATCACCACACTATGGTAGGAGAGTGGCACACTAGGCTAGGAATGAAGCTAACACTAATTTGACCAAAAAATTAAGTCAACTTCAACTATTATTGAAAAAGATATGAAGATTAGATAATTTTATTTTTGTGTTAAAATCATAAGTGATTGAAATTAAATGGGAGATTGTTGGAATATTTAATATTTCCTCCCGCTAGCATTTTTTTGTACTTTATTTTTTAGTTTTGGTATTATTGTTTTAGGATTTAGCATTTTTTTAATACTAAAAATCAAGATTTACATGATAAAATTAGACATATCCAAGACCTTTGTATAATGTTGTGGAAGAGCTTTAAACTTGTGATGTAACTCTTACCTTAAATTTGATAAATAACATGAAATCATGTTTATCACTCTCCTCTACTAATTTTTATATATACCTACTGATGATCTTAAAGAGCATGTTAAATTGTTTCATTAATGTGAGCACACTTCCACTCCTAATCTATCATGTATTACAGGTTTCATTTTATAGGTTTTGTTTAATATTTTTCCATTCACTTATATTCATATTGTCTATTATATATGGCAAGTGTGTTAGTAGGCTAATTGCATGAATATACAACCATGATTCAAGTCATAGCACATAACATGAAAATAACATGTACAACTTAAAACTCAATATTAACCAAGCTCTAATTACCTATATCTACTTTTCTCTTTTTTGAAGATAAAACAATTTAACAACAAAGGTTAAGAAACAGGGTTTAGAGTGTTGCATCGGCTAAACATGTTCATAACCATATGGTAGCAAGATCCTTTTAGTAAAAATAGGTTTTATATTTTTTAAATGATATCTAGATCAATCTTTTATTGTGTTCACCATTTGGGTATCTAATGGTAGATGAATATATAATGATTTTTTCTCATCATTTTTATTGATATCTACCTAGTCAATTGCGCAATAGAATGTGAGACTTTTTTAAAGTTTGGCTTCTCAATATTAAATAAGATATTAAGTAAAAAGTTTGTTGATAGTTTACACTTGTCTTTTTCTTATGATTCCATATACAATGGCATGCCTTAATAAATTACTTACATTTTACTCTATTTGCACTTTACATTGGGATTCATGATGTTTTCTCACTGTGACCATCCTTGTGCCAAGCATTACTGTATAATAATCATAAAACACGTATTTAAAACTTATTTGTGCTCTTTAATAAGGAAAATAAAGGTCCTTGAAGAGATTAGTAAGAAGTGTGAAACCATCACATTGTGAGATTTTTATGAATATTGCATAGGATATGAAAGGCTTCTTCTAGAAGGTCATTCAATTCATGATTCAAAAAAGAATTCAATTCTCATAAAAGAATATAACATTTCATAACAAAAAGAAAATTAGATAGACATTCATTTTATATATAAATATAATAAAATTATTTTTAGTGGTGAACCAAAATTTAAATAGATCGCAATAAGTTTGCAAGGAAACATCTACATCATAACATTATGTAATAGGATACTAAAATGAAGCTAGAAGCCCATGCATATATTATATGATGAAAACAAATTAATCTTCCTCATTAATTCCTTATCATTTTCCTTGCGGATTGATTGCTTTTGTAGACTCATTAGGTTCTTTTGGCATGATTTCTCTTGTACAAGACCGTTGGTTTCGGGACATGAGTTGTGTTTAATATACTCCTATCATATTTGAATTTGGATTTTCTTAGGGTTACTGATTCACCTCTCCCCTCTCAGTAACCCACCTTTCCATAATCTCAACACTACACACACACACACACAGAGTTATATATATGTATACATATATAGGCATGTGCACACACACCCGAAACCATACAAAAAAATAGTGAATGAAGACTCTAATCATATACCTTGAAAGCAGAGAATGGCATGTCAAGAGAATCATTGATAACTTGGAGTGTTCTCATCATTGAATACCCATTGAGAGGCCTAACCATGACATCCATGCTCTCATTTACTAGCAAACAAGTTCTAGTTTTGTAACAAACATGTTTTGGAATCAAATGTGTCAAATAGTAGAGAAGATGTAGGAGAGAATCGAATGAAAGTAAGCTCGAATGCAATGAATTTATGATCATTGAATGCGTTTGTGCTCAAAATTTGCAAGAATTAAGGTGTAAGAAAGGTGAAGGGACACATAATTAATGTACTACAAGGAAATGTGTTGGATGAAGACAAATGAAAAATGTGGTCAAGTCTTTTTGAATAGTGACCACGTGATTGAATGCCATGCAACCATCACCACAATTTTAAATAGTACACCAGGTAGCTTGATGGGGTGGACCGTTGGATGTTTTGATCAGTGCATCAAAATGGCTAAAATTAGATACCTTGGACACCGATGTTATCTGCACGTGGAAAGCTTATTCCAATATGTAATTTTTAACATTTTAATAATATCCACTTGAAGACCTATGTGGACAAGGAAAAACATTTTTTTAGGCGTATGTGGCACTCCACGTGGAACCATGAAGTTAGGGTGCACACATATTGGCATCCCTCCCCTATTTTTCTCTTCCACTATTTTAGTGGGTTTTTAGCAAAGGTAAAGGGTCCCATAATTTGTGACACAACGGGTGTACCATATTTTTTATGGCTTCTCTAAACTTCAAGTGTAAAATTAGATGAGTGCTCATGTCCGCTAGTGATAAAAAAAATCAGGTGAGATTATTGTGTTCTCAAATTTTAGCTTTTACCTTCATAGGACTTATAACCACATGACTCTAATGAATTCATGCGCCTTTAGAGTATGGGTTATATGATCTCAGTGTAGAGCTTTGTCATATTTCAATTAAATTTGTCAATTTTCCATTTTTTAGAAAAAATAATTTATTATAATTTATTAAAAAAATAGCATTTAAAAAAATTAAATATAAGTTATAATTTTTTTGTAAAAAAAATTATTCTCTATAGTAATTGATTGATTTAATAAAAAAAATGATTTAATAAAAAAATAGAATTGAATGAATATTGACAAGAATGAATAATAGATTTCCATTAAAAAATTAACTTAAAAGTTTACAAAATGAAAGCAATATATAATCTGTACTTAAGAAAATAAAAATAAAAATTATTACTCCTCTTTTGATAATTTTAACACTAATAGAAAATATGAATGAAATTGTCAAAATCTTTATCTAATTGAAATGAAATATAAAGTACTTATTTTTTATATCTCTTGTCTGTTTTGAAAGGTTGTTCACATAATGTATTAATTAGCCTTCATGAGCAGACAATGGGTACTAGTTCATTTGTCATCTTTGAGAAATTACGCTCTCATATTTTGTAAGCATGTCTTACACAACTTTTCCAAGTACATCTAATAAAACATTACCCTAATATTATGTGTTAGATGGACATCAAAAGCTCTCATTTTTGTGCTACCTAGAAGGATACTGGCAAATGATGAGTCGAGCTACAACTACCAATTACATTTATTTTAATTAACTTATATTTATAACTTAAAATAATATATAATCTAAATAATTTTGAAGTGTGTATTTGTTCTACAATATCTTTTCTGTGATAAAATTCTGTTTCAAAAATTAATTTTAAGGAGTAATTATTTTGTAGTTTGTTAGAATCAAGTGTAAGCAACACAAAGCTATCTCTTCATTTTTCTTATATGTCTTTTGTCATTCAGCGAAGAGTTGTCTCCAATTGTAAAAGAAAAATGATTATCATGCTATCTTATTTGCTTTGTGACATGTAAAACCAAGGAAAAAATCGATAAGTAAGAGGAAAAAATTACTCTTTGATTGCAGAATAATTGCATATTGGAGGGACCAACAGCCATCACGCCTTGTCCGATTATCAGCGGTGAATACAATATTTGGAGTAAACCAAAGTCAAGTATACTCAACGATAAATGGCTCAAACAACATTGAATTAGTCAACTAAATGCAGGATATAGAATTTTTTTTAGTTATCATGCTTTTAACATTGAGACCTTTGAATGAAATGTTATATTTAAAAATAATTTATTCGCTAATAATTAAAAAATAAAAAGTAAGAAAATTAAGATAATCTTACATTAGTCATTCATCTTCGATTTAGTCATTAAAGGCACATGAGAATGGCCCCTTTTCATTTACTCATAATTTAGTTGTTTGAAGTTACTATTATTAAAAAAATCATAAATGCAAATTGGAATGGTCTACCAATTTGGAATGCAAAAGTCGATACTGACGATTTTGATAAGCTCAAAAAATAGGGATAAGAAGAGGAAAAAAAAATTAACTTGCTATTTGTACTTTCATAATTGTTAGTTACTATTGAGAAAATATCTCCATAACTCTAGAAAAAAAATAGGCCAAGAGACTGACAGTTTTCGACATAAAATCATGTTTTGGGGAGCAAAGCTCCCACAAATAGCCTATCCACTAAATTATAATACCTTATTATATATATTTGTAATTTACTAATAATTTACAACATTATATTTTCAATTATATAAGCATATAATAAATAAAATTATACATCCTTCAAATATAAATTTATAAAATATTATGTATATAATAATTATTCACAAGCAAATACTAATTATAGTTATAATTTTATTAAAAAAAATGACAATAAATTCTTATTAGTCAATTAAAAATAAACTAAATAAAAAGTAAATATATTTTTTACAAATATATATTTACGAAATTATATTTATTTAGTAATATAAGTATATTCATTAAATAAAAACATTTTTATATTAAAAATAATTATCATAAAGTTTCAAGTTTAAGATAAAGATTATAACCTTATAGAATAAATTATTTTACTTGTACTGAAATATTTTATAAAATAAATTAGTAAATGTTTAATAATCCACTCCTGTCGCACAATTTTACTCCTCTACCGTTAAATGTTTAATCATCAATGAATGAGGAAAAAAATTATCAGTAAAACAAGAAATACAGATGGAACTAGCAAATTGACCACTTTAATGCAGATTGAGCGGTTTGTCATTTAGTCTGCTTGACTTGACTTTGGATTCACACATTTTATAATCGTACACGACAAGATGGCCGGTACCCCCTCCAACACGTTGCATAAACTATTGACTCTTGACTCTTGATCGCACAGATAATTTGAGATGACTTTAAGTCATTCTTTTATATATTTAATTTAATTTGAGGCGCTCTAAGTCACGAGGAAGGAGTGAAGTAAATATAAGTCATCATATCAATTCAGCACTTTTCAATGGGATAGAAATGTAAATTTGTGAAGGACAAGATAAATAAAATGGAAATGGCAGATTAATTCAACATTTTCTAAACTAAAGTCATTCAAATTAGTGAAGGTCAAGATAAAACAAATGGAAGTCATAGAATAATGTTTTACTTTCCAACTTAGGGACAAGATAAAGTAAATAGAAGTCACCCAATTTAACATTTTATAACCTAATATTGTGTGAATTAGTGAACCAAAAGATAAAGTAAATGGAAATCATTAGACTAGTTCAACACTTTCCAACCCAAAGTCAGGGAAATTAGTGAAGGGCAAGATAAAATAAATAGAAGTGGTTACACTAATCACTTCTTGAACCCTTCTATTTCCTTCTACTTTCACTTTTTTTTCCATTTTTTCCTTCTTTTATTTTGTGTGTAGATATAGATATAGAAATACTTGAAATATATTATTAATCAAGTTTTATGCATTAATAATATAATATTATATTAATGATAATTTAATAGTATAATATTATCTACTTTCACTTTTTCGTAATATTATTTTTTATTATCTCAGCCACAAAGATTTGGATTCCTACATTTACTTTGATCACAGATGTCACATCATTTTTAACATTTATTAATTACTATAATATTATCTACTTTCACTATGTAAATGTAGAGAGATGGGTTGGGGGATAGGGAGGAAGTGAGAGAGGGAGAAATAGAGAGAAGGGAAGGAGAAAGAGAGAGAAGGGAGACGGAGAGTAGATGTCGGGGAGGAGGGAGAGAGATAGCTAGAGAAAGATATGCATAGAAAGAAATAAAGGAGAAAGTGAGAGGGAGATAAGAAGAGATAACTAGAGATAGAAATATATGGTAAGATAGATGGAGGAAGATATAGAGAGGAAGGGAGAGATATTGAGATATAGTAATTTTGTTCGGTGATTTACAATAAATAGTAATTTTGACAAATGGTAATCATGTAGTTGTACGCGTGATACTTATTAAATTTAGTAAGTTGTCTTTATTAGAGTAATAAGTTGTTTTGCTTATTACTTAAATCATATTGATTTAATTATTAAGTCACTTATTACCTCTTTCTTTACTTAAGCTGAACTTTAGCCATATAATGATTAATCTTTTATTAATAAAAATGATGAAGTTGAGGACGAAAGATTTGACATCATTCCATTGATTTCTACCTATTATGACCATATTTTAGGTTTGATCACAATTGGTACGTGTATATATAAATTTAAAGGATTCATAAAATCAATCCATAAATAAAGTCTATTTAATTTATATTTATGGGTCAAATTGAAAACATTTTTTGTAGGACATGTTTTTGTAGTAATAGTAGAGCCTAGAAATGTGGAAGGTGTTAGTTACTATTTGTTACCTTGCACCAAGGAGAGGATGAAGCTAACAAATAATGAAACAAGAAATGAAATTATGTTTCCCACATGTTAGTAGTGTATTTATGTTTAATTTATTAAAATTGAGGTCCAACTTGCAATGGAATTATACATGTCTATGGTTAATTTTACATATCTATATATATGTTGTTGAACTTATCTGTACAAGTTCAGTTTTTGTGAAAGGAACATATATAAAGAAAATAAAAAATACTTAAACATGGGATTCATTTTATTGATTATCAACCTAACAACAAGGTTTATCAGCATAGCCATCTTGTAATATCCAATGTCCTATCTCTTCATCCAGTGACAAGATGTGGCATTCATAAGTGGAGACTTGATACTGATGACCATGAGAGAATATTAAAATGTTACCCGAGAGCGAGATGAACCACTTGATGTGGACTAAATCACACATGAAATATGATCTGTACTAAATTTTTCATAGGTGAGACCGAAGGTTTTCTGAGCTCCATTCTTTCCTACCGGTGCCTGTAGTAAATGGAGCAATTTTTTAAAATTTATAATATCTCAAAAATGTCTTAAGGATATTATTTATTACTTATCTAGGAATATGAATGTGTATTGAACACATGTTGTAATACTTTATTTTTATCTAGTTGATTAATTAGGTCATGTGGATACTTATCTAGTTGGAATATGAATGTGTATCATGCATATTGTTGCAATTTACTTAATTAGGATACTTTATTTTTATAGTTGATTACATTAGGACACGTGTTTTAAAAGTCCAGTCAAATTATTATTGTTTACTACTTAACCATGTCTTAAAAAGGGATGCTTTATATCATCTAGATGTCCAACATAATATAACTTAGATCATCAAACATATTTAACCTCTAGATCATCATCATTAAATATAAAGTACATGTCAAATGTAAATACAAGTAAGATCATTAAACATAGCTCTCAAGTATATAGCATGTCAAACATCATTCATAGAATAAACATTTATCAAAAATCATCCATAGAACCAAACATGTATATATTAAACACATAGATTGAAAGTATGTAAACATCACACATGTATTGAGCGAGAGTATATAACATGTGAAACATGAAATCATAGATCAAGTATGTTTAAAATATAGAGATCAAGTATTGTAACCATGAAACATATGTCAATCATGTGTCAAACATTCTATCAAAAGTCTACAAATAAAAAAATATTAAAGTACAATGTATGTCAATCGTTTAGAGTCTAGAGAGGAAATATAAGATCAAATACATGTAATATGTCTAGATCAAATATGAAAGTGCCTTGGACTTGTCATGACGACTCCTAACTAAGTGGTCCCCAAAGTGATTATCATGATGTGAAGGATGTGCAAATCCCTATAGAGAAAGTGATATAAATTAATTATATGTGTACATCTTTTTAAGTTTGATAAAATATTACAAGAAAATATATTATAAAGTGTGTAAATTAAATTACATGTACACATCAATAAATTAAAAACTCACCTGTCTACTACTGGTGTCATTATCAAGTGTCCCAATGACGTACATGATCAGTCCTCAAAGAAGGGGTAACTGTTAGGAATTATAATAGTCCACCAATACAATTGAGAGGGGGGGGTGAATCAGTTGTATGACATATTATTAAACTTTAAACTTTGAATAGCAGCAATACCAAATCAAATGAACACAATGAATGCCAACACAATAACATAATATTTTTTGTCGAGGAAACTATGTTAAAAGTAAAACCCCAGTGGGAATTAACACCCACTAATGATGTACTGAGAGTATAGAATCCTTGTTAGAATATCTAGTCCTGTTAGGAGCTAATTAAAACATTATAATACATAGTCCTTGTTAGAGGACAAACCCTATTAGGAGTCAAGAAAAGAGGTAGGCTCACTCCCCAAAGAAGGTTATGTCCACCTTCATAACTCACTGTTCACAACACAAGTGTATGTAAGGAAATACACAATCGTTGAACTTTTTGATAGTAACTCTCTTTTCTTGATCATTTCCAATGAAGTACATAAGTTATCCTCTACTCTACATCCTGCATACACAAGCTCACAACTTCCACAATCCTCTTTTACATCACATACATTTGTCCCATATCTTATCAAAAGAAAAGATCTTACATATATACCCTATTACAAAATAAATGATCAGGTCGGCCAATTAGGCTTTCCTATTACACAAATAATTACATAACTCCTTGCTAAGATACACATTATATCTAAAATAAGTATACAACAATTACAATTCAACAATTAAGGACCGACATCCATAATCCATTCTCGTCATTCATGATACACACTATAACTCTGAAGTCGGCTTCCAAATAGGTCTTCTCTAGTTGACACGCCATAGCTAAGACCATCCTTCTTTCTGTATCTTGCTAAGGCCAGTGAACAATCTTTAGTATACTACCTGTCATCCCTTAAGCTCGCATACATTGAATCCTTAGCACCTGTAGGATATACCCAAAACTCAGAGACTTACTCTGTCAATTTCCACTGTCATAGTCTAGTAATCATTGTTCACTAAATCTTCTGTAACTTAGCCAATATGTAATATTACATCATGTGATCTTAGATATAAGATCACAACACCTTCTAGTACACACAACTAACTTTGCACATTCTGAAACATCCGTACAGTATCCATACACTATAATAACCAACATGTTGTCTTCAGAGAAACATATATTAACATCAGCGACAAAACACGAATGAAAATAATAGTAATTCCAACATCACTCAACACAGTGATTAAACATATTAAATGCATCAATAATATCTCCAATGCATTAGAAATATTCAACAGTAACAAGAGGCATCTCTTGGTAGAGAAAAAGTAAATTTACATTCCATGAAATATTACAAATTTAACTTAAATTGTAACATTAAAAATAAGATTTATACCAGTGTAGATGGTGGCACCTGATATTACTCAAAAACCCTATCCTCGATCCTATCAACCAAGATATCAATATTTTATTGCATTTGGTCCAAGCTCAACTCTGCATTTGCAACAAGACTAGTCCACACATGTCTCTCTAATGATGAATGCAACAGACTAACCAAATGAAATTTCATTGAAGTCATATCATCATGTGTTAGAAAATCTAAGTAAACCATAGTGGTCATGTTGATGTCAACATCCTCAAGGCCAACATCAGAGAGCTAGTGCCCTGTCCTCACTGAAGGGTCTGTACATTGTGCCTCTCCCTCTACAAAAATAGAGTGATCGGTAGGTGGATCATCATGGGTACTACCACTATGGAAATGGTCTAGGTGATGAGAAGGATGTGGCTGAGTGTATCTAATAGTATCCACACAAGCTCTAACATCTGATATGGGGATATTATGCTCTGCTACTATAAATGCATATGCATCAAGCAGATCCTTATCCAAACTAGTCAATGTGACATGTTTCATCTCTCTAGGCTAGAAAGTGAAAGGATTCTCATTGCAATATATATGTCATGTGAGGACCTTCTAGAGGATGCTCCACCTGATGATCTAGAGTGTCACCAAGACATCAAGTACTAGCCAACTTGATCACTAGATATGGATGCAACAATTGCTACAATGTCCCCCACATTATCAATCACACCTCGAAGCTGGGTGCTACGCATGACATCATCTACCATAAGACCCAATGAAGGAGCTATAGCAAGTTCCCTCTAACCAAAAATGGCCCAATGTATTGACCTTTGGCAATCAACTTGAGGAAAAGCATCTCAATCAGCAAGATTACCACACTTGTGTCCTAGATGTGCTAGAAAATCAGTGTAATTAACGACCCTCCCTAAATGAACCTCGCCAAAAATATGTTGTGTGAAATACAATGGAATCTAATCCTTATTTGGATGAGGACCATGGGCAGCTAGAAATCATGGGTATATCAATGTTGATATAGTAGGATCCTGACACCTAGTAATTTGATATCCCTTCACATACTATAAGTCCACATAAGATGGAAAAGCTTCCCTTTTGAGGGTCTCTTTAGGCACTAAATCTTGTACCTCCTTAAGAGAAATACCAAAGCCAACATCTCATCTCTTCCTCTCAAGTATGGCCTCTATAACATTTGGTGTGTAGGGAGTGGTACCATGAATGTCATCTTTGATACTAATCAAGCTAGAAAGGATGGACTGACATGTGCTATTTTGGACACTAGAGCTGTTCAGACTATTTATGGAATCTTGCAAGATCATTCAATTTCCCTATTAGTTTGTGAAAATAGTTCCTCACGGGGAATCAGTGCATCTGTCACGATGTCTAATAATATTTAGATACATCTATATATATGTGTACATGAAAGATTTTATTTACTATCAAATGAAGTCTACATATATGTTTTCCTAATTTAATTAAAAATAAAATTAAAGTACATTACGCTACATTATTGAAGTAAAATCAAGTACATAAATTGCATTTAATATAAATAAACATGCACTACAGATACATGCACACATACACACACACGCACATGCATGTACATATACATGTAATGTACACACACACACACACACACATATATATCTATGTGTGTGTGTGTGTGCAACATACACATATACGTGCACATGTACAAATATCCATACATATACATGTGTGTATACATACATACATACATACATACATACATAGATATATATATATATATATATATATATATATATATATATATATATATATATATATATATATATATATATATATATATATATATATATATATATATATATATATATATATATATATATATATATATATATATATATATATATATATATATGCATGCACATGTATATATATGTGTGTGTGTGTGCATATACATATATATGTACATGTATACATGTGATCTCTATTTGAGCATTATAAAGTTGTCATTAGTATCAAAGATATCCAGTCGGCTACCTATGCTACCTAGTCGGTTAAACTCATAAGCCTTCACACCAAGCACCAGAGAAGTTTTACCGAGCATCAGTGTACACCGATGTTGAATGTTAGTAAACACCGAGCACTAGTGTAATCACTGAACATGATTTATAGTGTCTACCAAGCAATACATAAAATGGCATAGTAATCAGTAATGGCACATTTATCTATGCAGATGGTTACAACATAATCATAAAATGTTTTACCAAGATCGAGGATAATTTATTGTAGATGTAATCATTAATTGTGATGGTGATCTCTATGTAATTGTTTGATCTAGATTATTTTTGTACACCGTTGATCTTAGGGTTTTTCCTAAGATATTGTAACCTAATTTTGTTAAGTGGCATAAGCAGTATGCTATATTAATGTAATTCATATCATTTTGGATATGTATCCGAGTGAAGAAGTTCTTTAAGGATTAAGCCAACTTCAAGATATCAGTTATCAGACAGAGAAGAGAAAAATTCAGAGACATTCAAATTAAGCAAAATTAGACAAGGCTATCAAGCAGATCAAAGTTAAGATCTGCACATGCTAAGGTGATATCTATTCAATACTTCATAGATCTGTATCAGAGAAGGTTGAGTTGTCAATTTGTAGATACATCCTATTATTTTCTAATCATTACAACAAAGTTAGCATAAAATCTCTTAACCGAGTAGACCTAACAGTATTTTTGTAAATCTCTTAACCGAGTGCACACTCAAGGAGTGTTGTCAAAATCCTATAGCTAGGTAGATCTAACTGATCTAAATTGTTACTCCTAATAGGGTAAGATCACTAGAAGTGATCACAACTTGTAGCCTTAACTGGAAAACTTTATTATCTGCAGTAGTGAAGAATTTGTGGGTGTCATCCCCACCGCAATTTTTACCTTCTAACAAGGGTTTCTACATTACCAAAATACTTGTGTTATGTGATTGATTTATTGTTTATTTCATGAAATTTACATTTACAAGTTAATTGAATGAATGATGCATACAATGGATACAGTACATAGATGAGTTTACTACTCTTTGTTAATTAAGTTTTGGGTGTTAAAGTTTTGAGTGCACTGATTCACCCCTCCCCTCTTAGTACACTATCTCTCCATTCCAACAATTGGTATTAGAGCTTAGATCTCTTATTGGATGGTTTAACCACTAGAGAGTAAAGATCTAACCATGGAGAGATATAAGTTGGATAAGATAATAGAGAATCAGAAGATTTAGATGCAGATGTTTGTTGAGCAATAGAAACATGCAAAGGAGGAATTGAAGAAGTTACTAGTATAGAGAAAGAACATGGCTATCTTGCAAAATGAGACCAGTTACCATGAAGAAGAGTTTGATGACTTATTTGATAACATTGGATCCAGTTCAGGAAGTATTTCTGATGGTTTTGAAAGTACAATCTTGGATTTGTCTGAAAACAATCTACACTTGACTGAACAAGTGAAAGCCCTATAGATCGATCAAGAATCATAGATGGTGAGAATGATTGCTGTAATGAAAAATGCTAGACAAGATGAACAAGAAAGGAATCTAGCTATTGAAGACCGAAGATAGATGACTAAACAACTTCAAGCAAAAGAAACTAAGATACAAAGACTTATCGAGCATCATTTTGAAATATCCAATCAAATGATGATAGTAAACTGGGAGATTGACTGAGTAAATGGTGAGTTGTCAAGAAAACTTGAAGATATTGGAGTACTCAGGGAAGAGAATGAGAAACTAAGAAATGAAGTAAAGATACATCTACAACATAATGAAATGATGAAAATGGCTGAAGACAGTTCTAAGAAGATTGATCATTTTCTGACTAATCAAAGAAGCTTTGGAAGCAAAGATGGATTAGGCTACATCGAAGAAGGAGAATCATCCAAGCAAGCTGAAAAAGTGAACAATAATCAAAATTAGAAACCTAAGGCGCTGTCATGCTATCACTATGGAAAACCAAGACACACTTCAAATGTTTGCAGGAGTAAAGCACAAGGTAAACCTAAAGTCACTCCTAAGTTTAATTGTTATTGCTATCACTGTGGTAAATTTGGCCATCAAGCATACAAGTGTAGAACTAAGCTAAATAAGATCTCTAACAATCCTACCATGGAGAAAATTTTTTACACTTGCAACAAGCATGGACACACTTCACAAGAGTCTAAGGCAAAGATGAAGCAAGTTTGGGCACCGAAACAAAAGAACAAACCTTATCAACTGAAGAGACAAGGTACTACTTACACTTGGGATTACAACACATGAGCTAACTACACAATATGTGGAAGGTATGGACACATTTCAAAAAATTGTATGAGGAAGAGATGGCTTGGAAACTCATGAAGCTGAACAAGAACTGGTATGGCATGCTTACACTGTCATAAAGTCGGTCACCTAAGCAAGGATTGCAGAGACTGAGTACCAGAAGAAGGACATATATTTGAGAGTGGAAACACTATTGCAGATATCATGAGGATTAGAAATACTATGTGGAGAAAGGCATCAAATGAAAATGCTGAGTCAAGCAATGCAGTCGGTGAAACCTCGTCCACTAGATTGGGTGACATTGGCACCTCAACCTAAGGTTAATTAGGTATGTATGGAACTGATATTTCAAATTGATCTTATCTTACATACAGTTCCTTATATTTGATGTACACATACCAAAACTGCATGAATTAAGATGCATTATGGTTTCTAAGTTTTGAGCTAACCAAGTCATATAGTTGGTATATGCAAGACCGAGTAGAGAGTTACCCGTTGGTGACTAGTATGCAAGGTTAACTAAGTATTAGTATTAGCTGAGTGGAAAGTCCTGTGTTAATCGAGCTGATGATGTTTTGTGGTAATCATCGAGTTGACAGTTGTCACTGAACTGGAAGTAGGTCAAGCATTTATGACAAAAGTTTTAAGCAGGAAATCAAGAAAGGCTATAAATACATGAAAGAATTAGTTCATTTCTTTACCAAGTGATTTTGAAGAAGAGATAATTTCACAGAGCGAGTTTGAACTAAGAATTTTTCTAAAGAAATCAAGCAGTTGCAGATCAAACCAAGCACACTCTTCATCTATTTTGAGTAAGTAAAAATTCTACTGAGCACACTCAACATATTTTTTGATAACCTAAAATTGATTGCAATGGAATCTACGACAACTAAATCCAAGAATGTAGAAGAGGAAGTGAACCTCATTGTTTTGGCTAACTGTGATGAACCTCACTATAAACTTCATCCAGAAGTTGCGCCAAAAATAGATTCAATGGGAGCTTTCTCAAGAATCCCACCTAGGGTTTTTCTAGTCGAGGATGTCAAATCTTACATCCATTGCAAAATAGGAGAAATTGAAGACTTCGAGATGTTTGCAACTTACCAAAAGCTTTGCAGTATTGATGGCAAACTAAAATAGGAATTCAAACAAGTTGAAAAGACTACTCTTACAAATGCCCTATATTTTTTGAAAACCTTTAAAAATGAGTGGATTAGGGTTGTACTCAGTCGGTTTCACAGTGTCATATTCTGGTTGGATGAACTAGTCAAGATAACAAAGAAAATTATTGGAAAAAAATCTTTAGATAATGGATGGTTTCAAACCTCAAAGGTAAGTCAATGCCAAACAGAGAGTGAGCACAAGCCTATCCAAATAATCAAATAGAATAAAGTGGAGGAAGATGTTATTTACCTAACTTTCCATTATTTGATTTAAAAATTCATAAGGATTTGATTATCTCTCCCTTTTGAAAATCATGGGTTCATCCCACTTGAAATCTACAGGGGAAAATAAAGGTGATGCTGACTAGAAACAACAACTTTCTTGCGATCTTCAATTATATTTCAGATTGGAATAAGGCTTTTGAAGTAGGGTCATATTTGTAGAATCAAGTTGGTTTACTCATCAGGCCATGGCATGTTGGCTTCAACCAAATGGAGGAGCTTCCATCAAGGGTTCTAGTTTGGGTACAACTTCCATGGTTTCCATTGGAATTCTAGAGACATTATATATTTTCCATTTAGTTGTGCTACTCCTTAGAAAGCCTATCAGTTCGTCACAACGAACCATCAATAAATAGTCAATCACTTGTGCCCATATATTCATTGAAATTGATTTAAGTAGACCATTGCTAGATTGTATGGAGATTCATTTGGGATCCCTTTCTTTGATCCATTGGCTTGATTATGAAACTCTCCCTTTTTGGTGTCAAATCTATTGTGAATATGATGACTTGTAAAATATGTGTCCTAAATCTATTCTTGCAAGGCCCTTGGGATATGGGCCTTCCCACCCACCACCTAAGAAGGATAAAAGGAAAGCCCAAATAGTGGAGAATAAAGTGGTTTTTATTCTAGCTAAGACTCAAAATAAAGAAATATGACAAAAGATAACTCTAAAGGATAGATAGATTGGTGATGTTTTCAACAATTTTGATACCCCCAAAGAACATGATCAGTTTCATGAAGCACTTGATGGGATACCTATGGGATGGGACCTTCTAAGAATGAAGGAAACTCATGGTGAGAATTATATCATTCTTCTTATTGATTTAGAGGTTCGATGTGTAGATTCCCAAATGCATAAAGAAATCCCTTTGTGGACTTCAAGTAATCTAGATGCTAGCAGAGGTATTGAGGTGAAAGATTATCTAGGTGTGGCTAGCCCATTGATTACTCTAGATAAGGAGTTTCAAGAAGTTTGGATAAGCAAGAGTACCCCTCATTCTATGGGGCTATAGCATAAAAATCTCAAGGAAAGTCATCCCAAAAATCCTCCTATAGTTGGTAGAAAGAAGGATCAAGAAAAAGTGAAATGAATTAATGAAATTTTGGTTGAGTTTGAGTTGGTAAAAACAATTGATACTTATTTCTCCCCAAATCAAAAAGGATAAATCTTCCATAAAATGTAAGTGGTCTGAATAGCATCCCTAGACAAAAGACTATTCATGATTTGATCTAAATTTATTATCCTAATTTTATTTTCATCTAAGAGACCAATATGCCAATAAAAGAAATGTTGAGTCTAGCTACCAAGATTAAGGCTAGAGGATATTGTTAATATATTGGGTCTCAAGGTCTTTTAGATTGTGTGGCTTGCCTCTAGGACCTCCAGAAATTTACTCTTGTATGGTGGATTTTTAATAGATGTTCTATATCTTTTCCTACCTTAATTTTGGTGATAGGAGAAGTTAATCTCTCCACAAATGTGTTACAAGTAGTAGTTGTCATTGCACCAAAAGATCAACTTGTTAATGCCTTATACAACCACTAGACTTATAGAAGACATAGGAGGCAAGTAAGTCATGTCACGAATCCCGAGCGGAGCGCTGAACATTTTTCCAATAATCTCCCCCTCAACATTACTTGAGGGGATTTGAACCTGTGACCAATCTTTGATACCACTTGTTACAAGTATTGGTTGTCATTGCACCGAAAGATTGACATGTTAATGCCTGAAACAACCACTAGACTTATAGAAGACAAAGGAGGTGATTAAGCCATGTCACAAATCCTGAGGGGAGCATTAACCATTTTTCCAACAAAATGTTTATTCTATGACTAGTCTCTTTGAAAATACTGAGCTTTGGTCACATATTTGGATGATTGGATCCATTGTCATATATCTCTCTTTGATAATTGTAGGGGATTTTAATGTTGTTTTAAGTTTGGATGAAAAGGGAGGTGGTGTTGGCAAGGTTGAGCACTCTTCTAGGCTATTGAGAGATAATACAGATCTTCTAATCATGGTGGATATAAAATTATCTAATAGTATTGTCACTTTGAATAAGAATAGGTGGGGACTTGATGCTATTTATGAGAGGCTTGATAGGTTCCTAGTGTCTAATTACTAGGTTAGAGATAGTCAAACTACAAGCTTAGAGACCCCTGATTACAAAGTTTTAGATTGAATTTTGTGATCAAACTTTCAACTACCTATTTCAACCTCCAACACTATTTCAAAATTCCAACTTATGTGGGTTTGAGACTCTTCTTTATAGGAGTTCATTTCTAATTAGTGGACTAGAGAAAAATTGGTAGTTGGGACAGTTATGTTCAATCTTTTGAGACTTCAATTTGATAAGTATATGCTAAAAAGATGTAATAGACAATGTTTTGGCAATCTCTTTAGAGCTTAAGAGGTTGCCCACTATCACATGGATGACATTACTCACCACATTTGAGATCATGGCCTAACAAGGGAATCTTTTCTATTAGAAATAAAA
The DNA here is from genome assembly GCA_027943335.1 of Chamaecyparis obtusa. Classification (NCBI taxonomy): domain Eukaryota; kingdom Viridiplantae; phylum Streptophyta; class Pinopsida; order Cupressales; family Cupressaceae; genus Chamaecyparis; species Chamaecyparis obtusa. Next base: position 980,418 of record BSBK01001836.1, on the reverse strand, counting down.
CTTGTCAAAGATTTGGTGGAATGGATGCTACGAGAAGAAATATTTTGGAAGCTATTAGGAAAATGGAATAGCTTCAACTATTGTGAGTAGAATAGAATCCAATGCCATCCTCACACACTTCATATCATTTGCCTCAATCTCCACAATTACCTATTTGTTGATGATTCCCTGAGTAATCTAACTAAGGATGTTCTTTCACCACTGTTCAATCTAAAACACTTAGAGCACCTTGGTCTAAAAAATAATAACTTTTCTGGAGTTCCCATCCCTCCTGGATTGAGTAGACTCAAGAGTTTGCACTACTTGGACTTATCATGGGCTAGGTTTAGTGGAGTATTCTCGTGGATATGGAGAACATATCTATTTTTCACTACTTTGATCTCTCTTGATACTATGGTGCATTGAGAATGGTGGACATGCGGATGTGGATGGGAAACATGAGAGATTTAAGGGATCTTATCTTGGACTGGGTGGATATGTCAAGAGTGGAAAGAAATGAGTTGGACAACACTCTCTCCATCATGTATTCTCTCACCCATCTTTAAATGTCCTTATGTTTCCCATCTGGTTAAATTCTCCCTTCCCTTGCCAACCTCACCAATATCACCCACCTTAGTCTTGATGACCAAACTGAATTGAATGGTAACATCCCTTTTGCCCTGTTGATCCTTCCAAGATGGAAACTACCTGACCTATCCCAGAACTTTGATCTGAGAGGGAACTTGTCAAGCATTCTACCTCAACTCTCTACCTCACTTCACACCCTCGACCTTTCAGACACAATAGTGGGAGGAAGTATTCGAGAATTTTTTTCCAACATGTCCTCATTAATTTATTGCATCTCTCAACCTATTGTGTTGAAAGTAATCCCAATTAGAATTTAAAATCTCATAGCTCTAAAAGAATTGGATCTTAGTGTATACACCTAAAAATGGTCATCTAGACTATTAGCCCCTTTTGCTAAATCACTAATTGCTTATTCTTGATCAAATCCTAGTTCTATCATTTATTCGATTATTTTCTATGGGCTAACCATCTTATCCTAAGTCTTTATTTATTAAAAGGAATATTTCCTCCCCTTTTAATAAATAAAAAGCCCCCACTTTTCCTCTTATCCTAAGTTGCACAAATAAAGCATTATTCTTATTTTATAAAAAGGAAAAAAACACTTTTTGTCTCATATGGACACAAAAGTCAACTCTTATTTTCCTATTGGAGGATACTTGTGCACATGGATTGCTCCTCTTTCAAGCTCCACCGTTGATTAAATCTTTTGCCTCTTAATCTCCATGGTCCATTTCTCCTCATTTCCTATAAAAGAAGAGCTCTCTTCTTCATTCTAGACACACAATTTTTATGCTATTGTTATGCTACAGGTTTTCTAGGTCATCTTGGAGCTTTTGGAGACATTCTTGCATCTAGGGTTTGAAGATTTGGAGCATTGTTGGCATTCATCTTGGATCTTCATCAACACTCTATCTTCTTGTCTTCATTCTTGCATCATCATGGCTTTCTTGCTTCATAGTTAGATTTCATTTCTTGCATAGTAGCTTCATTTTCATGGCATTCTTAGCTTAGATTTCCTTTATGCTTTAGATTAATTCATCTAGTTTAACTAGGAGGCTTTGTAATACTTGCATCTTTCATTTCCATAGTTTAGCTTGCATTTCCATTCTAGCATAGCATTGCATTGCATTTCATTCTTGATTCTTGAGGATATTGGCATTCTTGCCCTTGTCTTCATTGAATCTCCCATTGCATGGTTTACTAGCAAGGTTATTGGCTAAATAGCTCTAGCTGAGAGCATTCTTAAAAACCCTTGCACTCCATGCCTAGGGAGCTATGGATCGATTTGTGAGGCCTCATTCTTGAGTTTCCTTGCATGTAATGATCCATAGAAGTGTGGTCACATTTTCACCATACACTTAGTGGTAACATGTTAAGAGGGTGCATCCCGCCCTTTGGGGATAGACCTCCTCCCTTGGGAAGACACTTTTCTTTGGCCTATATTGATCATTCCTATAACCAGTTGGATGGTTCCATTCCCCCAATGTTCTTCACTGCATTATTGGATTTGATGAGTAAACAACCTACAACTCCAAAGAACACCTGAATGCAAACACTTGTCATAGAAAGAGAGAGAAGCAAGAAGCTAGAGAGGCCTGAGCACATGGATCCATGAAAGAGGAGACATTCTTGATGTGTGAAAACAAAATTTGCAATTCAATAAAATGAATGTTTCTCAATAACCTGTTATGAATACAAAGGATATCAATCCTTATAAAAGGAGATCTGAAACCCTAAAAGGGTGAAACCTAGGTTGCACAATAATAATTAATAAAGAAATTAATTATTATATGCCTAAATTTTAGCTTAAGTAGAAAGAGGTAATAAGTGACTTATTAATTAAATCAAACATGATTTAATTAATCAGTAAAAACTTTATTACTCTAAACCCCCCCACGCCCCTTAAGATGAACTTTGAGAGAAGCTAAAAACCTAGAAAGAACTACTGAAAGAAAATGGGTCTCGGCAACAAAAGGTTTGATCAGATACCCAAGTACAAAAGAGAGTCTCTATAAAGTGGAGGAATAGAGAAAACCACATGGGAAAAACTCTACTCCAAAAATAGACAAATACTAGTCTAAAGGACTGAAGAAGCCTCCAAAAACTAGGAATGTTCCAGAAAATAGGAACAAGGATTAACATGTAGAACATCACTGAAGCAAGAAGTTGAAAACTCTATAAAAAAGTAACTAATGATCTGAAGATCCTCCACTAAAATATGACTAGGTAGAGAAGACTTTAATCTGCATCAGTTCCCTCAAATGACACTACTTGAATCAGGAGGAAAACAAAGGCAAACACCTAGACTCGAAGATATAGAATAATGTAATCTACATGAGTGCCCTCAAATGACACTACTTGAATCATGAGGCAAAAAAAGGCAAACAACTGAAGTTGAAGATACAGAATACTATAATTTGCATGAATGCCCTCAAATGACATTGTTGGTTCCTTTTCTTTTCACTTGCAGATTTACATTCTGACTGACAAACTAGTCTCACTGACTCTTTAAACCCACTCCAAATCTGACAAGGAAAATGACCAATTAACAAGGATCAAAAGAATGATCCTCCTACACTTTGAGCTTCGATGCTCAGGTGAGTATACCTATGGATTCACTTGTTGAAAGGAATTAGAAAACCTATTTGTATCACTTAGTACAAATGAACTACTCGTTTGATTTAAATATTATATCATTTATAAATTGTTTGATGATGATGAACTGCTTCTTAAGAACAAATTAGTGTCTTATTTTAGGGCACAGATTCATCTACAATATACATCAATAGAAAATTTAATTCAAACACACCCAGAACCCAGAACAAATGCCTTACAAATTGTCCCTCTCACTCTCACACTCAGACATTAGATTCTTACAAAAACTATAAATTCTCTAAAATTATCTTAAAGGATTTACCGCTTCCTTGAAAAGGAACTCAAAGACAAATTCACAATCTACTTTGTAAGCCATACATTATTTTCTTTGCAATATTAACATATAGGAATTCAAGCTTAAAACAAGAAGACATACACAAATTTGAGAGGGGATTCCAATGTATTCTCATTAATGTTTTCAATATCAGTACATTGAAAATGGCAGAAAAAAACTGGAGATCAAAATTCTATATTCTATTCAGTTACAAAATTTGCCATCCTTAACAAAATGTTACAACTCACTACTTATAGTACTCACTAGCGACCATTTCAGAAATTTGAATCTCGTTTATACATCGCAGTGCCTACCTTAAAAATTTAGAAGAGGCCATTTACTTTTTCTTCAGTGATTTGGTCAATCAATTCTTTATTTATGTGATTTAAGAGGATGTTGTTTATATTAAATATTGTGTTTTGGTACGTGTGTATTACTACATAAGATAAAAAATTTCTAGCCATTTCAAGTATAAGTTGTGATCTACAATGGAAGTAATCGTGTATGTAAACTTAAAAACTATTTTAAAAAGAACTTGATGGTCTTGTGTCTCCACCTCACATGCATACAAGCCACCAGCATATATAGGGGTCAGTATGTTTACACACTTCACTACAAATGGGTTGGAATCTGTATATCGGTTACCCATGATATTGGGGCTGATTATATTGTACACCAAAACATAAAAATTAATTTTTTTAATATAATTAATTTATAATTATTTTAGCACAAATTTTACTTATGTCCTAGTGATTTATGTTAAGTTACGAATTTTCTCTTTAAAATGTAATTTCATAATTTTAGTTTGAAAATAAAAAAGAATATAATAAATAGGAAAAGCATTATCATGTTATATATAAGTATATCATATATAATGTTCAATACTATTTATTTGATCATATAATAATGATTTAGTAAATGTAACATTTAAATATTAGTAAAATTGGATCTAGATTTATAAAGTTTATTTTTATCCTTTTTTTTATAGTAGCTTGGTTTACTCCTCCATAGAAAATGATGAAATTTACTTCTTACCTTCTCTAAAATTTGCTTCTTACCTTCTTAGTTTGGTTTACTCCTCCCTTCTTTCATTATTTTAGTAGCCAATTCTGTTAATAACTAATCTGAAAATTTCCTGGCTCTTAAATTGACTATTGCACTTTTATTAAGCACATCTTGAGCAATTGGCATCTTAATGGGAGAGTCTTGGAACATGAGATATTGAACTAAGGTATCCACATCTTGATTGGAAGAATCTAATGGCTCCCAACCTATTGATCGAACCTTACTGAAGTTATTTGGTATCATTAGCACATATCTAAGTGCAAAATAGAAGAAGATAGACACCTTATAGGACTGAGAAGAAGTGATAGACTCACAGATTGATAAATGGATAGATATCTGGGGACTCTACCGAGAGGACTTATTCAACCATATGCTGAGGTTGAAGATATGAACATTGGAGAGGGTTTGTACAGTGATCCTCATAGACCACCACCTTTGATTGAACCAACTTGCTACACTGAGAAGTGAAATGGCCTAATTGATGTTGGAATTTATGAATAGTATCTGCATTCTAATGAACAATGTTCTGAACCCAAGAACCCCATTTTGACTTTATAGTTATGTGGTTTGGCAACCCCTTTACCAGATCAAGAAGAATAAAAACCTTGACATCTCGATGGGGAAGCTCAAAAGGAATGAGATCATGTTTAATAAAAATTCCAAGCCTATTGGCTATTATTTCAAGATCTTTGTATTTCAAAGGCAGAAGTGGCAAAGAGATCCAAGTGGAGAAAAAAATGGAGGATTTGGTATCTAGTTTGAAACTTGGTGTCCAAATTGATGTAAAGTGACCTAACCCTTTACAAAACTAGCTTTTATGCTTATGGATAACATCCCTATTAACAACTAAGTCAAAATTTGCTAGAAAAAAACTAGAATCAGAATCCATACAAAAAAATATCTGTTAATCCTGCCCAATTCTGAAAGGCCCAAGACTTAATATCAGCAAAAGATAGAGCACTGTTTGAGAACTTATCGATGATAGCTTTACCCCGAAGAAGATCAATTTGATCCTGTAACAAGTGTTTTGGCAGCGTAATGTGAGCCATGTTGAAAGGATGGCTATCACCTGGAGGAACCGAAGACTGAATAGCCTAATGTGAAGAAACCTGAGGATGTTTTACCTGCTAGACTTGAGTAGATTTTTTTGGATTGAAGGGTGCTCTTCTAAAAGCATGTTGTGAGGACTCAACTCTTTCCCCACTAGGAAACTTCTTGACCTTTCTCGACTCAACCAGCACCACTGTAGGGGTTGGAGAGTGTTGGATGATAATAGGAGATCCAGGTGGAGTACCTTCGCAAATGTCAAGAATCGACTGGGGATGGGGGATCCGTGTAGAACCCTTCTTGTTACACCCTTGAAAGGGGGGTTTCTTTCTCCATGGAGGATGAGTGATATTTGAAAATTTTTCCCACCCAGTCAAATTTTTAAAATGAGAAGGCCAAAAAGGGTTGTGAGATATTGGCTTTGACACCATATGTTTCATGGCAGCCTGGCAAGATGACTCCCCCATTTCAAATGTGGAGACTTGAGGAAATCTAAGCTGAGCAAAAGGTGTAGCAGATGGAGGGTTTGAAGGAGCCCCTGACTGTAGGGGGGTGGAAACGGCTCATGCATGGATGAAGAATGGAGACTAGATTTGAATTGGAACCTAGGGTTAACAAAGAATGGCTTCGCAGGCTAGACAATGGCTTTACCTCTAAAGATATTAGCTTCATATGTCATGTCAGCTTGAAAAGAAGGATCAAATGTCTTATGACGGGACTTTTTTTGCAAAAAAGGGCATGCCTAAAATCCGTTGTGATGCTAATTGGATCTACGGGGCCTAGTTGGTTGCATAATAGGGGGACCACGAAAAAGATTTGAAAAAGCTTTGACAAAAGAAGAATCCTGCTGCAGACATTGAGCTTCCCTGTTCTGACCGTGGTGACACACCCTACCAAATCCCTCATTCAAGAACTCCTGCAGCTTGAATGCCCATACGCTCATGCTTGCATTCACCATAGTAGTTATTCTTGATAGTCTTGGTAAGATTCATTATATTTTGATTTTATCTAAAATTTTAGCTAGGGATGTACTCCCTAGGTGGAATACAAATGCCCCACTCCACATCCTGCACGTAAATCAAGATACAAGATCTTGGGGGCCTCTCAATTGGTGACGTAGTAGAGACTGACCCTGTGAGGTTTGAACCTTAGTTGTAGGCACTACAGGCAAAAAGCCCCACCATTTCACCAAAGGGTCACCCCTTGCACAAAAGTTGCAATTCAATAAAAATGGGAATATTTTTGTTTACAAGAGAGATTTATAATTATACAAGGAGATCAAAACCCTAAAAAGGAAACCTAGGTTGCATAATAATAATTAATAAAGGAATTAATCGTTATATGGCTAAAGTTTAGCTCAAGTAAAGAAAGAGGTAATAAGTGACTTAGTAATTAAATCAATATGATTTAATTAATAAGAAAAATAGCTTATTACTCTAACAAAGATAACTTACTAAATTTAACAAATATCACTCGTACAACTACATGATTACCACTTGTTGAAATTACTATTTATTGCAAATCACCAAACAAACTTACTATATCTCAATATCTCTCCCTTCCTCTCTATATCTTCCTCCATCTATCTTACCATATATTTCTATCTCTAGTTATCTCTTCTTATCTCCCTCTCACTTCCTCCTTTATCTCTTTCTATTCATATCTTTCTCTAGGTATCTCTCTCCCTCCTCCCTGACATCTACTCTCCTCTACCCCTCTATGTATCTCTTTCCCTTTCTCTTCTGCCTCTCCATCTCCCTTCTCTCTATTTCTCCCTCCCACACCTCCTCTCTATCGCCCAACCCATCTCTCTACATTGACCACTTAACAAAGAAAAGAATTATCAAAATTATGAATCTCTTCAAAGTGCTAGATCTTATACTTTCTATTTCCTATTAAGAAAATTAATTTTTATTATCAAGGTTCTAATTTTAAAGTTAAAAATCACATAAGAAAAATATTAAGTGAGAGGATAATATTTTAATATAAATATTAACTAACATCAATTTAATAAATTTAAAAATAAATTAAAAAAATATTTAAAACAAATCATAATGTAAAACTCTTTTTACCATTCTAAGCATTACACAAATGATTTTTTTATGGCATTCACTACTTAACAAAGAAAAGAATTACCAAAATTACACTTTCTATTTTCTATTAAGAAAATTACTTTTGACCAAGGTTCTAATTCAAAAGTTAAAAATCACAAGAGAAAAATGTTCTTTTAATTTATGTTATAACCATATATTTCTAATTTCTAGATTAAACCTCTAATCTGATCCAATAAATTTACAACTCTACAAATTAAACATTTAAGGTAAATCATTATGTAAAGCTTGTCATTCTATATCCAAAAATAGTTGTGAATGATTACTAACCTTGAATCAAAATAGAATTTCTTTCATGAAAATGTTTTATTTTTATTAAATTTTAAAATTTATATTATAGAAATTAATTACAAATGTTTTCATCATGGCATATTTGATTGTTAATAAAAGTAAATATTAAACACTAAAGATAATAAAAATATTAGAACAAAGATAAAATATAAATTTAAAAAGACAAAATATAAGCCTTCTCTCATAAGCAGTCATCTAAGCACTTAAAAAATTATATATTGTTTAATTAATTTGATATCTATTTTAGTTTTGAAGGTCACAATTTTTAGATATGAGCACCTTAATAATAATGAAATCCTCCAAACATTATAGTTCAATGTAAGCAATAATTGAAAACTAAGATGTGACAAATCATGACACACTCATACAAAGAGACATGAGGGAAAATGCTCCTTTTATTCAATATAAAAACAAGAATAAACATAAAAAATCATTCATCAAGAAAGGGTCCACCTTTCTTGATTTTTCTAAATTGGGAAATTAAATAAAATGTGTGGAACATGATAGTGAATGTTAGGTTGCAATATTGGAACATGTTGATATGTGAATGTTGATCTATGATTTTTAATTTAATTAATAAATGATGTGATCTATGTGACCAAAGTAAATGTGGAAATCCAAATCTTTGTAGCTGAGATAATAAAAAAATTATTACTATTAAAAAAAAGAAAGAGTGAAAGTAGATAATATTATACTATTAATTTATCATTTTTTATAATATTATATTATTATTGCATGAAACTTGATTAATAATATATTTCAAGTATATCTATATCTATATCTACACAAAATAAAAGGAAAAAAAAAATGGAAAAAATGAAAGTAGAAGGAAATAGAAGGGTTCAAGAAGTGATTAGTGTAACCACTTCTATTTATTTTATCTTGCCCTTCACTAATTTGGGTGACTTTAGGTTGCAATGTGTTGAATTGATCTAATGAATTCTATTTACTTTATCTTGTTCTTAACTCTTTAAGTTGAAAAGTAAAACATCATTCTGATGACTTCCATTTGTTTTATCTTGACCTTCACTAATTTGAATGACTTTAGTTTAGAAAATGCTGAATTAATCTGCCATTTCTATTCGGTTTATCTTGTCCTTGACAAATTTACATTTCTTTCCATTGAAAAGTACTGAATTGATCTGATGGCTTCTATTTACTTCACTCCTTTCTCGTGACATAGAGCGCCTCAAATTAAATATATAAAAAGAATGACTTAAAGTCGTCTCCAATTATCTGCGCGATCAAGAGTCAAGAGTCAAGAGTCAATAGTCAATAGTTTATCGATTGAAAAAAATAATAGAAAATTTGTTTGATATTATTGCAACGTGTTGGAGGGGGTACCAGCCATCCTGTCGTGTAGGATTATAAAATGTGACCTTCCTTCAGTCCACACTAAAAACCAAAGTAAATGCGTGAATCCAAATCTTTATGGCAGAGAAATATATTTTCGAGTAAACCAAAGTCAAGTCAAGCAGACTAAACGACAAAACTCTCAATCTGCATTGAAGTGGTCCATCCGTATTTTCTCGTTTACTGACAAACTTTTACCTCAGTTTCATGGTCGTCCAAAGGCTCTAAGTAAGACTACACCGCAGATTGATAAATTTAGCTTGGCCTTCAGATAGAGAACGCCTTCGGCGTAAAATGCCCTACAAATTTTCCATCATTTTCTTAGATGTTTAAGAACGTTTTGACTAGAGAATTAGAGACGGGCTTCAAGTCATCCTTCATCATATATTCAATTAAAGGCGCTCAAAATAAGAGAAAAAGAGCAACCGGTGCGTGTGGCATGTAATGAAAATGTTTTGGGCAGCTGTACTACCTATTCTTGTTCTGTTCGTACAGTTTAATGGCGGTTCCTGTTGTGGAGACCATGAAAGAGATTCCCTTTTGCATTTCAAGGCATCTGTTTTTGATCAGTCCAACAAAGTGCTCAACTCATGGCATGGCTTCAACTGTTGTGAGTGGAATGGAATCCAATGCCATCCTCAAACACTTCATGTCATTCGCCTCGATCTCCACAGTTCGGAGGATGCATATTATGATGGTATCTCTCTGATTAATGTAACTGGGGATGTTCTTTCCCCATTGTTCAATCTGGAAAGCTTGGAGCACCTCGATCTCAGCTTGAATAACTTCTCTGGAGTTCGCATCCCTCCTGGATTGGGCAGACTCAAGAGTTTGCGCTACTTGGACTTATCATGGGCTGGGTTTAGTGGAGATATTCCTGCGGACTTGGGGAACATGTCTACTTTGCACTACTTGGATCTCTCCAACAACTATGATGTCTACTCTTATGGGTTGAGAATGGTGGACATGCGGACGTGGACGGGAAACATGAGAGATTTAAGGGAGCTTTTCCTGGACTGGGTGGATATGTCAAGTGTGGAAAGCAATGAGCTGGACAACGCTCTTTCCGCCATGTATTCTCTCACCCGTCTTCAAATGTCCCGCTGTGGGCTGTCTGGAGAAATTCCCCCTTCCCTTGCCAACCTCAACAAACTCACCCACCTTTATCTCACTGATAACTATTTGAATGGTAGCATCCCTTCTGCCCTGCTGAGCCTTCCAAGACTGCAACTACTCGACTTGTCCGAGAACTCCAATCTGGGAGGGAAGCTGTCAAGCATTCTTTCCCAGCCATCTGCTTCCCTTCACACCCTCCGCCTTTCAAACACAGCAGTGGGAGGAAGTATTCCAGATTCTATTGCCAACATGTCCTCGTTAACTGTCTTGGATCTCTCATCCTGCCGTGTGGAAAGTATTCCAATTACGATGGCAAATCTCACAGCGCTTGAGGAATTGGATATCAGTTATAACATATTAAGAGGGCTCATCCCGCAGTTTGGGGCTATACGTCCCTTGGGAGGACCTTTTCCTTTGGCCCGTGTTGATCTTTCTGTAAACCAGTTGGATGGTCCCATTCCTCCAATGCTCTTGGCTGCATTTCCGAACCTCCAGAGTGTAGATCTGAGTTACAATCAATTGAAAGGCAGCATTCCATCCCCTGCAGGTAACCTTCCCTACCTTACACAGTTCCATCTGAGAAGCAATGCATTGACGGGTAAAATCCCCACTTCCTTGGCAAACCTCTCGTCCCTTGTTTCGCTTGATTTGAATAATAACAAATTCAGTGGCAAAATCCCCCCTTCCATTGCCCAACTCTTATCTCTGAGAATGCTTGATCTAAGCAACAACAAATTAGAAGGTAAAATCCCCCCTTCCATTGCCCAGCTCTTATCTCTGAAAATGCTTGATCTAAGCCACAACAAATTAGAAGATGCCATCCCTCTCAACATTTCCAATCTTTCTAAATTGGAGAACCTTTACCTGCAGTCCAACCGGTTAAGTGGGGATCTTTCAGAGTCTCACCTCGATAATCTCAGCCGGCTAGTCAATTTAGACATTTCCGACAATCTTTTGACAGTCAAGTTCAATCCAACATGGATTCCAAAATTCTCTTTGGAAATGCTAAGTTTAGGGTCATGTAACATGGAAGGCAGGTTTCCAACATTCCTAATAACTCAATATGAGGTTGAATATGTGGATTTGTCCAACTGCAGTCTTGCAGGAGATATTCCCCAGTGGATATGGGGTCTTAATACTCTTGGGTACCTCAATCTTTCTCATAATAATTTTGCAGGAGTTCTACCACATTCGTTCGTGGGATATTATTTGTGGAGTCTGGATTTGCATAGCAATTATTTACAAGGTCAGCTTCCGCTTCTTTCTGATTGGTTCATTGTGTTAGATGTGTCAGAGAATCAACTCAGTGGATCCATTCCAGCAGAATTTGGTGAATATGATAATCTTGAAATTCTGTTTCTCTCTCGTAATCATCTCAACGGTAGCATTCCACCTTCCATATTATGCAGAATACCCATTGTGGATCTCTCAAATAACAGCCTTACTGGTAAGATTCCCGCCTGTTTTGAAAATTCTTCTTCAATTGAGATATTGAACTTAGAGAACAACTATTTGCAGGGCGAGTTGCCAGAGCAGTTTGCAAAGATGCCTTATCTTCACACATTAAAATTGGGTGGAAATGGACTAAACTCGTCTATCCCATCCTCCCTTGCAAAGTGTAAGTATTTGGAGATACTAGATTTGAACAACAACAAAATGAGAGGGTTCATTCCAAATTGGATAGGGAAACTTACAAGCCTTAAGATTTTGATCTTGAGATCAAATAGATTTGAAGGCGAAATACCTTCAGAAGTTACAACTTTGCCACTTCTTCAAATCTTGGATCTTTCATCCAACAGATTTTCAGGAGTTATTCCAGCCAATATCTCATCTTTGCAGCCTCTCAAAAATAAAACAGTCGGTGATGAAATCTTTGGTAGCGTAAATGCTACCTATGTAGATAGAGAGAAAATCATTAACAAAGGAAAGGAGATGGAGTTTGTAAGATCATTGGCACTGGTTAAAAGTATTGATTTATCAAACAACAATTTAGGAGGTGAAATTCCTCAAAACATTGGATTGCTTGAGGGCTTGATTATTTTTAATATTGCAAGAAACCATATAAGGGGTGAAATTCCGAAGAGTTTGGGAAAAATGGTACAGTTGGAGACTCTTGATCTATCACACAATCAACTGTCTGGAATGATTCCCTTGGATCTGCAATTGCTCACATTCCTAGAATATCTGGACTTGTCCTTCAATAATCTTTCAGGAAGGATACCACAAGGGGGACAATTCGACACATTTGATGCATCGTCCTTTTCAAACAATTCAGGCCTCTGCGGCCTCCAACTCAATAAAACTTGTTGCAGCCTTAACCATAATCAGCCTTGTCCTCCAAGCACAAATGTTGATAAGATGGATGAAGAAGAAGAGAAGGATATATGGTGGGGAGTTAGTCTGGGACTGAGCTTTGCAGTTGGGTTTTCTATTGTAATTGGAGTGTTGTGTCTTACCACAACTTGGAGTAGAAAATGCTTTCAGATCATGGACAGCATTATCATTTTTCTCTTTGAGAGATTCGGAAAATAGTTGATAGTTGTTAGTCTTCTGTGGCTATTGCAAAAGTTATCTACAACTATGGTAGAAGTTTGTAAGGTAATTAGTAAAGTCCTACCTAATGATAGTGCTGTCAAATTACTTCTGCTAATGTAAGCATATGAACTTTGCATATTTTTATTTCAAAAATTTAAGTCTTGTTTATACATCGCAGTGCCTGCCTTAAAAAATTATAACAGGCCATTTACTTTTTCTTCAGTGATTTGGTCAATCAATTCTTTATTTATGTGGTTTAAGAGGATTTTGTTTATATTTAATATTGTGTTTTGGTACGTGTGTATTAGTGCGTGAGATCAAAAATTTCTAGCCATTTCAAGTATAAGCTGCGGTCTACAATGGAAGCAATCACTTATGTAAACTTAAAAACTAATTTAAAAAGAACTTGATGGTCTCGTGTCTCCACCTCACGTGCATACAAGCCACCAGCGCATATAGGGGTCGGCATGTTTACACACTTCACTACAAATGGGTTAGAATCTGTATAGTGGTTACCCACGATATTGGGGCTGATTATATTGACTAGGGTTTCACATTAGTAGTACTTTTCTTCTCCATTCCTTGTTTGTTAGGGGTTCGATTTAAGGTGTATGGATGCGTTAGGGGCTAAGTGGAGCAGAGTTTTTATTTTTAGGTATAATCTGGCGATTCTTGTGAGTCCTTCTATGTGGTTTGTGTGTTTGTTGGGTGACTCATTTGTAGATGTTAGCAACGTAAAACATTATTCTGATGACTTCCATTTGTTTTATCTTGTCCTTCACTAATTTGAATGACTTTAGTTTAGAAAATGCTGAATTAATCTGCCATTTCTATTCGGTTTATCTTGTCCTTGACAAATTTACATTTCTTTCCATTGAGAAGTGCTGAATTGATCTGATGGCTTCTATTTACTTCACTCCTTTCTCGTGACATAGAGCGCCTCAAATTAAATATATAAAAAGAATGACTTAAAGTCGTCTCCAATTATCTGCGCGATCAAGAGTCAAGAGTCAAGAGTCAATAGTCAATAGTTTATCAATTGAAAAAAATAATTGTCTGATATTTTTGCAACGTGTTGGAGGGGTACCGGCCATCCTATCGTGTACGATTATAAAATGTGTGAATCAAAATCTTTTTGGGTAAACCAAAGTCAAGTCAAGCAGACTACACGATAAACCGCTCAATCTGCATTAAAGTGGTCAGTAAAATTTTCTCTTTTACTGACAAACTTTGTCCTCATTCATTGATGATGAAACATTTAACGGTAGAGGAGCAAAATTGTGCGATTGTTTTTTGTGTGTATTAGTATTGTATATTTATGATCAATGAAGAAAACAGGAGTGGATTATTAAATATTTACTAATTTATTTTATAAAATATTTGTGTACAAGTAAAATAATTTATTCTATAAGGTTATAATCTTTATCGTAAACTTGAAACTTTATGATAATTATTTTTAATATAAAAATGTTTTTACTTAATGAATATAGTTATATTACTAAATAAATATAATTTTATAAATATATATTTGTAAAAAAAATATTTACATTTTGTTTAGTTTATTTTTAATTGACTTATAAGAATTTATTGTCTTTTTTTAATAAAATTATAAATATAATTAGTAATTGCTTGTGAATAATTACTATATACATAATATTTTATAAATTTATATTTGAAGGATGTATAATTTTACTTATTATATACTTATATAATTGAAAATATAATGTTGTAAATTATTAGTAAATTAAAAATATATATAATAAGGTATTATAATTTAGCGGATAGGCTATTTGTGGGAGCTTTGCTCCCCAAAACATAATTCTATGCTGAAAATTAACAATTATGAAAGTACAAATAACAAGTTACTTTTTTTTCCCTCTTCTTATTCCTTTTTTTTGAGCTTATCAAAATGGTTAGTATGACTTTTGCACTCAAAATTGGTAGACCATTCCAATTTGCATTTATGATTTTTTTGATAGTAGTAACTTCAAACAACTAAATTATGAGTAAATGAAAAGCGGCCATTCTCATGTGCCTTTAATGACTAAATGGAAGATGAAAGACTAATGAAAGATTATCTTAATTTTTTTACTTTCTATTTTTTAATTATTAACGAATAAATTATTTTTAAATATAACATTTCACTCAAAGGTCTCAATGTTAGAAGCATGATAACTAAAAAAGTTCTATATCCTGCATTTAGTTGCTTAATCCAATGTTGAGTATACTTGACTTTGGTTTACTCCAAAGATTGTATTCACACCTAATAATCAGACAAGGCGTGATGGCTATTGGTCCCTCCAATACACAATTATTCTGCAATCCAAGAGTAATTTTTTCCTCTACTTATCAATTTTTTCCTTGGTTTTACGTGTCACAAAGCAAATAAGACAGCATGATAATCATTTTTATTTTACAATTGGAGACAACTCTTCGCTGAATGACAAAAGACATATAAGAAAAATGAAGAGATAGCTTTGTGTTGCTTACACTTGATTCTAACAAACTACAAAATAATTACTCCTTAAAATTAATTTTTGAAATAGAATTTTATCACAGAAAAGATATTGTAGAACAAATACACACTTCAAAATTATTTAGATTTAATATTATTTTAAGTTATAAATATAAGTTAATTAAAATAAATGTAATTGGTAGTTGTAGGTCGACTCATCATTTGCCAGTATAGGAGAAGTTAATCTCTCCACAAATGTGTTACAAGTAGTGGTTGTTGTTGCACCAAAAGATCAACCTGTTAATGCCTAATACAACCACTAGACTTATAGAAGACACAAGAGGCAATTAAGCCATGTCACAAATCCTGAAGGGAGCGCTGACCATTTTGCCAACTATCTCCCCCTCAGCATTACCCAAAGGGATTTGAACCTGTGACCAAGCTTTGATACCACTTGTTACAAGTATAGGTTGTCGTTGCACCAAAAGATCGACATATTAATGCTTGATACAACCACTAGACTTATAGAAGACACGGGATACGATTAAGCCATGTCACAAATCCTGAGGGGAGCGTTAACCATTTTTCCAAAAAAATGTTTATTCTTTGACTGATCTCTTTGAAAATACTGAGCTTTGGTCACATATTTGGATGGTTGGATCCATTGTCATATATCTCTCTTTGATAATTGTAGGGGATTTTAATGTTGTTTTAAGTTTGGATGAAAAGGGAGGTGGTGTTGGCAAGCTTGAGCACTCTTCTAGGCTATTGAGAGATAATACAGATCTTCTAAACATGGTGGATATAAAATTATCTAATAGTATTGTCACTTTGAATAAGAATAGGTGGGGACTTGATGCAATTTATGAGAGGTTTGATAGGCTCCTAGTGTCTAATTACTAGGTTAGAGATAGTCAGACTACAAGCTTAGAGATCCCTGATTACAAAGTTTTAGATTGAATTTTTTGATCAAACTTTCAACTACCTATTTCAACCTTCAACACTATTTCAAAATTCCAACTTATGTGGGCTTGAGACTCTTCTTTATAGTTCATTTCTAATTAGTGGACTAGAGCAAAATTGGTAGTCAGGATAGTTATGCTCAATCTTTTGAGACTTCAATTTGATAAGTATATGCTAAACAGATGTTACAAACAATGTTTTGAAAATGTCTTTAGAGCTTAGGAGGTTGCCCAATATCACATGGATGACCTTACTCACCACATTTGAGATCATGGCCTAACAAGGGAATCTTTTCTATTAGAAATAGAAGTTGTCAAAGATTTGGAGGAATGGATGCTATGAGAATAAATATTTTGGAAGCTATGAGGAAAATGGAATAGCTTCAGCTGTTGTGAGTAGAATGGAATCCAATGCCATCCTCACACACTTCATATCATTCACCTCAATCTCCACAACTACCTATTTGTTGATGATTCCCTGAGTAATCTAACTAAGGATGTTATTTCACCACTGTTCAATCTGGAACACTTGGAGCACCTTGATCTAAAAAATAATAACTTCTCTAGAGTTCCCATCCCTCTTGGATTGAGCAGACTCAAGAGGTTGCACTACTTGGACTTATCATGGGCTGGGTTTAGTGGAGTATTCCCACAGATATTGGGAACATATCTATTTTTCACTACTTTGATCTCTCTCAAGACTATGGTGCTTTGAGAATGGTGGACATGTGGATGTGGATGGGAAACATGAGAGATTTAAGGGATCTTATCTTGGACTAGGTGGATATGTCAAGAGTGGAAATCAATGAGTTGGACAATGCTCTCTCCATCATGTATTCTCTCACCCATCTTCAAATGTCCTTATGTTTCCCATCTGGATAAATTCCCCCTTCCATTTCCAACCTCACCAATATCACCCACCTTAGTCTTGATGACCAAATTGAATGTCATGTCCCCTTTTCAAATAATTAAAAATAATAACTTTTGCTAAGGCTGATAGGCTCAAAAGGTAAAGTGTCAGGAAAAGGAGCTAATCTTTGGAAACCAATTGATTAATAAATGTTAATTCTTATTAAAATATATCTTATTAACCCCTCTTGGTCATGAGTTAGGGTTATGCCCTCTTTTAAAGGGGTTCGGAGGCATTTCAGGGTCATTCTAGAACTTGATTTTTGCTAATTGCTTTGTTGTTCTTTAGATGCTGCCAAACTTGTGGAGAAGGAGACCCAAAGATGGGAGTTTTCAGGTTTCTAGGAGGGCTAAGGATGGGATTTTGAGGCCATTCCATGCGCAAGCTCATGAAAATTTTTCCCTTGTCCTGAACAATGCGGAATTGTGAGTTTTTGGGTGTGTTTTGGTAAGATTTTGGCATTTTCGGTTGAGTTTTTCATATCAGTTTGGGTTGCTATTTTATTGCAGCCATTTTTCTATTAAAATAGAGCTAACTATATGCCATGGGTCGTGGTTCTACTTCTATGATATATTTTTAGTGTTTTATGGTGTTTCCAAGCTATTTTGTGTTATTTTTTGGGGCCCGATGAGCATTGTATTTGTCCTCCATTTTGGAGTTATTGTGTAAACTCTTTGTAGATCTTGAAATGCCATTTTTTAGGTCATTATGCTGGTGAAATTTTTGTAAAAATGTCTACTTTCAGATTTATCAATAATATGTGAAGTTTTTGGCACTATTTGGGGCATGCCTGATTTGGGTTTTATTGAGAAATCATATAATCTTTCAAGTGCTATTTGTTTAATTTAATAATCTAATTAGAGGATGAAAATATGATATAAAAATCAGAAAGGGGACATTTCAGTGGTATCAGAGCTATGATATTGCCAGCCTGAGGGTTTGTAGAAGTTTGCATGCAACTAAGTGAAAGAGAAAAGAGATATTTACAGCAAGAAAAGAATAAAGAAATTTTGATCAAACCTCCAGTTGAAAATAAAAGTACAAAATCCAAGGAAGGAATAAGTATGGCTAACCTGAATGAGATGGAAAAAAAAATCTTCCAGGACATCCAGAACACTCAAAAGCAAATAGTGGATAGTTTGGTAGAAACTAGAGAGGCTTTGCGGTTATTGATAGAAAAACTACAAGGAGTTGTATCTACTAATGAGAGAGGGAGCACTTCAGAGGAGCCAATAAATTTGAGACCCACACCCTCTAAATCAACAAAGACTATTTTCTTACCTACAGATGAGCCATTGGCACCAAATCCATCCCTTAATCCTATGGAAGAGGTCACAAGTAACTTGATTGCACTGAGGGCTACTTACAACGGCTTAGATGATGACTTTCATAGTTCAATGCCTTTCAAAGAATATGTGGATATGATGAACACTATGATGCCCAAGAAATAATATAAGAAGGAGTAGGACATAAGTGGGAGAGAACTCAAAAATAAAATAAGAAAGTTTACAGCACCTACTTTTGATGGAATAAATAAAATTTCAGCTAGAGCATGGCTAAAAACATTACAGACCTTCTGTACACTTAACCCCATGAAGGAGAGTGATGTCGTTCAATTCACAAGTCTACACTTGGAAGATGTAGCCTATGATTGGTGGTATCATGGAATGACTACTCAAGGTCATGATCAAGTAACTACATTTGATGATTTTAGTCAAAGAGTGATAGATAGATTTGATCTCAAAGATGATGAAGAGTATTTTAAAGAATTGTCAAAGTTGAGGCAAACCAAATCAGTTAATGAGTATGTAAAAGAGTTTCAAAAAGTGGCTATTACGGTACCTGATATGAGTGAAAAGAGGATTGTTTATCTTTTTCTTGATGGTTTGGAAGATTCTATTAAGGGTTTGGTTAAGGCTTTCTCACCCTCAACCTTACAGGAAGCTATCAAAAGAAGCTTGCAACTTGAAACTTGTGTGCCTATGAAACTAGTCACTAATCAAAAACCCCCAAATCTTTGGCAACATAAGGGGAATTTTTAGAAAAAGACTTTTCCAACACCACCACCAAAGAATGTGACAAATGTAGCAAAAAATAAGGTAGATGAAGAGACTAGGAGTGAATTATGAAGGAAAAAGATTTATTTCACTTGTAGAGAGCCATGGGTTCCAGGACATAGATGTTTGGGGAAAGGTCAAATGCAATATATTGAAGTTGCTTCAGAATTTGATTCAAATGAGCATGAGGAATTTCATGACACTAAGGAGGAGGAAGAAGAAGAGAAAGAAAAAGAAATCAGCAAGGATGACACTTTAGCAGCATTATCAGGAGTCCCAAGATACCATCCCTTTCTAATTCAAGGGGTAGTAGTAGGGAAAAGGTTGACAGTTCTTCTTGATAGTGGGGCAACTCACAATTTTATTGATGAGGGATTTGTCACGAAAAGAGGGATTAAAGAAGAAGATTTTGAGGGATTCAATGTTACTATAGTTGATGGATTCACTATGCCTTGCACATGGGTGGTGAAACAACTCAGGATGACCTTAGGAAATTATGAGTTATGTGATGACTTCTATGTTGTTGGCATTGGAGAAACAAATCTTATATTGGGTGTTCAATGGTTGCACTCTATTGGAGGCTATTACATGAACCATCAAACTATGGAGTTTAAATTTCATTCCAATGGGAAATAACTTGTCTTATTGAGAGGCTTATCGAATGGAGCACCTAAGGTGGTCATTGCAAAGAGGATGGAGAGGACTTTTCAAAGAGGACAAGTAGCATGGGCAATAGGAGTCATAATCCATCCAACAAGCTCTACAAAGAATCAAGGTAATTTCCATTTTGAAATTCAAAATATTCTTGATAAGCATAGTATAGTTTTCAATGATTTGCCTTCGGGATTACCACCAGATAGAGGTTTTGAGCATGTTATAGAGTTAGAACAGGGTGCTAAACTAGTTATAAAATCTCCATACCGCCATCCAAGAGGTTACAAGGAAGAAATAGAAAAAACTATTAAGGAACTCCTAGACATGGAATTCATAAGGCCTAGCTCTAGTCCATTTGCATCATCTGTGGTACTTGTCAAGAAAAAGGATGGTACAATCAGAATGTGTATAGACTATAGGGATCTAAAAAAGAAGACCATAAAAAATAGGTATCCCATACCATGCATAGATGAACTCATTGATGAGTTACATGGTGTTGTATACTTCTCAAAAATTGACTTAAGATCAAGGTACCATCAAATCTGCATGAGCAAGGAAGATGTGCAAAAGACCGCTTTCAGATGTCACTATGGGCACTTTTAATTTCTTGTTATGTCATTTGGCCTCACTAATGCACTAGAAACATTCTAATCTTGTATGAATAAGGTATTCAACAAACATCTTTGAAAATTTGTTTTGGTATTCTTTGATGATATCTTGATTTACAATAAAACATGGAAAGAGTATCTAAAGCACATAGACACTATTTTGGGAATCTTGGAGCAGCAATCCTTCTATGCTAAGATATCTAAATGTGAGTTTGGTTTTTCAGAGATCCTATATTTGGGACATATTATAATTTCTAAAGGAGTATAGGTTGATCAACAAAAAATTCAGGCAATTTTGGATTGGCCTCCACCCACTAATCTTACACAATTGAGAGGTTTCTTCAGGTTGTGTAGCTACTATAGGAGGTTTGTCAAGGGATTTTCTTAGGTACCTGCCCCCTTGACTGATTTGAAAAAGAAAGGAGCCTTTATTTGGATAGAAGAGGCACAAAAAATGTTTGATAAGCTTAAGAAGGTAATGAGTTCATGCCCTATGCTTGCAATTCCCAATTTTTCTTTACCTTTTGTTTTTGAATGTGATGCTTTTGGAGAAGGTATAGGGGCTGTCCTAACTCAAAGAGGACATCCAATAGCATTTGAGAGTAGAAAATTAAATCAATCAGAGAAAGGTTATTCCATCCATGATAAGGAAATGTTGGCAATCATGCATGCACTTTATAAGTTTAGACAATATTTGGTATGTGGGAGATTCATTGTAAAGAAAGACCATAATAGCCTCAAGTTCTTCTTGAACCAAAGGGATTTGAATGATCGTCAACAAAAATGGGTAAGAAAATTGCAAGCTTATGATTTTTACATTGAATATGTGAAAGGAAAGAATAATGTGGTTGTCGATGCTCTCTCAAGGAAGCCCGCCTTATGTTCCTTAACATCTATCTCCACTGATTGGAAAGTCTCCATAATTTTAGAATATGCTAAAGATTCCTTTGCCACAAATATCTTGAATAAGTTAGTGGATGATAACAAGTATAAGGTTGTTGATGATCTAATTTATTATAAGAATAGGATTTTATTAGTCCCAGGATCAAAGATTAAGGAAAGAATTTTGAGGGCCTTTCATGACACACCTTTGGTTGGTCATCAAGGATACTTCAAGACATACAGACAACTTTGAGAGTGCTTTAAATGGAAGGGTATGAAAGAGGATGTCCTTAAACACATTAAGGAATGCATGGTATGCTAACAAAACAAGAGTGAGCAAAATTTTCCCCCAGGGTTGTTGCAACCACTTCCTATTCCTGAACAAAAATGGGAAAATATTTCCATGGATTTCATCACGGGGTTGCCCAAGGTTCAAGGTAAGCATTGCATATATGTGGTGGTAGATATACTAACTAAGTATCCACATTTCTTTCCCATCGCATCTGATTTCAAGGCATCACAAGTGGAAGAATTGTTCTTCAAGGAAATTTTCAGGTTACATGGCTTACCTAGAAACATTGTCAGTGACCTAGACACTAGTTTCCTTAGCTCTTTTTGGAAGCATCTCTTTCATTTGGAAAGAACTAAACTCACTCCTAGTACTAGCTATCACCCTCAAATAGATGGACAAATAGAGATAGCTAATAAATGGATAGAGGGATATTTGAGGAACTATGTTTCAAATCAACAACATGCTTGAGTGAAATGGTTGCACCTATGGGAGTATTGTTACAATACATCTCATCAAATTTCTATTTGTATGCCTCCTTTTCATGCTCTCTATGGTTATGATGCCCTTTCCTTTGTTGATCTAGTACTTTCAGATAGCAGAGAACTTGCAGCAAGTGATTTCATTAAGCAAAGCCAAGACATAATAAGGTCCCTTAAGGATAATCAACAACATGCACAAAACCAACAAAAGTTGTATGCTGATAGGAAAAGGATTGAAAGATATTTTGAGGTGGGATATTTGGTATTTTTTAGGTTGCATCCATATAAGAAAAGCATCTTGAAGAGGATTGGGGTAGAGAAGCTTAAGCCAAGGTTCTATGGGCCTTATACGATCACCAGGAAGGTAGGAGAGGTAGCTTATGAATTGGAGCTCCCACCAAACAAAAAAATACATAATGTTTTCCATTTCTCTTTCTTGAAGAAGGTTCTAGGCTAGAAAACCATAGTATCTACAGAATTACCACCTCTTGATGATGAAGGGAAATTAGTCTTAATACTAGAAGAGGTTTTGGATACAAGAGAGAAAAGATTGAGAAATAGGAGCATCATAGAGCATTTGGTCAAATGGAAAGGATTACCATTGGAGGATGCAACTTGGGAGGGAGAAAATATTCTTGAGCATCCCAACCTTCATTTATTGAGGACAATAAATATTTGGGAGGGAGGACTTGTCATGTCCCATTTTCAAATAATTAAAAATAATAACTTTTGCTAAGGCTGACAGGCTCAAAAAGTAAAGTTTCAGGAAAAGGAGCTAATATTTGGAAACTAGTGGATTAATAAATATTAATTATTATCAAAATATGTCTTATTGACCCCTCTTGGTCATAAGTTTGGGTTACGCCCTCTGTTCAAGGGGCTTGGAGGCATTTCGGGGTCATTCTAGAACTTGATTTTTGCTCATTGTTTTGTTGTTCTTCAAAGGCTGCCAAACCTGTGGAGAAGGAGACCCAAAGATGGGAGTTTTTAGGTTTCCAAGAAGGCCAAGGATGGGAGTTTGAGGCCATTCCATGTGCAATCTCATGCAGAGTTTTCCCTTGTGCTAAATAGTGCAGATTTGTGAGTTTTCGGGTGTGTTTTTGTCAGATTTTGGTATTTTCGGTTGATCTTTTCATATCAGTTTGGGTTTCTATTGTATTGCAGACATTTTTATGTTAAAATAGAGCTGAATATATCCCATGGGTCATGATTCTACTTCTATGATAGATTTTGTGTTTTATGGTGTTTCCGGACTATTTTGTGTTGTTTTAGAGGGCCTGATGAGCATTGTATTTGTCCTCCATTTTGGAGTTGTTGTGTAAACTCTTTGCAGACCTAGAAATTTCATTTTTTAGGCCATTATGATGGTGAAATTTCTGTAAAAATGTCTACTTTCAGATTTATCAATAATATGTGAAGCTGTGAAGTATTTGGCACTATGTTGAGCATACCCGATTTGGGTTTTATTGAGAAATTGTATAATCTTTCAAGTGCTATTTTTTTAATTTAATAATCTGATTAGAGGATAAAAATATGATATAAAAATAAGAAAGGGGACATTTCATTTAATTGAATGGTTACATCCCTTTTTCCCTATTGATCCTTCCAAGATGGCAACTACCTGACCTGTCCCAGAACTTTGATCTAAGAGGGAACTTGTCAAGCATTCTACCTCAACACTCTACCCCAATTCACACCCTCAAAATTTCAGACATAGTAGTGGGAGGGAGTATTCGATAATTTTTTTCCAACATGTCCTCATTAATTTACTGGATCTCTCAACCTATTGTGTTGAAAGTATCCCAAATAGAATTTAAAATCTCATATCTCTAAAATAATTGGATCTTAGCGGTAACATGTTAAGAGGGTGCATCCCACCCTTTGGGGATAGAGCTCCTCCCTTTGGAAGACACTTTTCTTTGGCCTATATTGATTATTCCTATAATAAGTTGGATGGTTCCATTCCCCCAATGTTCTTCATTGCATTATTGGAGTTGATGAGTGACAACCCATAGCTCCCAAGAACACCTACATGCAAACACATGTCACAGAAAGAGAGAGAAGCAAGAAGCTAGAGAGGCCTGAGCGCATGGATCCATGAAAGAGGAGACATTCTTGATGTGTGAAAACAAAAGTTTCAATTCAATCAAATGAATGTTTCTCAATAACCTGTTATAAATACAAAGGAGATCAATCCTCATAAAAGGAGATCTAAAACCCTAAAAGGGTAAAACCTAGGTTGCACAATAATAATTAATAAAGAAATTAATTATTATATGCCTAAAGTTTAGCTTAAGTAGAAAGAGGTAATAAGTGACTTAGTAATTAAATCAAACATTATTTAATTAATCAATAAACACTTTATTACTCGAAACCCCCCCCTTAAGATGAACTTTGAGAGAAGCTAAAAACCTAGAAAGAACTACTGAAAGCAAATGGTTCTAGGAAAAAAAAGGTTTGATCAGGTACCCAAGTACAAAAGAGAGACTCTATAAAGTGGAGGAATAGAGAAAACCACAAGGGAAAAAATCTACTCCAAAAAGAGACAAAGACTAGTCTAAAGGACTGAAGAAGCCTCCAAAAACTAGGAATGTTCCAGAAAATAGGAACAAGGATGAACATGTAGAACATCAATGAAGAAAGAAGTTGAAAAATCTATTAAAAAGTAACTGATGATCTAAAGATCCTCCACTAAAATATGACTAGGTAGAGAAGACTGTAATCTGCTTGAGTTCCCTCAAATGACACTACTCAAATCGGGAGGAAAATAAAGGCAAACACCTAAACTTAAAGATATAGAATAATGTAATCTGCATGAGTGCCCTCAACTGACACTACTCGGATCAGGAGGAAAAAAAAGGCAAACAACTAAAGTCAAAGATACAAAATATTGTAATCTGCACAAGTTCCCTCAAATGACACTATTGGTTCCCTTTCTTTCCACTTGTAGATTTACAATTTGACTGACAAACTAGTGCAACTGACTCTTTAAATCCACTCCAAATCTGACAAGGAAAATGACCAATTAACAAGGATCAAAAGAATGATCCTCCTACACTTTGAGCCTTCATGCTCAAGCGGGTATACCTATGGATTCACTTGTTGAAAGGAATCAGAAAACCTATTTGTATCACTTAGCATGAATGTTACTCATTTGATTTAAAGATTATATCATTTATAAATTGTTTGATGATGAAGAAATGCTTCTTAAGAAAAAATTAGTGTCTTATTCTAGGGCACAGATTCATCTACAATATACATCAATAGAAAATTTAATTCAAACACACCCAGAACCCAGAACAAATGCCTTACCAATTGTCCCTTTCACTTTCACACTCAGACATCAAATTCTTACAAAAACTATAAATTCTCTGAAATTATCTTAAAGGATTTACCCCTTCCTTGAAAAGGAACTCAAAGACAAATTCACAATCTACTTTGTAAACCATACATTAATTTGCTTTGCAACATTAACATATAGGAATTCAAGCTTAAAACAAGAAGACATACACAAATTTGAGACGGAATTCCAGTGTATTCCCATTAATGTTTTCAATATCAAAATTCTATATCCTATTTAGTTACAAAATTCACCATCCTTAACAAAATGTTACAACTCACTACTTATAGCACTCACTAGCCACCTTGGAATCCTAGGAGATATAGAATGCAACAAGATGAAATATTTTTATTTCAGAAATTTGAATCTTGTTTATACATTGCAGTGCCTACCTTAAAAATTTAGAACAGGCCATTTACTTTTTCTTCAGTGATTTGGTCAATCAATTATTTATTTATGTGGTTTAAGAGGATGTTGTTTATATTTAATATTGTGTTTGGTACGTGTGTATTACTACGTGAGATCAAAAATTTCTAGCCATTTCAAGTATAAGTTGTGATCTACAATGGAAGCAATCATGTATGTAAACTTAAAAACTATTTTAAAAAGAACTTGATGGTCTGATGTCTCCACCTCACGTGCATACAAGCCACCATCGTATATAGGGGTCAGTATGTTTACACACTTCACTACAAATGGGTTGGAATCTGTATACCGGTTACCCACGATATTGGGGCTGATTATATTGTACACCAAAACATAATTTAATTTATAATTATTTTAGCAAAAATTTTATTTATGTCCTAGTAATTTATGTTAAGTTACTAATTTTCTCTTTAAAATGTAATTTCATAGTTTTAGTTGGAAAATAAAAAAGAATATAATAAATAGGAAAAACATTGTCATGTTATATATAAGTATATTATATATAATGTTCAATACTATTTATTTGATCATATAATAATAATTTAGTAAATGTAACATTTAAATATTAGTATAATTAGATCTAGATTTATAAAGTTCATTTTTATCCTTTTTTATTTATTAAAATAAATAAACAATTATTTATATTTATAATTTTTTTAATATAATACATTTATTTTGATTAAATTAAGATTATGTAGAAATTGAATTGAATTTGGAGTGAAGATTCAACTTGCATTTGTCTTCCATCACATGGACTAGGGTTTCACCTTAGAAGTACTTTTCTTCTCCATTCCTTGTTTGTTAGGGGTTCGATTCAAGATGTATCAATGTGTTAGGGGCTAAGTGGAGTAGAGTCTTGGTAAGTAGGTTTATTACGGTGATTCTTGTGACTCATTCTTTTTGTGGTTTTGTGTGTTTGTTGGGGTGAGTGATTGCTTGATGTTAGCACTTGTGGTGGGGTCATCTTTTTATCACTGTTGACTGTTGAATAGTGGTTGTGAGGAGAGCTAGTGATTTGAGTGGGCTTTTGTTGTGGTAGAGGGGGATTTTGAGTGGTTCTTTTATGCTTGGTGGTATACTTTTTCTTTGAGGGCTCTAGATGGATTTGTATGATGGCCCATAGTAGAGGCAAGAGCTCAATTTCAAGGATGTAGCAGTTGGAGGTTCTTCCACTACTAGCATGCATGGCATTTTTGTCATCAAAGTGTCTAATGCAATTATTGGGAAAAAAATATTTAGATAATGGATGGTTTTAAACCTCAAAGTAAGTTAGTGCCTAACAAAGAGTGAACACAAGCCTATCCTCATAATCCAAAAGAATAAAATGGAGGAAGATGTTATCTACCTAGAACTTGTCATTATTTGATTTAAAAATTCATGAGGATTCGAGCATCTCTCCCTTTTGAAAATCATGGGCTCATCCCACTCGGAATCCAGAGGGGAAAATAGAGGTGATGCTAACTAGAAACAACTACTTTCTTGTGGTCTTCAATTATATTTTAGATTGGAATAAGGCTTTTGAAGTAGGGTCATATTTCTACAATCAATTTGGTTTACTTATTAGGCCATGACATGTTGGCCTCAACCCCATGGAGGAGCTTCCATCAAGGGTTTCAATTTAGGTACAACTTCTATGGTTTCCATTGGAATTCTGGAGACTTGATATTTTCCATTTAGTTGTGTTTCTCCTTAGAAATCATATCAGTTCGTCATAACAAACCATCAATAAAAATTCAATCACTTATGCCCATATATTAATTGAAATTGATTTAAGTAGACCATTGCTAGACTGTATGGAGATTCATTTGGGATCCATTTATTTGATCTAATGGCTTGATTACGAAACTCTCCCTTTTTGGTGTCAAATCCACCATGAATATGATCACTTGTAAAGGATGTGTCCTAAATTTATTCTTGCAACACCCTTGGAAAATGGGCCTTCCCACCCACCACCTAAGAAGGATAAAAGAAATGCCCCTAAAGTGGTGAAGAAAGTGGGTTTTGTTCTAGCTAAGACTCAAAATAAAGAAATATATGACAAAAGATAACTCTAAAGAATATATAGATTGATGATGTTTTCAATAATTTTGATACTCCCAAAGAACATGATCAATTTCATGAAGT
Organism: Chamaecyparis obtusa; assembly: GCA_027943335.1. Taxonomy (NCBI): domain Eukaryota; kingdom Viridiplantae; phylum Streptophyta; class Pinopsida; order Cupressales; family Cupressaceae; genus Chamaecyparis; species Chamaecyparis obtusa. Next base: position 952,215 of record BSBK01001836.1, on the reverse strand, counting down.
GTTTGATGGGATACCTATGGGATTGGACCTTATGAGAATAAAATAAAATCATGGTGAAAAGGATATCATTCTTCCTATTGATTTAGAGGTTTGAGGCCTAGATTCTCAAACACATAAAGAAGTCCCTTTGTGGACTTCAATTAATCTATACGCTAGTGGAGGTATTCAGGTGAAAGATTATTTAGGTGTGGCTAGCCCATTGATTACTCTAGGTAAGAAGTCTCAAGAACTTGGGATAAGCAGGAGTACCCCTCATTCTATGGATCTATAGCATAAAATTCTCAAGAAAATTCATCCCAAAAATCCTCCTAAGGTTGGTAGAAAGAGGATCAAGAAAAAGTGAAATTAATTAATGAGATTTTGGTTGAGTTTGAGTTGGTGAAAACCATTGATACCCACTTCTCCCCAAATCAAAAAGGTTAAATCTTCCATAAAATGTAATTGGTTTGAATAGCATTCCTAGACAAAAGATTATTCATGATTTGATCTAAATTTATTATCCTAATTTTATTTTCATCTAAGAGACCAAGATGTCAATAAAAGGAATGTTGAGTCTAGCTATGAATATTAAGGCTAAATGATAGTGCTAATATATTGGCATTCAAGGTCTTTTAGGTGTTGTGGCTTGTCTCTAGGACCTACAAAACATTACTCCTATATGGTGGATTTCTAATAGATGTTCTATACATCTTTGTCTACCTCAAGTCTGGGATTAGGAGAAGTTAATCTCCCCACAGATGTTTGTTCTTTGACTGATCTCTTTGAAAATACTGAGCTTTGGTTAGATATTTCAATGTTAAGATCTATTCTCATATATCTCCCTTGGATAATTGTAGGGGATTTTAGTGTTGTTTTAAGTTTGGATGAAAAGAGAGGTGGTGTTGGCAAGCTTGACCACTCTTCTAGGCTATTGAGAGATAATATATATCTTATGAATATGGTGGCTATTAAATTATATAATAGTATTGTCATTTTGAATAAGAAGAGGTGGGGACTTGATGATATTTATGAGAGGCTTGAGAGGTTCCAAGTGTCTAATTACTAGGTTATAGATAGTTAGACTGCAAGCTCAAAGACCCCTAATTAGAAAGTCTTAGATTGAATTGTGTGACCAAACTTTGAACTACCTATTCCAACCTTGAACAATATTTCATTAAAATTCCAACTTTTGTAGGTTTGAGACTCTTCTTTATAGGAGTCCATTTCTAATTAGTGGACTAGAGTGAAATTGGTGCTTGGGACAACTATGTTCAATTTTTTGAGGAGACTTCAATTTGTTAAGTATGTTCTAAAAAGATGTAATTGACAATGTTTTGGCAATGTCTTTAGAGATAAGGAGGCTTCAAAATCTCACAAGGATGACATTACTCATGAGATTTGAGATCATGGCTTGACAAGGGAATCTTTTCTATTAGAAACAGAAGTTGTCAAAGATTTGGAGGAATGGATGCTATGAGAAAAAATATTTTGGAAGCTATTAGGAAAATGGCATGGCTACCATTGTTGTGAGTAGAATGGAATCCAATGCCATCCTCACACACTTCATGTCATTTATCTCAATCTCTATAGCTGCCCATTTTTTACGATTCTCTGAGTAATCTAACTGAGGATGTTCTTTCACCACTGTTCAATCTAGAACACTCAGAGCACCTTAATCTTAAAAATAATAAATTCTCCAGAATTCCTGAGTAGACTCGAGAGTTTGTGCTACTTGGACTTATCATGGGTTTGGTTTAGTGTAGTATTCTCGCAGACATGGAGAGCATGTCTAATTTTCATTACTTGGATCTCTATTGTGACTATGGTGCATTGGGAATGGTGGACATACAGATGTGGATGAAAAATTTGAGAGATTTATGGGAGCTTATCCTAGACTAGGTGGATATGTCAAGAGTGGAAAGTAATGAGTTGGACATCACTCTCTCCACCATTTATTCTCTTACCCATCTTAAAATTTCCTTTTGTTTCCTATTTGGAGAAATTCCCCCTTCCCTTTCCAACCTCACCAATCTCACGCACCTTAGTCTTGATGACTAAATTGAATTGAATGGCAATGTTCATTTTTCCCTGTTGAGCCTTCCAAAATTGCAACTACTAAACTTATCCCATAACTTTGATCTGAGAGGGAACTTGTCAAGTATTCTAGATCAACTCTCTACTTCATTTCACACCCTCAACCTTTCAGACACAATAGTGGGAGGAAGTATTCCACAATTTTTTGCCAACATGTCCTCATTAATTTCTTGGATCTTTCAAGCTATCATTTTGAAAGTATCCCAATTAACATTGTAAATCTCACATCTCTAAAAGAATTGGATATGAGGGGTAACATGTTAAGAGGGAACACCCCGCCCTTTGGGGATAGACCTCCTCCCTTAGGAAGATACATTTTATATGTTTAATCACTATGTTACTAAATGTGCATTCATAGTGTTATCATTTGTGGTTTGTCACTGATGTCAACATATGATTCTGTGAAGATTACAGGCTGATTATGATAGTGTATGGACACTGTGTTAGAATAAATGAGAGGGGGGTGAATCAATTATCCACAGTCCCAAATCCAAAAGTATAATCCAAAACAATTTACTTAAACTTTTGCAGCTCGGTAATATAAAAATACTATACTGTCTGTGCTTTTACCAATTACCAATCAATAACATATAATGATTACTGATCAAATCCAACATGCAATATGTAAATTATGATAACAAACAATCACCACAATCAACACATAACACAAAAGATTTACCGTGGAAACCCTGTGAAGGGAAAAACCACGTGGGACCAGAAACCCAAAAATTGTCCACTCTTCTGAAGTGAGGTCAGTGAAGACCCAACCCTATTAAAGGTTAAAAACACACTATGAGGTGTGACCTTGTTAGAGGATTTTAGACCAATAGTTATTGTCCAACCAACACTCACTATGGGGTTGACAAGATAACAAATGTACATTCTATGAATAACATTACAAGACTTTCAAGTCCACTCGGTTAAGAGATTTTTCTGTATACAATGGTTAAACTATAACAGTAGGTGATCTGATTACAATACAACTTCAATTGCAGATGTTCAGATCTATATTATGCTCATTCAAATCTTCTGCTCAATATATCAATTCTGTATCAACAATAATCAATGACTTACTATCTCTCGGTAATAACTTTCTGACACTCGGTAAACTCTATAGTTCAGTTCTCCTTAACCAGTTTGATCAGGTATACATGAAGATTTTTCATGCAATAATTCTATAGTCTCCTTCTAACATGAGTTTCATAACAAACCCTAGTCTCTTAAATAGACAAGTAAACCATTTTTGTCTCCTTCATAATATTTTTCCTCTTATTCTCCTTCATCCATTTTTTCGCTTAAACCTTTTTTGGTTGTTGTGTTAGCAACACGTTTTAATTCCATCCTTTAGATCTTCCTTGAATTTTGTTAGCTATTGATCTTCATAACAAACTTTATCTTCATCTCCTATCATGAGGTACTTTACAGCTCATCAATCCTTATCGGCTAAACTAATCATTTGGTTCCTTTCTCCTGCTCGATTAACAAAGAAATGTGTCAGTGAGCACAAGCTTGGTTTATACTGTACTTAGTGTACTATGTTTCTTGGTGTATACTGTGATGCTTCATCAACCGACCACACTACCTTGTGTCTTTCAACTCTTTTCCTCATCATAGATAAATGAAACATAATCAAGTTAATAACATAAGGTCATATACTCATCAACAAGTTACCCAATGTATTCCTTATCCTCATCTGTCATATACATCTTCCTCATGTAGATATTTATGTTCTTCATCTCTTTTACTCCTTTTCTACAAATGTTTCAGTATAGTAACTTACAAGATAAGTGTTGTCAAACTAGTTGACATCAATGACAACATATTACTAATTTAATCATATTACATATCTAATCAGTAACTTAGTGATCTCTAATCACAGATCTTCAATTAGGTTCTAAATCAGTTGTAGTTCATCAATCTCTCCCTTTGGCATTTATGGCAACTCAAGTAATATGAAATATACCATACACATATCAAACATGTATTCTAAAACTCTGTGAGAAAATGTTGTATAATCTCTCCCTAGCTTAATATGTTTAATCACTACATTACTCAATAGCATTATGAATGTAGCTTTGACATTCTGCAGATATGCTCTTTTTAGCTCTCAGATTCCTTCTATTTTTAGTAACTAATATCCAATGCTCTCCCTTTCTTTCAATTTGTCTCTCCCTTAGATAGATGTTTCAATGTTCTCATCGATGCATATTGTTTCATATTTGTTTATCTCTCCCATTGACAATAATGCCAAAGAAACAAATAAACATACAGCTCTTTAGTAGCCATGTAACTCTCTATTGTTCCGTGTATTCTTTGTAACTCTGTATACTGATATGCCAATCTATTCCAGCTCTTCAAACTTTTCACAACCTTAGACATGATCCAAAGTGTGAACTATGTTGCATCAACATGAATGATTTTCTGATAAGTTTAGGCTGATGCAACATCCAGATCACATTACTGACCGGTTGACAGGGGATGGACCCCAAGTCTACTCCTCAAGTATTCAAATGTATCCTTTAGTAGAGGCTTTGTAAATATGTCTGCAAGTTGTTCTTTAGATGTAACAAATTCTAGATTCACTTGCTTCTCCTATACTTGTTCTCTTAAGTAGTGATACTTAATAGATATATGCTTTGTTTTAGAGTGCATCACTAGATTCTTTGAAATGTTTATTGCACTATTGTTGTCACAATATATAATCACTAGCTCATTGATTACCTCATTCATTCCTTCCAACACTTGCTTAATATATGCAATATTTGAATAGTTTGTTGTAGTAGCAACATACTCTACTTTGGTTGTAGATTGAGAAATGCAAGCCTACTTCTTACTTGTCCATGTAACAAGTCTTTCGCCAAAGAAAAATGCTCCTTTGGTGGTACTTTTTCTACCATCCACATTTCCAGCCCAATCAGCATTGGTATAGAGTCTGAGTTCAAATTTACCTTCCATAGGATACCATAGTCCATAATCTTTTGTTTTCTTCAGGTATCTTAGGATTCTCTTTGTAGCAACCATGTGTGACTCCCTAGGATTTGCAAAAAATCTTGCAACAATTTCCACAGCATGTGCTATATTTGGTCTACTATGCACTACATACATTAATTTACCAATCATAGATTGGTATAGTGTCTAGTTCACCTCTGTAGTTTCATCTTCCTTAGTCATTTTACATCTAGTATCCATTTGTGTTCCAATAGGTTTAGCATCTTCCATGTCAAATGTTCTTAGTACTTCCTTGATATATTTGGATTGTGTGATGAATATCCCATCACTCTACTAAATGACTTGTAGTCCTAGAAAGAACTTAATCTCTCTAAAACTACACATTTCAAACTCTTTTCTCATCTCATCAAAAAAGGCTTTACATATGTGATCTTGACCTCCAAAGATAATATCATTCACAAATATTTTAACAATAAGAATAGTATCATCAGTATCTCCTTTCATATACAAATTGTTGTTCTCACTAGTTCTAACAAATCCAATACTTAACAAATAAGTATGTAGCCTTTCATACCAGGCTCTAGGTGCTTTCTTCAAACCATATAAAGCTTTATGTAATCTACATACCATATCTTTCTTATCTAGATCAACGAACCCTTCTAGTTGTTCTATGTAGACTTCTTCTTCAAGTATCCCATTCAAAAATGATGACTTAACATCCATTTGATAAACTTTGAACTTTTTGTGTGCAGCATATGAAAGCAACATTATGACTCCTTCCAATCTAGCTATAGGTGAAAATGTTTCACCATAATCAATTCCTTCCTCTTGTGCATATCCCTTGCATACTAATCTAGCTTTATTCCTTGTTACCTCTCTATTTTTATTCAGCTTGTTTTTGAATGTCCACTTAGTAACGATAACATTCTTATCTTTTGGTATGGGTACTAAGGTTGAGGTTTTGTTCTTCTCTATCTATTTTATTTCTTCTTTCATTGCATTAACCCATTCATCATTTTCTAAAGGAACTTTTACATTCTTCAGTTCATATTCACAAACTAGACATGTACCTTGTCTTGTCTTACTCCTTGTTTACATGCCAACTTGTCTGTCTCTAATGATTTGTGTCTTAGGATGATGTCTTCTGACAAATATTTCCATTACTCGATCTCTTCTTTCTTATTCATCCTATGCAGGTTCATTTTCTTGCTTGGTAGGTCCTTCATGCTCGTCAGTTTCTCTTACCTGTTCCTCGGTATTTTTTTCCTGATGACTAGTTGTCACAGTCTATGGCTTCGATAGATACTTAGGTTATTCAATGTAAGTGAATCTACTATAGTCTTCCGGTTCCTTTCTACTTTCCTCTGCATTCTTATCATCAAACTCATCAACTCAAACATTAGTACTTTCAATCATTTTATTAGTAACTCTGTTCAGACACTTGTATGCTTTACTTTTACTGGAATATCCTAGAAATACCCTTTCATCACCTTTTGAGTCAAAATTTCCATTTCTCTCATCTTTTAGAATAAAACATTTTCTTCCAAAAATCCTAAACTAACTTACAATGGGTTTGTGTTCAAAACATAACTCATAGGGTGTCTTGTTAGCGTCCTTCATTTGTACTGGGTTTAGAACATAAATAGATGTGCTGAAAACTTCTCTCTAGTATGTTTGAGCAACATCTTTTTCTATCATTAATGTTCTTGCATAGTCAGCTATTGACCTATTCCTCCTTTTAGCAATGCCATTCTATTGAGGTGTCCTTAGTGCAGAGACCTGTCTTTTAATACCATGCTCATTACAAAAATTAGTAAATTCATCAAAGATAAATTCACCTCCTCTATCAGATCTTAAGCATTTCAATTCTTTACCAGTCTCTTTTTCTACTTTTTCTTTATACCACTTGAACATCTTGAATGCCTCAGATTTTTCTTTCAGGAACATGATAGTCATCAACCTAGTATAATCATCAACAAAAAGAATAAAGTATCTATCTCCATAATAACTTTGAGTTCTCATAGGACCACATAGGTTGGTATGAACCAACTCAAGTATCTTCTTTGTTGAATAATCTTTGCTTTTGAAACTAGATTTAGTCATTTTACCTTTCTGACATTCATGACACATAACATGATCAGGCTTTGACAAGTTAGGCATACCTCTAACTCTTTTCTTTTTACTGATCTTAATCATGTTATCAAAATTCACATGGCATAACCTCTTATGCCACAACCAAGAATCTTCATTTTTCATCATCAAGCAAGAAGACTCATCATTATCAAGATAAAATAGATTACCTTTTGTTTGTGCTCCAATTCCAACTAGTCTTCCTCCATCATCAAATATTTTCACTTTCTTGCTCTCAAAAGAAACTCAGTGACCTGAATTGTCCAGTTGTGCCACACTTAAAAAATTATAATTTAGTCCTTCTACCCAATAAGAATTTTCAAATTTTATTCTATCATTTATCATCAGGAATCCTTTACCTCTTACCATGCAGGTTGTGTCATTACCCATCTTAACAGATCATTCATTGTATTGCTCAAAATAATCAAATTTATCATCATCACCAATCATGTGATGTGTACAACCACTGTCTATGATCCATGTATTATTTTTATTAACTTTTGAAATCAATGTTGTTTCTACATGTGTTTCTTCTTCCTCAGAATCATCTTTCATAGCAACAAAGACTACTTCTACATCATTATCTGAGTCAAATTCAGATTCATTTTCTTCTGCTATGTAACATACCTTTTTACCTCTGTCATTATTGTCTTGGTTGTCTCTGTTGTTGTGTTGACAACTCCTATTGTTTCTTCTCCCATAGCTTCCTTTAGATCAGTCTTTGGTTATGTCATCATCTTTCTTATGTGGACATCTAGCAGTAATGTGACCAACCTCTTTACAGTTAAAGCATGCTAAAGGTAATTTGCCTCTATATCTTCCTTTTCCTTTAGGCAACCTCCTAGCCATAAGAGCTTCAAGTTCATCAAGCTCATCATCAATATTGCTATCACTATCATCCTTATTATTCCTACTACTAGACTTACCAATCTTCAAAGAAGTCATGAAAGTAGATTCAACATTCAGTACAACACTATTATCATAATTGTTTAGTTCAAATGTTGTAAGCTTTCCAATTAGATTATCAAGAGTGAGTGTGTTTTTAGGTGTTGACCTATTTTCATGAATTGCAGATATTCTAATGGCATAGATAGGCAATAAGGTCCTTAGAATTTTTCTTACCACAATGTCTTCATCAATAACTCCATCCGATGCTCTAATAGCATGAACTACCTCCTTTATCCTGTTTGTGTACTGCATAATTTTTTCACCTTCTTTCATCTTCATGTCATCAAATCTTCCTCTTAAGCTTTAGGCTCTTGCTCTCTTGACATTCACATCACCACTATAAACTTGAGAAATTTTATCCCACATCTTCTTAGCAGTAGTACAGTCATTGATGTCTTCAAATTCGGCATCTGAACAGGCAGCAGCAATCTCCATCATGGTAACATTATGTTCATGCATGTCTCTTAGTTGATCAAGGGTCAAGGGACCAGTGGGCAGTGCAAGGTATCCATTCTCCATCAGACCTAGTGCAGAATTCCCAATTCCAGATACATGTAGCTTCATTCAGCTTTGCCATATTGTGAAGTTCTCCTTGTTAAGCTTTGGCACTTCCCTCTTAAACATTTTGAGACCTTTGTGGTAAATTCCTTAAAACTCTATTCCAAGCAACCAATGCTCTGATAACAATTGTTAGAATAACTAAGAGGTGGGTGAATTAGTTATCCACAATCCCAAATCAAAATGTATAATCCAAAACAATTTACTTAAACTTCTGCAGCTCGGTAATATAAAATACTATACTATATGTGCTTTTACCGATTACTAGTTAATAACATATAATGATTACCGATCAAATCCAACATGCAATATGTAAAGTATGATAACAAACAATCACCACAATCAACACATAACACAAAATATTTAACATGGAAAACCTATGAAGGGAAAAACCACCTGGAACCGGCAACCCAAAAATTGATCACTCTTCTGAAGTGAGGTCGGTGAAGACACAACCCTATTAAAGGTTACAAACACACTATGAGGTGTGACCTTGTTTGAGGATTTTATACCAACAGTTATCATCCAACTAGCATTCACTATGGGGTTGACAAGATAACAAATATACATTCTATGAATGACATTACAAGACTTTCAAGTCCACTTGATTAAGAGATTTTTCTGTATACAATGGTTAAACTATAATAGTAGGTGATTTGATTACAATACAACTTCAATTGTAGATGTTCATATCTATATTATGCTCATTTAAATCCTTTGTTCAATATCTTTAAATCCTCTATTCAATATCTCAATTTTGTATCAACAATAATCAATGACTTACTGTCTCTCTATAATAGATTTCTGATGCTTGGTAAACTCTGCAGTTTAGTTCTCCTTAACTAGTTTGATCAAGCATACATGAAGATTTTTTATGCAATAATTTTGTAGTCTCCTTCTTCTGGCATGAGTTTCATAACAAACCCTAGTCTCTTAAATAGACAAGTAAACCATTTTCTTCTCCTCCATAAGATTTTGCTTCTTATTCTCCTTCGTCTATTTTGCCGCTTAAGCCTTTCTCAACTATTGTGTCAGTAACATGTTTTAATTCCATCCTTTAGATCTTCCTTGAATTTTGTTAGCCATCCATCTTCGTAACAAACTTTATCTTCACCTCCTATCATGAGGTACTTTATAGCTCATCAATCCTTATCGGCTAAACTAATAATTTAGTTCCTCTCCTCCTTGGTTAACAAAGAGATGTGTCAGTGAACACAAGCTCAGTTTATACTATGCTTGGTATACTCTATGCTACTCGGTGTATACTGTGATACTTCATCAACTGACCACACTGCCTTATGTCTTTCAGCTCTTTTCCTCATCATAGATGAATGAAACATAATCAAGTCAATAACATAAGGTCATAGACTCATCAACAAGTTACCCAATGTATTCCTTATCCTCATCTGTCATATAAATCTTCCTCATGTAGATATTTATGTTCTTCATCTCTTTTACTCCTTTTCTACAGATGTTTCAGTATAGTAACTTACAAGATAAGTGTTGTCAAACTAGTTGACATTAATGACAACATATTACTAATTTAATCATATTACATATCTAATCAGCAACTCGGTGATCTCTAATCATAGATCTTCAATTAGGTTCTAAATCAATTGTAGTTCATCACACTATACATATATTTCAGAATGTGCGAAGATCGATGAGAGTATAGGAACATGTTGTGATATTATATCCAAGATCATATCATGTAATGTTGCATGTTAGATGAGTTACAAATGGTTGGATAAAGACTAATTACTGGACAGTAACAATGGAAGCTGACAGAGTGAGTCTCTGTGTTTCTGGTATATCTTACAGAAGATATGGATTAGGTGTATGCAAGCTTAAGAGATGAAAGACAAGGTATTGGAGGATGTTTGTTGGTTAGCTCAAGGTACAAAATGTTGTATGACATTAGCTGTGGTGTGTGATCTAGAGAAGACTTATTTGGGAGCTGACTTCAGAGGTGTAGCATGCATTTTGTTTAGCGAATGTAAATTAATGATGTCAGTCCTTAATTTTTGTAATGGAATCATTGTATACTTGTTTTAGATAGCATGTGTATCTTAGAAAGACTTTATGTAAATTTTTATGTAATTAGGAAAGCCTAATTGGCTAACCTGATCATGTAGAATGTAATAGAGTATATATGTAAGTTCTTTTCTTTGGAAAAGATATGGTGAGAATATATGTGATGTAAAGAAGATTGTGAAAGTTGTGAGCTTGTGTCTGCTGGATGTAGAGTAGAGGATTACTGGTGAACTTCATTAGAAGTGATCAAGCAAAGATAGTTATTGTCAAACAGTTCAAAATATTATGTATTTCTTCATATACACTTGTTGTAAATAGTGAGTTCTGAAGGTGGATTTAACCTTCTTTGGGCAGTGAGCCCCCCCTTTTTTTTCTTGACTCCTAATAGGGTCTTTCCTCTAACAAAGACTATGTACCGTAATGTTTCAATAAGCTCCTAACAGGGCTAAATCTTCTAATAAGGATACTATACTCTCAGTAAATTATTTGTGGGTGTTAATTCCCACTGGGATTTTTACCATTAAAAGGATTTCCTCGAGACCAAAATATTATGTTATTGTGCTAGCAGTCATTGTGTTCATTGGATCTGATATTGCTGCTATTAAAAGTCTAAAGTTTAATATTATATTATACAACTGATTCACCCCCCCTCTTAGTTGTATTGTGGACTATTATTCCTAACACTATATTGATCTTTCCTATAACCATTTGGATGGTCCCATTCCCCCAATTCTCTTTACTACATTTATGAACCTCATCTTGGTCATTTCTCATGTTTTAATGTAATGTCCTATGAAAATGACCTAGTTTGGAAATAGGGTTTATTAATTTTTAAAGGGTTTTAAAATTTATCATTTAAATCTAAAAAATCCTACCTTCAGTCTATTCCTGGGTTACCTTTTATTTTAACTTAAAACCACTTAAGTCACATGTTTTAAGTTGTTGGGCGGGGATAAATTCTTTGCAAAGTCATTATGTCTAGTGGGTCCGTATTTTTAATTTTTCCTAAGTCTATATTTTCCGACGGTATATTATTTCCCTAAGTCTCGGTGTGTATTAAACTATGCCAGATCTCAGATTAATCCAACGGTTGTCATGATCATAGAAAATGCAAAGACTTTATCCTTTGCAGCATCATGACAATGCGACACCTAGATTTGGTGGGCTTGATGTCACAGCCTTGGATGAAGATTAAGCATTAGTTAGATCAAGGTTGATCTAATGGCTGTCATATTGCTATCGTGAAAATATGTCAGAACTTAATCCTTCACAACATTGCAACCTTATGACTTGTGTCCCTGGTGACCTCACATTGTAGCTATGAATAAAGTTTAAAGGACAGTCAAATTAAAGAAGATTGAACAGTCATCGCAAGCCCATGATCAAAAGATGTATGGTCTTTTATCATTATGGCTTCACAACAAGGTGCCACATGTTCTCAAATGGAATAGTCAATGATGTTTAGATCTAGGAGGATTTGATGCTTGTTGTGAAACCATAATAATAAGTTAAAGGGTCTTTATACATTGCAGCTTCACCATGGTGTGATGCATGTGATTGATGATATCACAAAGCTCAGTCCTCAGGGTGTTTAATGAATGGTTAGATCAAGCAGGATCTGACGGTTATCGTAAGCCTATAATGGGAAGGTGCAAGATTTTTAGTAATCACGGCTTCATGACTGAGTGACATGTGTCCAAGGTAGAAAAGTAAAAGGAGATGCAGATGTTTCTTTTCCAGTTGGTTGTCATGTCATTGGTTGACTTTCCAGGGTGGATTTTTAAAGTGGACCCAGTCTTAAAAGGTGTAATCTAAACCGTATGATCTATTTTCATGGTATTTCATCGACGGTGGAGATTCAAATTTTTGAAAACAACATTTGATCACTGGAAAAATTCAATTCAATCTCTAAGAAACTTATTTCAAAGTGTACGATAGTTTGTAGCTGTTGCATAAATAACTGTTTGATGGGATTTTATTTTCAAAAAGCATTCATCGATTACAGAGTGAGATTGTTTTCTTGAGTGCAGAAAAAGATAAGAATTTATAGTAAGACAAAGCTTCAAGGGTTGTAGAAATACATATACAGTGCAAGTAACAAGTAAGTTTCTCTCTACAATTGTGTTTTTGTGAGGGTTTTTGAGTAGATTGTGTGAGATAAAATTAAAAGAAGAAAGCCTAGTCATAGAATTCATGGCACCACAAAGTGACTTTATAGGCAAGATTGAATACAAAGATAGGGTAGTCTATGATAATTTTTAGGTTCACTTAGATCATTCCACCAATGATATGGTTGTCAGGAAAACTTTGATTCCAATCGTGCCTAGTTTGAAGGTTGATGAGGGGCTGTATGACAAGAGCAATTGGTTGAGAGATGTCCAAACAACAATAAGTGGCTTGAACATCTTCAAGATTTGGTTCAACTAGAGAAATTCATATTCTTCGCATTGTAATGTGTGAGAGATGGACATGGAAAAATTGGTTGTCCTGGGAGTATTCATGGATGTGGACCTATTGATGTTGATAGCAAAATCATATGCCCTAGTGGCTAGGGTTATTAGAAGTAAGATTGGGAATCCTCTTGTTCTAATCACTACAGATGAAATTAGGTCATTTTTTAGGTTAAGCACACCTACAAATTTCCATGAGCCAATTCATTTTAATAAATTAAAGAAAACTTATGAGACTCAGAGGGTTTTTATCAGGATTGGTCCATTGAGGGAACACTTTGTAGTAATTGGAGGGTTGATGCTTGTAGGACCCAAAACCCCATAACTTTTTATGAAGAAGTACTTCAATTCTCATGACGTAGGTGTATACATGTCTTTATGAAAGATCTTTGGTGAGGATGAGACTGACCTTATGCCCTTACATTTTATGTTTATGATGATTCAAATATTGCATCCAATGGTAGGGGTAAATTTTGACTTTGCACCATATTTGCTTAAGTGTATTCTGTTGGTGCTCAAAAATGTTGGACCATTTTGAGGCCAACTGATAGGCACAATAAATGCCTCTGCAATTCTGGTTCGATCAAACTAAGGTTGGTAGGACTAAATCAAATATGTTGTCTAACTGCACAAAAAATGTCCATAAACAACAGAAATTCCTTCCAAAGGGGTTAATGATCCTTGGAAGAAAAAACAACCTAATATCCTAATTGTCAGAAATACTTCAAATCTAAACAAAGGCTAGAATGTAATGCTAAACCTAATTGAATGCTTTGTAAATAGGATAACAGATAAGATATGAAATGTAAATCATAGAAGAATAAAATAAAAATTTCAAATGAACAAATAAACCAGTGCCTGATACCAAAATATGAATAGAGTCTGATACATTCAATGCTATGTGTTACCAGAGACAGTTTTAAGGTAACTCGCTTCTGTGAAACGAGACCATCACCCTACAATCCTCTATTGAAACAAAATTTACAACAATTTATACAATAGGTCCTATGGTTTTTAACCCAACTTAAGAGCCTGAAAGGAAACAGTAATAGGTTCTCAGACCATGCTACCATTATTCAAATTGTACAAATTAATCATAAATGAATGCATGAGATAGAAAACATAGTAGGATGCCCTAGCTAGAAAGTAATCCAATAAACCAATTGAACATAAAAATCTATATAATCAATAGGGTACAAACACTTATCTGGTAGGGGTAGGGTCAGGTAGTTCGGTAGGAAAAGGAATGGGTCGAGAGGTCAAGTGTTCAACTCCCTCTCCCCATTCTTTTTCATAAAAATGGAAAAATACATAAATTCATAAAGAAATTCCTAATTTAATTTGAAAGTTAATTAGGGAATAAATTACTCCCTATGTAAGAGGTTGCACTTTATTTCTCACTTGCACATAAAACAAAGATAAATAAGTATCTTCTCCTAACCCTCTTGAAGAAAACAAATAGAAGGTTGAGTGTTCAACTCCCTCTCGCTGCCTTTTGTTCAACCTATTTTATTTTTAATTTTTAGAATTATTATTATCTAAAAACAAATATAAAATAAAGCAATTTACAACCTAATACATGAGAATAAAAATAAAAAATGCACATGCCTTTTATCCATTTTAATCTTTTATCAAAGGAAATCTATAAAATATGAAAAATATATATTATACTACCTTGACGTCTTGTTCCTTTAGGACTTGAAATTTTCAATGTCAACAGTGGCTCTTGTTGGGGACGTGCATTCATGCCTAGATGCAGCAAGATCCAATCTATCTTTGGAGAAGCAGAGCATAGTGAGAAAAGAAACATGATGCTTAAATGAAATAAAAATAGTAATAAACAAGTTAGAGAATACTTCCTATTTTTAAGAGAAAAATGGCTTCAACTATTGACCGTGAGTAGGGAACTCCTGAATGACTTCGTTAATGTCTTGTAGATAATATGAATTCTCACCTACTTTTGAGACTACCATGTAAGGTCCCAGCCATAATGCCTCGAACTTACCATGTTTTCCTTTGTCTTGGTCTTTTGCATTCCATTTCAATACCCAACCACCTTCTCTGAAAGGTCTATCTGATGCTGTTTTATCATGTAGGGTCTTAATCTATCATTTTTTATGAAGATTTCTTTCTTGTGCTATTCTTCTTGTTTCATCTAATTCTGATAACTGGCTCAACCGGTCTTCCATAGAGTTTACATCCTCAAGTTCTTCCTAAATGAATTTTTAAACTGGCAGGAGATTATTCAATGGTAACCTCGCTTGTTTCCCATAAACCAACTCATAAGGAGAAAAACCTATCAATATTTTCACTATTACTCTGTCTACCCATAAAGCTAGATTTAGCTTTGAGTCCTAGGCCTTTTTATTGTTACTCAACATTCTTCTGATAATCTTTAGTATATTCTTATTGCTTGATTCTGCCTGACCATTCCCTTGCAGATGATATGGAGATGAGCATGATAGATTGATGCCATATTTCTCACAAAATTCCGAAAATTCCTTAGACCTAAAACACATGCCATTGTCATAAAGAATCTTATAAGGTACTCCAAATCTGGTAAGTGTATTGTCCATCAAAAACTTGATGACCACCTTGCTTGTAGCCTGCCTTGTGGGTATAGCTTCAACCTACTTTGTAAAGTAGTCTGTCACAACCAATATTTATCTATGACATCCACTTGAAGCATCTATAATTTCCCCAATAAAGTCTATTCCCCACATTTTGAAAGGTTCCTCAGTCTGTAACGGAATAAGGGGTAAAGCACCATTGTATTTTAGTTTCCCGAAGAACTTCTGACAGGACTCACACTTTCTAACATAATCATAACAATCCTTGAAAACATGAGGCCAGTAATACCCAGATTTCAATATCTTGTGAGCTGTCATCTTAGCTAAAAAATGACCACCGCATACCCCATCATGTAAATCCTTAATAACTGACTTAGCCTGATAGGTGTCTAGACAAAATAGGAGGATACCATCATTATTTTTCCAATATAAATCTCCTTGAATCAGCATATATCTGGATGCTTGTAACCTTATAGTTCTTTTCTAATTATAATTTAGACCTTCTTGAGACTTCATATGCTTTAAGAAGTATACTATGTCTGTGTGCCATGGAAAATGCTCGATACTCATCTCTGCCCTTTCTAAATCTACTTGGTTTACTTGTGCTGCATCCAAATTTGTTTCTTCCATAAGCTTAGCCAATCCTTGTCCTCTGATTAAATTAGTGATCTTAATCTCAATATCAAACTCTTGAATCTAATTTATCCATTGACATCTTTTTCCTGTAACCTCTGATTGCCTCAAGATATCCTTAGTTGCTGCATTTGGTACATATGCCACAATCTTGGCTCCAACTAGATAAGGTCTAAATGATTTCACTGATTTAACCAATGCATAAGCCTGATTTTCATGTATGTAATAACTCAGCTCATAAAATTGTAGAGTTGTACCGAAGAATGCTATTCGTTTATCATATCCTTCATCATTTTTCTGTAACAAGACTGCTGCTATGGTGTGAAAAGAAGCAAAGGAGAACAACTTAAATGGTTTTGAAAAGTTAGGAGACTTAAAAAAGGTGCTTCTCTAATTGCTTTCTTAATATTGGAAAATGCTTCTAAGGCCTCATCTTTCCAATTTATAACTGCATCTTTCTTTAACATCTTTGCAATAGGTTTTATGATTTCTAAAAAATTTGGGACAAATCGTCTTACAAAGTTGATTTGGCCAAGGAAAGATTGTATTCCCTTAACATTTTTAGGGATCTGAACTTTATCAATTACTTAAATTCTTTCTAGATCTATTCTAAATCCTTCCTTGGAAACTATATGACCAAGGAGTTTACCCTCGGTTACCCCAAAATGACATTTCTTCGGGTTTAAGGATACTCCATATTCAAGGGCTCTTTTGAAGATCTTCTCTAAATGCTTGCAATGATCTTCTGCTTTCTTGGAATAAGTTGTGATGTCATCCTGATATATTACCATGATAATATCAATGAAATCTCCAAAAGCCACATCCATGGCCCTCTGAAAAGTAGCTCTTGCATTAGTAAGTCCAAATGGAAATCTTGCATAAACATATGTACCCCATGGCATAGTGAATGTTGTTTTGTATTGTTCTTCCTCTTTAACTTTAACCTGATTGTACCTGGAGAACCCATCCATCATGGACAATAATTCATTTCCTATAACCTTCTGTAATAATGCTTCCATGTTTGGTAACGCATAATTGTCCTTTGACAAAGATATGTTTAGATTTCTGAAGTCCACAAAAAGCCTAATATCTCCATTCTTCTTCCTAACAGGTACCAAATTTGAAACCCAAGTAGAGTGTCTAATCGATTTTATGACAGCAGCATCCCTCATCTTAATGAGTTCCTCCTTCATCTTAGGAGTCAAATTCGAATTGATCGGTCTTTGCCTTTGTCTAAAAGGCTTTGCAACAGGTCTTAAGGGTATTTCATGTTGGAACAAGTCCTCTCTATAAGCCTTAAGATTGTCATAGGACCAGGCAAACACATGTCTATACTTTCTTAACAAACTAACAATATCAGATCTAATTTTAGGGGTTAACTTTTTACCAATAAAAATCTCTTTAGGAGTATGTTCATTTCCTAAATTTATCCTTTCCACTTACTCTATATTAGTATTTTCCATTTTAACCTTATTACTAGAATCTTTACTATCAAATATTTTTTCTAGTGCAACAAGCCCTTTAGGAATTTTATTAGTTTCAAGTTGAATTACATCTTTTCCAAATAAAGTATCCTTTTCATCTATTGTTTCAACATAAACATTTAAATCAATAAGTTGATCTTTGTACCTTTCCTCACATGCAAGGAACTTTATAATGTCTCTATCATTGTCAAAGATTTGCCAGTTATGAACGTTATCAGGTATTAAAGGCCTTGGTTTGATCTCTACCTGTGCAATATCTTCACATAGAATAGCATTATGCTTAACTGCTAGGTTAGCCATGAAATCAAAAAGAATATTCTTAGATCTATCTATCCATGTTATCGAAAAAGCATCAAAAACTTCTATGGAATCCCACACTTCATTCTTATACCTTTTTAGGGTATGATTCTTAGTAATAAACTTATCCCTAATCTGAGATACAATTAATTCAGAGTCACCATAAATAGAAAGAATTTTGATACCATGCTTACCTGCTATTTTGAGACCTAGTAGGAGCGCTTCGTATTCTACAATGTTGTCAGTACATTCAAATGCTAAAAAAAAGGAATATTTAAAAGATTTCCCGTTTGGGGATATAAACACTACACCTACTCCATTACCATTTTTACTACATGATCCATCAAAAAACATTTTCCAAATGAGATCATTATTTTCCTTAGCACATATTTCAATAGGACTAGTATTTTCAATGAGATTTTTATGAATTCTTACCTAAAAATTCTCCATGTCGGTATGGAAAAAGTGCGTAACTTGGCTTGGATCAACATCTTCAATGATGTAAGTAGATCTTGGTTCTCTATCAATCCTTACAACCCTATCATTCACTGGGATAGAAGCATAAGATAGATCTAATTGAACATTTCCACCTACTAAATTAGACCACTGTCTAGATAATAGCATTCCATAACTAGGTGGTACTTCTACAATAGTAATGTCTATTTTATAAGATTTTTCAGGACACGAAGGGAACTTAAAATCAACATTTTTCATTATTCCAATAACTGGAATTGACCTATTTCCATAGCATAACGCTTTCCATAAGTAGTATCCACATTCATTCCTAATTCTTTCACTACCCAATGATGCATAATATTAACAGCTGCCCAAGAGTCTAACATACAATTTTAAAATTTTTATTGTTTATCACTAAAGTTAGAAAGAAAGGATCTACTTTAGTAGCATCTTCATTAACAGAAGTTCCTAGGTAAATAATTGGTAATTCTTCATTATCCTTTTGTTCCTTTGCATCTTTTTTAACAAGATCATTTATTAACTTGATTGTTTCATTCCTGCAATCACTTAATTTAACTATTTCCATTAGAGGGATAGAAAGTTTTACCTAAGATAAAGCTTGAGACATGAATGAAGTACAGTTTGAAATTTCCTTACCATTTCTCTATTTGTCTGCGGGTTTGCTTATCCTTCATGTCTGATCAACTTGCCTTTTATGAACATCTATCTTTGCCTTCCTCATCTCAGCATTCTTGCTTGAAATTTTGTACATCCCTACTGCTTGTTCATTTCCTGAGTTCACATTCATGTTCCTCAAGTGATAGTTGCTAAGCACTTTGTTCCATCACTGCTACAGTGTAAGGCTCTCTTTCCTCTCTTGTTGCCCTCCTAATATCCAGACTCTTATCATCATCTGAGAAGACTTGCTGCTCCTATTGGTATCCCAACCTCCTATAGCTTTCATCTAGCATGTATTCCCATCTGAAACATCACTATCTCCTGACCAAAAGGGTGTGAATGAAAGGGAATTTATCATAGGCCTCTCTTCATACCCCTGGTTTTCTTCCTCCAGAATATTTTGTGCTATAAGACATTTCTCCCGAGGGTGAGGCATTTTACAAATTTCACACCAAAATTCATCCCCTATGAAATGATTATTTTTCTTGAGAGGATCTAGAGTGTCTGTCTTCTTTTTTAAAGGATTTTTGTCTTTCCATTCTATATGATAAGGCATGTCTTACAATCTGTATCTATCATTCCTATTGAAATTTCTGTCTTGCCTTCCTGCTTGAAAGTGACCTTTGTTTGGTTGCAAATTTTTCATCAAACTCACTATTTCATCCATTTTATTATTTTCATCATCCTTTTTCAGGACTATAGGATCGAATAGCTTGGGATCATTTCTCTTATCAATTCTTCCAACAGCTATTCTATTGTTTTCAATATTCAATGCAATTTTGAAAGCCTATTGTAAAGTTATCGGGTTATGAGACCTTGTCTCATAATTCATCTTGACATCAAAAGCTTTCAAATAAAAGGTAATTAGAAAAGGGTCAACATGGCGGATATCTTTTTGAATCTTATTCAACACCCTGTTAAACCTTTTATTAAACTCTTTTACTATTTCATTCACATTTTTCCTCATAGTTGTTAATTTGTGATTTGCAAAGGATGGATCTCTGTGATCCCCAAACTCTTCAATAAAATGATCAATAAAGTTCTGCCAATAGGTAATTGATCCATCAGGTAGATTTTTATACCATTCATCTGCACTATCTTTGAGTGAGAGAACCAACATTGTCATACATACATCCTCATAAGTAATGTCAAATTCATAAACAATATTTTTTACATTAATGACATATTCTGCTGATTGGGATCCATCACCAGTAAACTTGGGGATAGAAGTCTTTAATTTATTTGGTATAGGGTCAGGACAACACATTACATTTAAAAAATCCAATGGTTTGTATCTCTCATTCACTTCATGAAATCTGGCATCAAATAAATTTCTATTATTGTCATTATGAAAATATTGATCCTAGGGAATAGGGTTACCTCTTTGGTATTGATTTGCTAGATTACCATATTGGCCCCCGTGAGGCCACTGATCCACATTCATTTGGTTTGGTATCCCTCCTCCATGCTATTGATGTTGGCGTTGTACAAGATTCCCAAATTGCTGATTTGTGCCCATAGTATAGCCATTCGGATGTATTAAATTCTCCATTTGCTGTGCATGGCATTGCTGTGTTTGATTTTTTCCATGCTGCGGATTAACATAATAATTTTATGCTCCACTTGGGTAATTTTGACTATGTGCATGATGAGGTACACTACTTTTTTGTAGATTATATCCATTTCCATAAATGCCTATCAATATTTTGGCATTGCGCATTACCTCTAGGATATAATGTATTCAAATGGCGATGTTCATTATCAATATTAACACCTATTCTAATACAATCATGAATTTCACTCTGCATATGCATCATATCGTTAGGTTGCCAATGAGAATAACTATTATTTCCTTTACCTTGTGCATAAGCTTCATAATGCTGTGGGATTTCATTATCTGTGTCATCCATATTTGGATTTAAAAACTGTGTACCACCTTGGCCTTTCACATGATTTCCTATAAATGTATATTTTCCAGCATTCCCAGCATAATTATCATTTTTATTCTTTCTCACATTAATCTTTTCATCATGTGAATAATTACTTTTCTGTGAATAAAAACCTTTACTTATATTTTCAAAATCCAAATGAATATTTTTATTACCATAATCATATTCATCATTCTCGGTAAT
Source organism: Chamaecyparis obtusa (assembly GCA_027943335.1). Lineage (NCBI taxonomy): Eukaryota > Viridiplantae > Streptophyta > Pinopsida > Cupressales > Cupressaceae > Chamaecyparis > Chamaecyparis obtusa. The sequence goes on along the minus strand of BSBK01001836.1, from coordinate 930,823 downwards.
TGGATAATAATTACCTTGCCTGTAATGTGTCTCACCACCTTTTACTCCCTCTCCTTGCACAGGTTCATGATAATCAGTTTGCAGTTTATGAAGGCATTTATCATTACTCTGCTCAATATTTAAATTCCTTTTTACATAATCCTGCACAAATTTATGACCTCTATGTGGTTGTTTGCATTCATTACTTTCAGCCTCATATAAATATTTATCTCTACACTTTACTCCAGTGCTAATTACATGTTGATCACTCGTGAAGTCATTTGATTGCTTATAAATATTAGGGTAATACCTATCATACATTTGTTGATGCCCATCTTCACATTGCTCACTAAACACATGCGTGTTCTCCTCTCTAGTACTCATGTGCTGATCATACATGGGATGATTTAGCTATAATAACTCTTGTGCAAACCTAGAAGTACCATACTACTCATGTGGGTTGCCCAATTGTTGAACTTACTTTTGATGGTATACGTCATCTCATTGATGTGCTTGCACATATACTTTTTTGTTTCAGGCCATGCTAGCTATCCATAAAATGGTGTAAACACTCATCCTCTCTTTGCGTGAGTTGATGGGCATTGTTTCGTTGTTCAATAAAATGGTTATCTCTTTGCAAATTCTCCCCCTCAGCAAAATGATGAACCCTTTTTTGTTGTTCACGTAGCTGCTACTTGCAATCTTCGTTAGTATGATGTTGCACAAGATTACTTATGTCTTGTGTATTTCTCTTATATTGCTACGCAAGATACTCACCGGCTTATTGATTATTATTATTTCCTAGCATCTTATCCACCTAGTAATTATTGACATGTTTACTATTCTATGAAAAATGCTGCACATTATGCTTTACACTTTACAAAACGCCCATCCTCACCTTGATTATCCAACGCATTTATATATTTTTGATTGTTTTTATTTGTTTCCTTCCAATCTTCATCCTGCCCAAGTATATCGCCATTGTTTTGTTGTTTGTAACAGCCATTATTACCTCCCTTCACAGTGTAGGCATGAGTTCCAGAACACTGGACTAAATCTAGGTGATACTCATCATGGATTTTCTACATTTCAACATATCCACCGTGCATATCATGAGGACCACATTGTTGTTTATGTGGATGATGTGCATCTAGACTTTGCACACTTACTCCATCATACTCCCATTGAATTTGGCTTAGGTTTGATACATTATTATTTACTTTATAATAGTAATCCTCCTGCGCAGGTCTATGAGGGTACTCAGGCAGGTCCTTGTAGTGGTAAGTTTGTTCTTTGTAACAAAAATTATCAATTTGACCCTTGTCTTTCTCCAGTTGTGTATCATTGCATCTATAATACATGTTATGCGTACTAAGCTACTGATGATGGAGCTGATCTTGCCATTCCTATGCAATAACCTCTAGTAAGTTTTTATTATAATGTTTATTGTTTACATCTTTCTTTTTGCAGTCCTTTTGCATGAGTGTTTGAATATAATTTGTCTACTTGTACAGCTGCTCACGTGAGTGCCTGGATTTCCATATTTGTTCTTTCCCATACAAATTATTTGCCGGTTGTTTTGCATGGACAATTTGTGTATTATTTCCAGTGCATTGAGCATAATGATTTGCATTATGACTTTCCTTATCTCACTGATATGCATCCATAGGCTGCTAAGTTTCATCATTATGCACACCATGAATATCTTCTTCAAAATATTTGCCATTATCTCCATGCATTAAATCTTGCGCATGCTTGTGATTATGCATGTTATACATATCATACTTATTTGAATGCTGATTTTTTAGTCCTTTATGCAATTTGGATGTATTATTATAATGTATATAATGCCCACCTTGATGTTGCATGTGGTCTTCAGCGTACTACTATGTACCACCTCACTAGTTATAAATGCCATCTTGTTGGTGTGCGTAATCAACTTGCTATGATTCATAATACATATCATGTATATTCAGTAATTTATCATGTCTTTCATCATGAGCATTTTTTAGAATATTGACATCTTCCTTTTGCACAAGTTGATAAATAAAATCATGCTGGCAACCACCTTGCTGAATTTGGTTTTGAGCAACATCATTTTCATGCTCACCATGCTTGTTATTGCAGATTAAATCTTGCATGTAATAATCTTCACAGTAATGCTGATCATTTCTCAAATAAATTTGATTATTATTAGGTTGACAGCCATCATCCTTTTTATTATTTATAATATCTCCTTCATATTGTTGAAACTTACAATATTCTTCATTAATATTTTTATCTCTTTGCCTATTGTCATAATGCTTCTCATTACAACTTTGCTCAAAACCATTCAAGTTATGACCAAAATGCCTATTATTATTTAGCTATTGTGAACTTTCACCATGCTAGGGGTGATTATGTTCACCATTATTAAATAAACTATATGCTTTTCCATTACGCATAGGCTGTCTTTGCAATTTATTCAATTCAGGTTCATTATCCTCATTTTGATTTTCTTGATCACTGCTATTTCTTCCAATCCCTTTTGCACTATCATGAACATCACATGGATCATTAATATTTTTTGACTTTTTATTTAGGTCACACATTGGATTAGAAAAAATATTGAACCATTCACTATCATCTCCTTTGGTTCTCCCTTCTTTGTCTGTTTTAAACATAGGGTTAGTGGCATTATCATGGGCAATGTGACCACTATTCTTTCTGTGAGGAGTGTAGACTGACACTTGAATGCTTCTATTCATAGCTTCATTATTATTAACTTCACCATTTCTGCCATCACTTCCATTAGGCGAAACAAGGTTTTCCCTTTCTATTCCTATTTTCCTAAGAGCTTCGTCCGACTATCTTCTAAGGGCTCTAAGCATCTCCTTATCTTTATGCTCCAAACTAATCATCCCCTCAACTATATCATCCATCTGCCTCACCCTCTAATCCTATTCACACATGACCCCCTCACTGTTATTCCTTGGGTTATGGTGATCTAAAGTTGGGAACTTCTCACAAGGAAATTCTTGACCTTTATTTTTGTCAGGTTGCTTTTCAGGAGATACATACAACATCTTCTTCTTCGATTTCTTATTCCTCCTATTTGGTTTCAATTCAGAGAATGAATTGTTCTTTAGGGACCTTCTCCCTAACATAGGCTTCACTTGATACTATATTCTAGAGCCACCACCTCACTTCCTATGAGGAATCAATAACTGTTCTGAATCGTTCTTCCTAGTAGAGTCTTTACAACACTAACTAGAGATTCTAAAACTGATTTTCACTGGTGTCCCCAGTAGAGTCACCAATTTGTTGGTGCTCAAAAATGCTAGACCGTTTTGAGGCCAACTGACAAGCACAATAAATGCCTCTGCAATTCTGGTTCGATCGAACCAAGAAGGGTAGGCCTAAATCGAATATGTTGTCTAACTACACAAACACATGCATAAATAATAGAAATTCCTTCCAAAGGGGTTAATGATCCTTGGAGGAAAAACACAACTTAATATCCTAATTGTCAGAAATGCTTCGAATCTAAACTAAGGCTAGAATGTAATGCTAAACCTAATTGAATTCTTTGTAAACAGGATAACATATAAGATATGAAATGTAAATCAGAGAAGAATAAAATGACAATTTCAAATGAACGAATAAACCAGTGCCTGATACCAAAATGGGAATAGAGTCTGATACATTCAATTCTATGTGTAACCGGAGATAGTTTTAAGGTAACTCTCTTCTGTGAAATGAGACCATCACCCTACAATCTTTTACCGAAATAAAATTTACAATAATTTATACAATAGGTCCTATAGTTTTTAACCGAACTTAAGAGTCAGAAAGGAAACAATAAGAGGTTCTCAGACCATGCTACCATTATTAAAATTGTACAAATTAATCATAAATGAATGCATGAGATAGAAAACACAGTAGGATACCCTGGCTAAAGAGTAATCTGATAAACCAATTGAACATAAATAACTATATAATCAATAGGGTACAAACACTTATCTGATATTCATGCATAAGATTTTGGGCATTAAATTCCAATCCATGAGTTGGTATATTTTTTGTCGTGATTGATTGTGTTTTTTTTTTATTTACAATTGATTGATTATAAATATGAATCCCAATGGTTCCTTATGAAAGGACATGCCCTTTCACAGGACCTAATTATTCAACTACCCTAAAAATAGATATAACAAACCATATCAATGGTTGTTAAGAAAAATATTTCCCATACAAATTGATTTAGTGCTCTTTGGTGTTTCATGCATAATAACTTGATATTCAATTACCTGCACGAAAATACCAAAGATTAGAAAATCAAAATAAAATTTATTACTTTCATACTATATAAGGTTCTCACAAAACTATAATTATTATTTATTAATTAAGAATTAATAAAAAATAATTTCATGCCAAATTTTAATACATGCTTTTGATAAACAATGTGAAGAATAAAAATTTAACATTATGTTCTATGTCATCCTCATAAATTATCAAAAATATCAGGAATCACTTTAATTATTAAATCATAAAAGACTTCAATGACAAGAAAAATAAAAACATTACATTTAGAAATATTCTTTTATTTCGAAATAAAACATAATGTATTTATTTAAGAAGATAATCCATAGAGAAATGTAAAATTCAATATAGAGATATCTTGAAAATATTAGGGAAAAGGTCTTATAATCCATCTAATGAAAAATAAACTTATCCTTAAAGATCAAATCAATCCACTTAGGGCTAACATATTAAGTTTACAAAATAATTACCCTAATGCTACAAAATATTTCTAATATAAAATAATATTACAACCATAAAAATACATGTAATTAAGGGAATCTAAAAAATCTCACTTTCTAAAAAGCAACCCTAAAACATACATATTAAAAAATCAACTAATTCATGAAAATAGTATGGTAAAATTATTAACACCCTAAAATTAAAGTAAATGAGTAAGGAAAAAGTTACTCTTAGGGGTTTGCAACTAAAGAATAAATGGCAAACCCTAAATAGTTATATATATATATATAAACATTTACATTATACATCACTAAATTTTATTAATAGTATAATAAAGTTAAAACCTTTTCACCTTATTTGGTAAAAATATTAATGTTAAAAATATATTAGGTGAAAATGCCAAATTGTATTTAGGGATACGAAAAAGAAAAAGAATTAACATCAAAATATACCAAAACCCTAAACAAATTAATATTCATCAAATTTAACCTTTATTTCATCATATATTTTTACTTTTAGGGTTTTGGGGGTAAATCAAAAATTAAAAATAAAATAATTATTAGTGACTATAACACATGAAATTCCTATCTCACAAACAAAATTCATTTTAACATTTTATTTTAAAAGAGATAAGGTTTTCTTTAATTTATACATTTATTTACAACTACACTCCCAAGGAAAAATATAGAGCAATTGGTAGGGGTAGGGTCGGGTAGTTAGGTAGGAAAAGGAATGGGTCGAGAGGTTGAGTGTTCAATTTCCTCTCCCCATTCTTTTTCATAAAAATGGAAAAATACATAAATTCATAAAGAAATTCCTAATTTAGTTTGAAAGTTAATTAGGGAAGAAATTACTCCCTGTGTAAGAGGTTGCACTTTATTTCTCACCTACACATAAAACAAAGATAAATAAGTATCTTCTCCCAACCCTCTTGAAGAAAACAAATAGACTAATTGGTTAGGGGCTAGGAGGGTAGATAGGTAGGGAAAAGGTCAGCTTGAGAGGTTGAGTGTTCAACTCCCTCTCGCCGCCTTTTGTTCAGCCTATTTTATTTTTTATTTTTAGAATTATTATTATCTAAAACAAATATAAAATAAAGCAATTTACAACCTAATACATGAGAATAAAAATAACAAATGCACATGCCTTTTATCCATTTTAATCTTTTATCAAAGGATATCTATAAAATATGAAAAATATATTATACTTCCCTGACGTCCTGTTCCTTTAGGAGCTGAAATTTTTAGTGTCAACATATTCACAATGGGTTAATTGGCATAGAAAAGGGCAAGGTAGATCAGCCTTTTGGGTGGTATTCTTTATTAATGCATATGTTTTTGTTCAAGTGGGAATCTTTCTTTAGGAAACAAATCAATTTCATTAAGCACAAGGATGGTGAGGAGCTCCCATTACAGTTATGGAGCATGGATTTATTCTAGAATAGGGTTGAGGCTAGCTTCATGAGATTTGACAAGGTATTTGTTTCAGGCTTGAGGTCACTCCTTGCACATGAAAACCCTAGGATCCCAAAAGCCTTGTTAGACTTCATCAAACCAAAGGAGTTTTCTCTTGAATTGAAAATTGTCCACAATTAGGGTGATATCATATTGTATCCAATCTCTACAGTTGTTAGAGTATATGGTTTCAGGGGTACACCACACATATTTCCATACTAGGTGCCTCTCAGGGTTGGCCTTACTAAAATATTATGGTAGATTGGATGTTTGCAAGAAAGAGATTTGACAAGAAGGGGGAAAGGAACTATTTTCCCAGCCTTCACTGTGGCAAACCATTTTGTGATTGCAAAAGGTGGATGGGTGCACTTTGGAAATATTTTGAAACCTTTTGGGATGAGAACATTAGTAGAAATATTTTCAGACCCAGAGGGGTTCTATCAGATGTTTAGAGTAAGGGTGAAGGCTGGAGATATGGCCCATCAACTCCACTTTCTTGAAGACATCATCGGGAATGAATTCTCTCTACATGAGCAAGAAATAAAAAAGAAGAAGTGGTTGGTGTACAAAAGGACCTTGGACTTTTTGAACCATTTTGACAGTAAATACAACCCTTTAGGGGATATAAGGCCTTTTGGATAAACAAGCTCATGACACACTTCAAGGAAATAATGGGTGTCTTAAATGAGAAGAAGTCAAGGGTAGTTGAGGCCAATCCAAATCAGGCTAGTACTGTAATGAAAAGGATTACCCATGTTCCAAATAAAGCTCTGGGAGCTTACTCTGTGCAATAAAGAACATGATACAGTGTGGTGAGGTCAAAGCAGGTGATGGATGACATGAGCGGGAAATTGGAAGAAAGGCCCTCACAACCTAAGGTGCATAAAATTTACAAAAGGCCTGTAGTTGAATCCCCAAATGAACCTTCCCCTAAAAGGCCAAGGATTGAGGAGACAACTAATTCTAGTGATGAGGCTTATTCACCCTCTCAATCCCCATTGTAGTTTGTGAATGAAGAAGAGGTAGTTGAACAATTGGTTCAACTAGGAAGTGTGGGAGATGTGGTAATAACAGAGGCTGAGCTATAAGAAGGAGCACCAAAAGAACTAGTTTCCCCTCCAATGGATCTGATAATAACATAGTTTAAAGATAAAGAATTAGATCTAGTAATTAAGGAATCATGTAGTAGATTTTAGTCAGATAATAGTTTTGTGAAATCTAGAGCTTTTGTACAATTTGCCTGGAGAATAAGTATTATATATTTTGAGAGCAAATGTGAGAAAATAAAAGAAGAAGAACCTAACAAAGAGGATTCTTCTATTAGGGGTGAGGTAAAAAGATAAATGTTTGACAATTTTGGTAAGATCACCCTTGAAGAGGGAAGAAAAATGATTATGGATGCTGGTGTCTTGATATTGCCAGAGTGGGACATAGTAGATGTTGTTGTTTTCTATGCAGTCAGAAAGAGCACTAACACTTATTATAACACAGAGGAGGAGGTTGTGGCAGCATCAAAGGGTGTTGTATTTAGTGATGATCATGCAACTCTAGTTATGTGGTCACTATAGAAACAAAGTAGAACAAAGAAAGATGAGGGAAAAATCACCAATTTGGTTGGTGGCTTGATGGTTAGGAGGGTGAGTGAGACCTCAATAGTGGAAGCCACTGATAGAACACTACAAGCTGTAGGTTTTTTAAAGGCCACTACATTGAAAGACAAATAGATCATAGATGAGCTTAGGCTCAAATGTGAAAAATAGATGGATGCCTATGATGCAGAGAAAAGGAAAAATAGTGAGTTAATCGGAAGGCTCACACGGCTTGGAGACACAACACCTTTACAATTTGAAATTAGTGATTCTTCTACAAGAATGATTACATCATCCCCTACACCCCCTCCTAGCATAAGTCTCATTATATCTATTCCCCCATCTCCCATGTTTCCTAATGCCCAATTTGAGGAGGCATTACATGATGAAAAGGAAAAACTCAAGGCCTTAGAGGTGGAAGTGGTGAGAAAATATGAGGATAAAATTAATTGTATAATTTTTTATCTTCTCAATAGTATTGATACTAGTTTTTTCTATTATATAATCTCAAAGATTTTTTATATTTTAAATTCTTTTGATCAAGACAAAAATAAATTGGATGAGATTCTTAATAAATGGACTAGTAGAGAAAATAAAATGGAGGAATTTTATTCAATGGATAAGGATCAAGAATAGGTAGATTCCACATTAGAGAAGACATATGACCACATTACAACTCTATTGGAGTCAGCCATTGCCAGGGAGTCAGTGCAAAGTGAGTCTAGATTCCTTCTTTTGGAATATTCTAGTAAGAATTTTGATCTTTTTCCTTGTATTTTGAAAAGCCTTAGAAAGGTTAAGGACTAGGAAGAATGGATGGAGGAGTTGGATGCAGCCCTCACATCATGGATAAATGATATTGTTGTCAATGATGACAATTACTTTCTTGAAAAAGTGATTAAGGAGATTGTGACTGCAAGGATGTACTTTGATTCCATAGAGAAGAGAGACAAACTGTTTAGAGCCAGGTGTAAGTACCTATTTGAAGAGGAACAAAAGGTTTTGTAGTTTGGGTGGCCTGATGATGTTGTCTTCAGCAAGTGGATTACAAAGTTCAGCCAGGAGGCAATAGGTGTCCAAGTGGGACCCGAACTAGTTCAAGAATGATGCTCATGTTTCTACAGAAGCCTACTTTTCTATTAGAGGAAAATTTTTGAAAGTGACCTTTTGTCATCTTGTGAAAAAGAAAAGTGTAACCAATTGTATTGTGACAAGTGTACCTTCCCATGTTCTGAAGCTTGTTGCAACTTTATTCTATAAAGGGTTTCCAAGATTGGGAAGAAGGGTCTAAAATTTCCCCTTTGTGTCCTAGTAGGTTGGTCCATACAATGTACAGTAGAAGAATTATTGATGTCTATATATTTTGATTCCAAGATTTAATGAAGAAAGCTATTGGTCTTTTCCTTTGAGTTATTTTGAATAGTTTTAAAAAGATTTATAGTGAATTTATCTCTCTCAAAGAGATTAATACAAAGAGCATTGCAAGAATTATTGTGTCAAAAATCTCATCTCCTTTTATTACGGTTTTGTTGATTTCATGGATATTTGAGCAAGTCTTAAATTTCATCTACAACTCTTCCAGGTTGTATGTCATTTCATTGTTTCTATTGGTTCAAGGATCTAAATAAAATACTTCTATGATTTGATAAGATCACAAAATATAGTAAAGGATATCAATAAGTATGAGGTTTTCTGGTAACAATTGATATGTTTACTTACAAAGTAAGAGAATAGGTCATAATTTTCATTATAGCTCTGTGATAATAATTGGTGGATAAGGTATTGGTCAGTATTTAAGCAATTAGATCAATATTCTAATACTGTTCATGGTTAAAATCAAAATCAAATTTAAATCATTGAAAGAAAGAAGGGCTTAAAGAATGGTTATCTCTTAAAAAATGTGATCAAATAGATTCATTTCTAGCCACTCTTTGATCTGATTTGTGTCATTCAGTAAAAGAAGTGCTATATGACTAAATCTTCTTAAGTGGGATTTGTAAAGTAAGAAGTTGTCAGGATAAGGTGCCAAATCCCAAGTGTACCCATCGTGGTTCTATAGAGCCAGAAGTGTAGAAGGAGTTGTTGTCCTTGTTAGTTCACCCAAGGTCAAATAAGGTACTCTGAATATGGGAAATAGTTGATCCCTAGGTGTATTTTTTTTTGTCTCTTAGTTATTCAAATCTGTTGAATCAGAAGCCAACCCCTTAGATATGTTGATCTAAGTTACAATGCATTTTCATACTACTACATTGAAATCTACATTTTTTACCAATTACATTTCTTTTTTTTAGAAAAGTACTAGTAGTTTAGAAACTACATTCAATTTCCTATAGATTCTATTCTTACAATTTTTTGACACAAGGTTGATAACTTGATCAACTTTTTGTCTCAATTTGACTAACCCTGATTTGTTGTTTTTTATTGCCACTTAAGGCCATAGCTTGGTATACAATTATCCTAAACATACACATAATTACTAATCAAAATCCTCACATCATTATCAAGCTCTAAATAAAAAATTAAATAAAAAATTAGTCAACTTCAAATAAAAAATCATTCAACATCAATTCTAAAGAAATTCAAGATTGATTTAATCTCAATTTTAAACATTCAAATTAATCCATCATCCTCTGACTATCATTATCACATTTTTATTTAGCTCTAGATGGGGCATACTCATAATATTTTCACATCTGAGTCAAGTTTCACAATTGGGATAACTATGCATCGTGATCAGATCATTATCAAAATTAGAACATCATAACAACTTGATCCAGGAGCATCCTAGGTGTAAGAGCAATCTTGCATCATCCAAAAATATTTCTATTTTTGTATTCAATAAGGGCTATCTTGTGCAGAGTTGCTATTTATGGAAACTTGCTATTTTTAGTAAGTTGGTCTTACGGTCTCGGAATGTCTGATTTTACATATGGAGGTTCATCTCAGTCATATCAACCTGCCAGCAAAGTTTCATGGCTAGATCAAGTGTAGTTTTGAAGATATTGAAGATTTTTGGTATTGGCAGCAGGGTACAGAAACTTCGAACTCAATTTTGAAGGCTTTAGAGGCCCCGGATGAGGTTGAAAACTTGGGTGATGGGCACTTTGTGCAAGGCAAGCCTGTAGAGCGCTTCATGGCGTTTCCAGAATGGGGTTACAATAGCCAATCGGGTCAACGGGCGATGACTTATGGTCTTCGGAAGTTGGGTCACCTGAAATGGAAAAAAATAATTTTTCTTCAAAATTTCTGTTTGTGTTTCAAAACTCATTTTGAGCCGACTTTGATGTAATAAATTGTAAAATAAAATAATTCTAAGTTTGGTCGGCCCTAAGGGCTAAACTTCTAGAACCTTCTCGGGCGGTGGAAATTGCCTACATAAAGAAGGCTCGTAGTGTTGTCTAGGGCAGTTCTGGGTAGTAGATCTGGGTAATAATTTGAGGCTTTGTCCTACAGAATATTGTAAGGGAATGCCCATGTGGCTTTGCATGTTGTAATTCTGAAAGTTTGTAATTCCACATTTGTGGAGATAATAAGAAGCCAATTTCTTGTTCTTGCATATTGTTGTTGTTTCTCTGTTTCTGTTATGTGTTTTGTGGTATTAAGGGAAGCATCCTTCATCAAGTGGTATCAGAGCAGGTGTTCTTGAGTGTGTAAATAGATCACCGACTGTGAGGTAGTTTGCACCAGGACCGTGGTTAGGGTTTCAGTGTGCATCACGAAAATGCCTCCATGAAGAGAACGTGGCGGAAGAGCTGGTGCTGTGACACCTGAGGTTAGAGAGCTGCAGAGACAAGTGCAAGCATTGCAAGAAGAAATTCGTAGAGGACTGAACCTTAATGTCAGAGATGAAAGCGAGGATGAAGCCGAAGAAGAATATCAAGAAGGAGAAGCTGAAATTGTGAACCAGGAGGAAGAATGACTTTTTCGGGCGATTTCCAAGATTGGGAAAAGACCTAAGATTGAGGTTCCTACATTTTCTGGAAATCTTAACCCAGAGGAATTGATTGACTGGATCAATGAATGCGATGAATATTTTGAGTATGAAGATGTTGAGGATCCTGATAGGGTCAAATTTGCGAAGGCCAGACTGAAAGGTCATGCGAAGATCTGGTGGCAAGAAATTCAATTGGAGCGAAATAGAAGAGGGAAAGATAAAATCACAAGATGGGATCGGATGGTGGATAAATTGAAGCGACAGTTCATTCCTGTTGATTATGAGCTTGACCTACTAAAGAAAATGCAAAGTTTGAAGCAAGCAGGAAGATCTTTTCAGGAGTATACAGAAGAGTTCTATCGCCTCCTCATTAGAACAGGCCATGCAGAAGCTGATAAGGAGAAAGTTGCCCGATACCTTAACGGGTTAAGGCCAAGCATTCAGGAGGAGCTAAATCTGGTTCGAATGAACAGTATTGAAGATGCATACCAGTTTGCCCTAAAAATAGAGGAAAAGTTGAACAAGAAGTTTGAGAGCGGACAAAATGGAAGAGGTCACGGTGGATGATCTGGTGGATGGTCATATGGCGGCCGAAATGAAGATCCGAAAAAGAAGGATGAGGCCAGTAGCAGTTAGAATCAGCGAGGAAATAATTCTAATCACTTCCAGGATCAGAATAATAGAGATCAGAGAGGAAGAGGAAGAGGACAAGGATCTAGAAGAGGTGGCTTCCGTGGAACATGTTTTCACTGTGGAGAAGAAGGTCATAGGGCATTTGAATGTCCTCAATGCCAAGGAAGAACCGACAGGAGAAATGAAGGCTAGGCCAGAGTTGCACATGTAGATGAAGATGCTAGATCATCAAATTCTGAAGATGCTGAAAGAGGAGAAACATTGATTAACAGAAGAGTCTTGTTGAGTGGTGAGAATGAACCTGAGCAAAGGAGGAGCCTGTTTCGCACTAGGTGCAAGTGTGAAGGTAAATATTGTGATATGATTATTGATAGTGGAAGCACTGACAATTTGGTGTCAGAAGAGATGGTGACAAAGTTGAAGCTCAAGAGACAGAAACACCCACATCCATATCGGATTGCCTGGGTACAGGATGACCACAAGGTCATGGTCAATGAACAATGCCTAGTGAAGTTCAAGGTTGGCGGATACCAAGATGAGGTATTGTGTGATATCATATCTATGGATGCATGTCATATGTTGTTGGGTAGACCATGGCAGTTTGATAGATGTGTTGTACATGATGGTCGTGCGAATACCTATTCCCTGACAAAGGATGGAGTGCGATATAAGCTAAAACCATTGAAGGAGACGGAAGAAAAGTTATGTGGTAATGCAAGGATAACTTTTGTTGATGGAAGAAATTTTCTAGATGGTATGAGGCATGAGCATGTATGTTTTGCTTTAATTTCAAAAGTTGGTAAAGAAGAAGTAGAAGATGTTCCTGTAGAAGTTGCAGATTTGTTGAATGAGTTTCAGGATATTGTATCCGATAATGTGCCTGATGGATTACCACCAATCAGGAAGATCAGTCATCAGATGGACTTGATCCCAGGTGCGAGTTTGCCGAATAAGGCAGCACATAGAATGACACCTGCAGAAAGTGAGGAGTTGAATAGACAAGTACATGAGTTGTTACAGAAAGGATTGATCCGTGAGAGTCTGAGTCCCTGTGCTGTACCAGCAGTATTAGCACCAAAGAAGAATGGAGAGTGGAGGATGTGTACAGATTCTAGGGCAATAAACAAGATCACAATCAAGTACAGGTTTCCATTGCCACGAATGGATGATATTATGGATTGTTTGAGTGGGGCTGTGTATTTCTCAAAGATAGATCTGAAGAGTGGATATCACCAGATTCGGATCAGAGAAGGAGATGAATGGAAGACCGCCTTCAAGACAAAGGAAGGAATGTATGAGTGGTTAGTCATGCCTTTTGGGCTAACCAATGCACCGAGCACTTTCATGCGGCTCATGAACAAGGTTCTGAAAGAATTTCTGGGTAAGTTTGTCATTGTTTACCTAGATGATATTTTAATTTTTAGCAAGACATTAGAGGAACATATGATGCATATTCGTATGGTGTTTGAGAAGTTGAGAGATGAGAAATTGTTGATTAATTTGAAGAAGTGCAGTTTTGTGAAGAAAGAGTTAGTGTATTTGGGATTTGTAGTTTCAGTAGAAGGTCTAAAAATGGACCCAGAGAAGGTATAGGCTATCCTTGAATGGCCTACTCCAAGGAGTGCTACTGAGGTAAGATCCTTTCATGGTTTGGCTAGCTTTTACAAAAATTTTATCAGAAATTTTAGCAGTATTTGCGGACCCTTGACTGAAACAATGAGAGGGGATAGAAAAGAATTTAAGTGGACTAATGGGGCAGAAAAGAGTTTTCAATTGTTGAAACAAAAAGTTACAAAACAACCTATTTTAGCACTTCCAGATTTTAATAAGGTGTTTCAAGTGGATTGTGATGCTAGTGGTACTACAATAGGAGCTGTTATGAGCCAAGAAAGTAAACCTGTTGCTTATTTCAGTGAGAAGTTAAATGATGCCAAGAGGAAATATTCTATTTATGATCAGGAATTTTATGCTATAGTTCAGGCATTAAAGAAGTGGAGACATTATCTACTTCCTAAGGAGTTTTTTTTGTATACTGATCATCAAGCTTTGCAATATTTGAATAGTCAAGGAAAGTTGAATCAGAGGCATTTGAAATGGGTTGAGTTTTTGCAGAGTTACACATTTGTTTTGAAACACAGGAGTGGAAAGTCTAATAGGGTTGTAGATGCTCTTAGCAGAAGGCAACTATTGCTGACAGAAATGCAGATTGAAGTGGTTGGGTTCAAGGAACTTAAGAATTTGTATCCAGAGGATCCTGATTTTGGTGAAGCTTGGAAAGCTTGTACAGAACCTGTTACTCTAGACAAGACGAAATGGCTGGATTTTATCATCCAAGATGATATGCTATTCAGAGGGAGTCAGTTGTGCATTCCACAAAGTTCTATGAGGGAGAATCTCATCAAGGAGAAGCATAGTGGAGGATTGGCCGGACATTTTGGTCGTGATAAAACCCTTGCTTTGGTTGGTGAGAATTATTATTGGCCGCAATTGCAGCAAGATGTGAAGAAGTTTGTACAGAGTTGCAGAGTATGTCAGATGGCGAAAGGAGTGAAGTAGAATACAGGGTTGTATCAGCCATTACCTATACCAGAGAAGCCTTGGGAGGATATTAGCATGGACTTTGTTCTTGGTTTACCAAGGACTCAGTGGGGACATGATTCAATTTTTGTGGTGGTTGACAGATTTTCAAAGATGACACATTTCATTCCCTGCAAGAAGACTACTGATGTTGTTCATGTAGCAGAATTGTTTTTCAGAGAGGTAGTGAGACTACATGGTTTGCTAAGGACCATAGTTTCAGATCGGGACACTAAGTTCGTTGGATATTTCTGGCGCACATTGTGGAAAAAGTTGAAGACAGACTTGAAGTTTAGTTCATCACATCATCCACAGACTGATGGACAGACAGAGGTAGTGAATAGAAGTTTGGGAAATTTGCTGAGATGTTTGGTTGGAGATAAGCCAACAGGATGGGATTTGATTTTACCATAGGTAGAATTTGCATACAATAATTCTATCAATAGGAGCACTGGTAAATCACCATTCCAGATTGTATATGGAAGTAGTCTGAGAAATGCATCTGAATTAAGGAAGATAGATAAAGGAGAAATAAGTAGTGCTGAAGCTGAGGATTTTGTAGAACACTTAAAGAACATCCATGGGGAGGTGAGGAAGCATATTACCAAGATGAATGTGCAGTATAAGACTAAGGCAGATGAGAAAAGGAGGCATAAGGAATTTCAGGTTGGGGATGAAGTCATGGTTCATTTGCGGAAGGAGTGGTTTCCAGTTGGTACATATAACAAGCTGAAAATGAAGAAGTTTGGACCATGTAAGATACTGAAGAAACATGATTCAGGAAATGAATATGAGGTAGAATTGCCTACTGAGCTAAATATTTCACCAGTGTTTAACATTTCAGATTTGACAGAGTATCATGAAGGAGGTGTTGAAGATGAGGTTGCAGCAACATAGTGGAGTATTCCAGCAACTAGTTCAGACACTAAAGAGATTGAAGATATACTGGACAGTCGTGTCGGCAGAAGCACAAGGAACAGGACATATGAAGAGTATTTGGTCAAATGGAAAGGATGACCTATTGAAGATTCATCATGGCTAGCAAAGGAGGAGGTTAACCATCTTGGTTTTCCTCTGCACCCCTGAGTCGTGACAGGGTCACTTCTCAAATTACCCCGGGTGTCTGATGCAGGAGCATCCTGGGTGTAAGAGCAATCTTGCATCACCCAAAAATATTTCTATTTTTGTATTCAATAAGGGCTATCTTGTGCAGAGTTACTATTTATGGAAACTTGCTATTTTTAGTAAGTTGGTCTTACGGTCTCGGAATGTCTGATTTTACATATGGAGGTTCATCTCAGTCATATCAGCCTGCCAGCAATGTTTCATGGCTAGATCAGGTGTAGTTTTGAAGATATTGAAGATTTTCGGTATTGGCAGCAGGGTACAGAAACTTTGAACTCAATTTTGAAGGCTTTAGATGCCCCGAATGAGGTTGAAAACTTGGGTGACGGGTGCTTTGCGTGGGTCAAGCCTGTAGAGTGCTTCGTGGCGTTTCCAGAATGGTGTTACAATAGCCAATCGGGTCAACGGGCGATGACTTATGGTCTTCGGAAGTTGGGTCACCTGAAATGGCAAAAAATAATTTTTCTTCAAAATTTTTGTTTGGGTTTTAAAACTCATTTTGAGCCGACTTTGATGTAATAAATTGTAAAATAAAATAATTCTAAGTTTGGTCGGCCCTAAGGGCTAAATTTCTAGAACCTTCTCGGGCGGTGGAAATTGCCTACATAAAGAAGGCCCGTAGTGTTGTCTAGGGCAGTTCTGGGTAGTAGATCTGGGTAATAATTCGAGGCTTTGTCCTACAGAATATTGTAAGGGAATGCCCATGTGGCTTTGCATGTTGTAATTCTGAAAGTTTGTAATTCCACATTGTGGAGATAATAAGAAGCCAATTTCCTGTTCTTGCATATTGTTGTTGTTTCTCTGTTTCTGTTATGTGTTTTGTGGTATTAAGGGAAGCATCCTTCATCACAACTCAACGAATCAATTCTTCTTCAATCAAATTAGATCATCAGATCATCAATTAAATCTTCTTCATTGAATCATCAATCTTCTTCATCAAATGATCAAATCATCAAGTGAATTTTTTCAAATCAAAACATCAAATTTCATCGATCAAATTTCTCAAATCTTCTTCAACAATCAAGTCATTTGAATTATCTAGATGAATCAGATCAAACTAAATCATATCACTAGGGGCAAGTCAATTTTATCAGGAACCATATCAAATTGATAATATCTTTATCATCATCGAATCAATCAAGACATATCAATTTCATCAAGAATCATATCAAATTGATAGTGTCTTTTTCATTATCAGATAATCAATTTCATCAAAATCCATATCAAGTTAATTGTCTCAAAGAAAAATCTTTCAAATTGAGTGATTTCATCATAAGTCATATCAAATTACTCATTCTCATCAACATTAGTATCTTTAATGTCAATTTGACGATAATCAATTTCATCGGGACCCACATCAAATTGGTTACTCATTCCTATCAATATCGACATCTTCATTCCTCTTTTGGTACAAAATTAATTTGATCAGGACTCATGTCAAATTGGTTACATTGGATTCAATCAACAAATCTCTTATAAAATATCACACCAAATGTAGACTCAAATCAGACATCATGAGGTTGTGAGAAGTTTCATCAAGCTCCATATCAAATTGTTCATGGTTCACTCAATCAAATATCAATGATCATCATCCTATCCAACTATTTCATGAATCTGGGGAAATATTAGATGTTCTTTGAAGATCAACATGTTGTCAACACATCGATTTACAAAGGGGAAAACATAATCACCTATAAATGGTCAAGGAAAACCAATTGAGTAAATCTTACCAATGTCATCAAAATTAAATCAAAGGATTGAAAGACCTAATTATGTAATTAAATTTAATCCATTTAATTGCATAATAAATCAATAATCCATGATCCTAATTAATTCTCCTAATGTAATTAGTTAAGTTCACAATCAAGAATCACTTGGCTAAGAAAATTAATTATCTTGATTAATTAAATGCTTAAATATCTTTGAATTCATAAGTGCCACTTGTCACTCAACTATCTCATAAAGGAAAAACTACTTGGCACAAACCAACCAATGAGATCAAAGCACATGCATTGCTCACTTGACTTTACATCTCAACAATCCAATTCAAATTGAGAGAATCTTGACAATTCAATTCAAATTTTCTCATTTCCCTCCATTTGGAAATTTATAAAAATAACTCAAATCAAGTCATTTGGCATGGCATCTAGATCATTTGGAATTAGGTCATGCTAGTTTGAGTTTTGATTCAATTGTTCATTTGAGATCCCATCTAGGAGAATTGCATCCATTTTTACATCATTTTTAGCTTGAATTCATATCAGCCACCATGCGCATGACTAGGGTCCATGGCACTGCAACTGCTACTATCTGGGTACCTACAACTTTTTAGGCACCTACTAATGCTACTTCTTTGGGCTCCTCCCAATATTTTCTCCCTCCTATGTGTGAATGATATTATCTACCCTCTGAAGATGCATCTTTTTCTTTAGGGGGGCTACTTCAAGTGTTTCTCATAGGGATCCTTCAATTGTTCCTCCCAAGTCTTCTGTTGTGGGTGTGGATGCTGACCCTACCTCGGTTGTGAAGGCCTCATCTCTTGAGTGTGTGGGTGGGGTGAAGGGCCCCTAGGTGTTTTTTTTGAGCCATCCACTACTTCTAAGGATGTTTCTTTGTTGAATCTGGGGGTAGATCATGGGCCCGTTCCTGTCTCTAATCCTTTATCTATTGAGGTGGATCAGGATGTAGAGGAGGATTTAGCTCATAACATCTCATTTTTTTCCTCCCATGCCTTGAGTTATAGGTTTAGAAATTTTTGGCCCAATTTTTTGAAGCTTGAACATGATTGGATCTCTCATCACTAGGAGCCTTTCCTTGAGGATATGGTGCATATCTTTCCCTTGGATAAGGGGTATTTTATTGCTAAGTTTGAAGATGATTCAGATAGGAATAAGTTGTTGTGCGATCATTTCTCCAACTGGGAGGATCATTTTATGCTCATGGTTAAACCTTGGCATATTGATTTTAACCCCATTTCATATTATTTCACACAGTTCCCTATTTGGGTTTGACTTCCTTATTTTCCCCTACATCTCTGGATTGATTCTCTCTTTGAGGGGATTGGTAATGCTCTTAGGGAATTTTTGCTCATAGATAGTGCTTCTTCTGATATGTACCACTCTACTTATGCTCACATTCTTGTTTCTATTGATCTTTCTAATGGTCTTCCTATGGAGATAGTGATCAACTCCTCCAAAGGAAGCTAGACTTAGACCCTAGATTATGAAGGGATTCCCTTCAGATGTTGAAGATTCTTTAAAATTGGGCATATGGCTGCTCAGTGTGGGTTGGGTAAAAATAAATCTATTGTGTCTTGGTGGAAGGGTGCTTTGGATCATCACTATTTGGTGGAGAAGAAGTCTATTTCACTGAAAAGCTTCTCCCATGTGGCTGTGTAGGTTCCCCCTCTCTCTTTTGTTGGTCAGGATTTGGCTCATGTTTGTTCTCCTATCTCTCTGGTAGCTTCATTTTCTAGTTTGGCAGGGGAGGCCGTGCCTTTGTCTTCACCTGGTGGTGTGGAGTTCATGGATGCCAGTGATTCTATGGTTGCTTCTCCTATTTGGTCTATTGGTTTTGTGGTTGCATCTACTGGTAGCCATGATTACTCTGGCTTGGATGGTGATACTCTGCGTTGGCAGGTTGAGGTGGCTAGAGTTGAAGAGGGTTGGATCGGTGTCAAAGGAAAAAAATTAAGAAATCCTCCTCTTCATTTGATATGACTCTCCGTTCCCATCAAAAGGGCATTCCAGGTAAATCCTAGTGTTGGATTTCTTTCTAGCTAAAATTTGCATGACATTTGTTTCATGCTTTGAATCATCCAGGTTGTGGGTGCCTATTGTAAAACCCTCACTTTGGTCTTGACCCATTCTTTTTAGTGGGCTTTCTTAAATATCTTCAGTGATCATGTTGTATAGTGTTTTGGGGCCCCTTCAAAACCTATTTTTACCTTAATAAAAAACTACATATTTACATCAATTTAGCATCAATTCTAGGATCATATAGCATAATTCATCTCAATTTCATCCTGTATCTTCATCAATTTAATCCAAATTTACATAATTGAGATGTATTTCATACTAAAATCTTCCATTTCATGATTTTTATTCTATTAGATATGAATATGCAATATGAGAGAATTAAAAATAATCTAATTGTTCTTCATGACTAGGAAGTAATAAAATATTCTTGAGGTGTTTGATTTGAATTTGATTTGATTATAATGTACTAACTGTATGCACCCTAAAATGGTCGCCTAGACTTTGGGTCCCCATTCAGCAATTTATCAAATCCCTAAATCAATATTTTCAAAAATCAACATTTTCAGCATAATATCAATTTCCTTGATCAAATCCTATTCTATCATTTATTCAATTTTATTCCATGGGCTAACCATTTTATCCTAAGTCCTTATTTAATTAAAAGAAATATTTCCTCCCCTTTTATTAAATAAAAAGCCCCCACTTTTCCTCTTATCCTAATTTGCACAAATAAAGTATTATTCCTATTTTAGAAAAAGGGAAAAAACACTTTTTGTCTCATATGGACACAAAAGTCAACTCTTATTTTCCTATTGGAAAAAACTTGTACACATGGATTGCTCCTCTTTCAAGCTCCACCCTTGATTAAATCTTTTGCCTCTTAATCTCCATGGTCCATTCCTTTTCATTTCTTATAAAAGGAGAGCTCTCTTCCTCATTTTCATAGAGATTCTTTTTATGCTAATGTTATGCTGTAGGTTTTCTAGGTCACTTTGGAGCTTTTGAAGATTTGGAGCATTCTTGGATCTCACATTTACATGCTTTCATAGTTTCATTCTTGCAT
Organism: Chamaecyparis obtusa; assembly: GCA_027943335.1. Classification (NCBI taxonomy): domain Eukaryota; kingdom Viridiplantae; phylum Streptophyta; class Pinopsida; order Cupressales; family Cupressaceae; genus Chamaecyparis; species Chamaecyparis obtusa. The sequence continues at coordinate 909,968 of BSBK01001836.1, read as the reverse complement.
AGTAGTTTCATTATCATGGCATTAATAGCTTAGATTTCCTTTGTGCTATAGATTAATCTCACATAGCTTAAATAGGAGGATTTTTAATACTTGCATCTTTCATTTCATAGCTTAGTTTGTACTTTCATTCTCATAGCATAGCTTGCATTTCATTTCTAGTTGCATTGCATTGCATCTTCATTTGATTTTTGGGGATATTGGCATTCTTGCCCTTGTCTTCATTTGAATCTCTCATTGTGTGGTTGACTATCAAGGTCATTAGCTTAATAGCTCTAGTTGAGAGTAAACTTAAAATAATCTTGCAACTCCATGCATAGAGAGCTCTAGGTCGCTATCTAAGGTTTTCCATTCATGGATTCCTTTGGATATAATGACTTACAGAAGTGGACAATTTAGTGTGTACATTTTTGGCGCCCACTATGGGGTAGAGCATTAGTGTTTTGTCCTTTATTTTCTACATTTCTGTCAATTTCTTGGCAATTATTTAACTTATTTTCAGTCTCTGGTTTCTCTGGCTCAGAGTATTGTGTGATACTTTATGAAGTATCATGTGATAGTTCATTGTATACCAGCATGATACTTTACCAGTTAAAGTATCACTCGGCTATAGGAGACTCTGTCACACTATTTGAGACATTCTGTCACCTCCAGGTATAGTAAAGTATCACCCAGAAATATATTATCACCCCAATATACTGTAAAGTATCATGAAATATTTTTGGTAGTTGTACTATCACTTGTACCTGGTAGTGAGTTGTTTTTTGGATCTTTTGGCTGAATTCAGACTTAATTAGCTTTCTGGTTTAGTTTGTTGTAGTTAGATAGATTTCATTTGTAGATTTCATTTTGATTTTGGATTTTTCTAACCTTGTAGGGCTAACAAGTTGTGGTTGTAGGTGCATTTTCTTAAGAAATTTTTCCAAAATTGCATGCTAAAGGGCTACTAACGGTTTTTGTAGGGCTTCCCAAAAAGCATAAAAATACAAAAAAAAATGTTTTTTGTTTATTTCATTTCAAGTGTGGCAATTACTAGTTGTTTCATTTCATAGGAACATAATATCTTGTGGAAGGAATTTTGAGGTGGTAGGAGAAGTATGCTCTTCACCCTTGTGGTGAAACAAAAAATCTTGACCCATCTTGGGATTTTGGAAGCAAGAGGGTAATTGAACTTTTCTTGGTGTGTTTGGGAGAAATTTTTGAGATAGGGGAGTATGCTCTTCACGCTTGTGGTGAACCAAAAACTTTGAACCTCAAAAATTGATCTACTCTTTGTTTAGATTTAGAATCCTTTAGCGGGCCTTCTCTTGAACAATCAAGAGGAACAACCCAAGTGGGGACAAGCTAATACCAAGCTATTCTAACCCACTATAAACTCAAGGCTATCAAGGACACAAAACCTTGGTAAACATAGTACTTGTCTTCACTTGATGTGAGTAACTTGTGGGATTGTGACCATGAGAAAAATGTCAAGCAAGAATGCTTAAGGTACTCTTGAGGCCGCGAGGTCCTAGTCCTTTATGAGGAGCAAGAGGGGTGCTATGAACAAAAGCCCTTACTAAGAACCATTAGATAGAAGCCACCTTATTTTGCCACTTAGTTTCTTGGTGCAAGGATTGATCCAAGTGGAATAACCTGGATCACCCCAAGATTACTCACCATATGTGTTCCTTTGGTTGTTTCTTTGGCACTTCCATGAAAAAGTCAATATCTATTGTGGGTAACCACTTTGTGTGAGGCAAGGGAGCATCAAGTTGTGGGCCAAGTTGTTAAGTATTGAGTCTTGTCTTTTTAGGATAGTAAGAGCTTGAAGTGTTCTCATTGTGCTATACCCGTGTAAAAATTCTTGCATAGTCAACATCACAGTAGCATTCATAGGTTTTTCAATTTTGATATCACAATTGTTTGTCTTGGCAAGGTTTCTTTTGCCCTTGTTTCAAGTGTTTGTGTAATACCCCAAAAATGGGCTATAGGTTCATTAACCTCCTACATCGAAAAATCAAATGAAATCGACATCGAAGTCCTAACCTAAGGCACATCCGAACATCATCAAATTACAATTGATTATCTTAAATTCTGCATCGAGGAATATTCCTAGCAATATTTTTAATTATCTTTAATTTAATAATTATTTGGCGATAAATCACTTTTATCCTAAGTTTGATTAATTGAATATTTTCATATTTAATTAATTAGATTTAATATTTGCCACTTAATTGTTTAATTAAATTTAATTCTATCTATTATTAATTATATTATTTAATTTTGACAATAAATCCAATATCCTATCATTAATTGATTAAATTCTTATTTAATTGACTAAAGCAAGTTGTCATTATTTAATAATATAGTTTTTAATAAAAGTTTGATTAAATAGTTAATTAACCCATAAATTAATTATTTATTTTCAAAAATCAGTTGAGTTGAGGATAAATCATTTTATTTATTTATTTAATTCTTAATTATTATGCACATTCAAAAGAAACAGTTAAACTCCAAATCAGAAAATCAATGCAAGTTATTGACTTTTTGGAACTCAACATCCTTTTCGAGTTCAAAAAGCTGATCTAAACTCTAATTTGAGTTTAAAAGTTATTTTTGCATGTTTTTGCATGATTTTGAGAATTAATTATCTTTTATGATCAGATAACTCAAAAATAAGATGAATTAATTTGAGTGATTTATGGTTTTTCCCATGCACCTCCAAAGCCCGGGATTTCTATAAATTAATGCTTCAGCTCTTAACAAATCATCCACAAATTTGCACACTTATGCTGTCAGTATCAATTCAAGAATTGCACAATCACACTGGAGAATTGGAATTGAAGAATCAAAGCTCTTGCGAATCAACATCTTTGTGAGATCAATCTTATTTTTGCATTCATATTTCATATCATTGTTAGATTAGCATTTCATATCAATTTCAATTGCATAGTTTCATATCAAGTTTTCATTTCTCATTGCATAGAAAATACCAAAAAATAAGTTTAAATTGCATTCATATTTCATATCTAGAATTGCATTCAAATCCTTCATTTAGGTGTCGTCTAGGTCACTGATCTTGATTACAATCTGAGAACATCAATCTCGCACCTATTAGAAGGCAATAAATCGCTTGGTTAGATTAGATTTCAATTTTGCACGATTTTGATTATAACTAACCTCTAATGTTTTACTGAAGTGTTGTGTCTATAGATGAGGTACAATTTTCACACACACATTTCTAGCGCCCACTGTGGGGCCTTGAGCCTCATTCTCTTCATTTTTATCTAATTTTATATATTTTAGGCGTTACTTTTTCATCATTTTTGCACAAACAGGAAAAATGCCACTTACGAGCAATCTGACGCTGCTTACGAGAAATTTGTTCACACCTACAAGCATTCTACTCACACTTGGAACCTTTCCGCTTATGCCTGCAAGCATTCTGCTCATGCCTATGCTAGTTTCAGTCACGCGTCTGCTAGTTTCAATCACGTGTCTACCAGTTTCAGTCACACCTATGGAAGTTTTAGTCATGCCTATGAGCATTTAAATCACATCTGGCACATTTCAATCACGCCATTGAGTATTTAAATCATGCCTTGGCACATTTCAGTCACGCCTGTGCTCATTTCAATCATGCCTGAGCCTATTTTGATCATGCCTACTTTCTATTTTCTGATTTTCTTTTTTTTGAAAATTTTGGCATTTTCAAAATCCGTGCCACTTTGGAAAACTGGCACCCATTTTTTTACGAAATTTTCACATATGGTATTGACAGTTTAAGTGTGATATATCATTGGAAAGCTCTTTCCAAGCCAAATCCAAGCATGTTGGTTTCATTTTCAAATTTTGCCATTTGATCACATAATTTGCAAATTTGTACTTTCAGATTATTGATTTCTAACGCTTACAGTTTGCTGTTGATTCGTCTTGATTTTTTACTTTCAGATGTGTGCTAAATTCTGGATTGCAGAGCGTTGGACCTAAGGTATTCTTCTCAAGCTGATAATATTTCAATTTGGATCCTAAAATAAATCTCTCATGTCTCAAGCTTGTGTGCATCTTTTCATGTTTTTGATCTATTTTTACACACTTGCATAATTCAATACTAGGTTGTGATCCCTTAAGGATTCATTAAGTAGTCTTAGAATACTTGTGATTGATCTTGATTGCTATCTTGGGTTATTGGACTCACTGAATCCGTCGGCCCCTTGTTTTTTCCCCGTGGTTGCAAGCTCAGCACCACATTAAAGGGGAGGGGTCAACATGAGAGAAGCGTTAAGTGTTCCACTTGGCAACCCTTTTGTGCTTTTAGGAACTCACTTGTTTTCTAAGTTGTGGACTCATTTTCAGCTTGTGTGAGGTGTTAAGTGTTCCACCTTGTGGACTCATCTCATATTTTCTTTAAACGTTAAATGTTCCTCTTTCTACTTTTTGGATGCTTTTGGTAGATTTTCTTTTAGAACATACATCTGTGCTCACATAGTAATTAGGCCCTATGAACACTATTCGTGATTCTTGAGAGATTGGATTCCTAGCGAAATCCTTCCTTGACGACGGAATCCTTGTAGGTAGGGAGGATACTTAGTGCGTTTCACATTCAACTTAGTTAGTGAGTCTTCTCTTATTGATCAACACATTCTGATGAAGGATGCTTCCCTCAATACCACAAAACACATAACAGAAACAGAGAAACAACAACAATATGCAAGAACAGGAAATTGGCTTCTTATTATCTCCACAAATGTGGAATTACAAACTTTCAGAATTACAACATGCAAAGCCACATGGGCATTCCCTTACAATATTCTATAGGACAAAGCCTCGAATTATTACCCAGATCTACTACCCAGAACTGCCCTAGACAACACTACGGGCCTTCTTTATGTAGGCAATTTCCACCGCCCGAGAAGGTTCTAGAAATTTAGCCCTTAGGGCCGACCAAACTTAGAATTATTTTATTTTACAATTTATTACATCAAAGTCAGCTCAAAATGAGTTTTGAAACCCAAACAGAAATTTTCAAGAAAAATTATTTTCTGCCATTTCAGGTGACCCAACTTTCGAAGACCATAAGTCATCGCCCGTTGACCCGATTGGCTATTGTAACCCCATTCTGGAAATGCCACGAAGCGCTCCACAGGCTTGACCTATGCAAAGCGCCCATCACCCAAGTTTTCAACCTCATCCGGGGCCTCTAAAGCCTTCAAAATTGAGTTCAAAGTTTCTGTACCCTGCTGCCAATACCAAAAATCTTCAATATCTTCAAAACTACACCTGATCTAGCCATGAAACATTGCTGGCAGGCTGATATGACTGAGATGAACCTCCATATGTAAAATCAGACATTCTGAGACCGTAAGACCAACTTACTAAAAATAGCAAGTTTCCATAAATAGCAACTCTACACAAGATAGCCCTTATTGAATACAAAAATAGAAATATTTTTGGGTGATGCAAGATTGCTCTTACACCCAGGATGCTCCTGCATCAGACACCCGGGGTAATTTGAGAAGTGACCCTGTCACGACTCAGGGGTGCAGAGGAAAACCAAGACGGTTAACCTCCTCCTTTGCTAGCCATGATGAATCTTCAATAGGTCGTCCTTTCCATTTGACCAAATACTCTTCATATGTCCTGTTCGTTGTGCTTCTGTCGACACGACTGTCCAGTATATCTTCGATCTCCTTAGTGTCTGAACTAGTTGTTGGAATACTCCACTGTGTTGCTGCAACCTCATCTTCAACACCTCCTTCATGATACTCTATCAAATCTGAAATGTTAAACACTGGTGAAATATTTAGCTCAGTAGGCAATTCTACCTCATATGCGTTTCCTGAATCATGTTTCTTCAGTATCTTACATGGTCCAAACTTCTTAATTTTCAGCTTGTTATATGTACCAACTAGAAACTGCTCCTTCCGCAAATGAACCATGACTTCATCCCCAACCTGAAATTCCTTATGCCTCCTTTTCTCATCTGCCTTAGTCTTATACTGCACATTCATCTTGGTAATATGCTTCCTCACCTCCCCATGGATGTTCTTTAAGTGTTCTGCAAAATCCTCAGCTTCAGCACTACTTATTTCTCCTTTATCTATCTTCCTTAATTCAGATGCATTTCTCAGACTACTTCCATATACAATCTGGAATGGTGATTTACCAGTGCTCCTGTTGATAGAATTATTGTATGCAAATTCTGCCTGTGGTAAAATCAAATCCCATCCTGTTGGCTTATCTCCAACCAAACATCTCAGCAAATTTTTCAAACTTTTATTCACTACCTCTGTCTGTCCATCAGTCTATGGATGATGTGATGAACTGAACTTCAAGTCTGTCTTCAACTTTTTCCACAATGTGCGCCAGAAATATCCAACAAACTTAGTGTCCCGATCTGAAACTATGGTCCTTGGCAAACCATGTAGTCTCACTACCTCTCTGAAAAACAATTCTGCTACATGAATAGCATCAGTAGTCTTCTTGCAGGGAATGAAATGTACCATCTTTGAAAATCTGTCAACCACCACAAAAATTGAATCATGTCCCCGCTGAGTCCTCGGTAAACCAAGAATAAAGTCCATGCTAATATCCTCCCAAGGCTTCTCTGGTATAGTTAATGGCTGATACAACCCTGTATTCTGCTTCACTCCTTTCGCCATCTGACATACTCTGCAACTCTGTACAAACTTCTTCACATCTTGCTGCAATTGCGGCCAATAATAATTCTCACCAACCAAAGCAAGGGTTTTATCATGACCAAAATGTCCGGCCAATCCTCCACTATGCTTCTCCTTGATGAGATTCTCCCTCATAGAACTTTGTGGAATACACAACTGACTCCCTCTGAATAGCATATCATCTTGGATGATAAAATCCATCCATTTCATCCTGTCTAGAGTAACAGGTTCTGTACAAGCTTTCCAAGCTTCACCAAAATCAGGATCCTCTGGATACAAATTCTTAAGTTCCTTGAACCCAACCACTTCAATCTACATTTTTGTCAGCAATAGTTGCCTTCTGCTAAGAGCATCTGCAACCCTATTAGACTTTCCACTCCTGTGTTTCAAAATAAATATGTAACTCTGCAAAAACTCAACCCATTTCAAATGCCTCTGATTCAACTTTCCTTGACTATTCAAATATTGCAAAGCTTGATGATCAGTATACAAAACAAACTCCTTAGGAAGCAGATAATGTCTCCACTTCTTTAATGCTTGAACTATAGCATAAAATTCTTGATCATAAACATAATATTTTCTCTTGGCATCATTTAACTTCTCACTGAAATAAGCAACAGGTTTACCTTCTTGGCTCATAACAGCTCCTATTGCAGTACCACTAGCATCACAATCCACTTGAAACACCTTATTAAAATCTGGAAGTGCTAAAACAGGTTGTTCTGTAACTTTTTGTTTCAACAATTGAAAACTCTTTTCTGCCCCATTAGTCCACTTAAATTCTTTTCTATCCCCTCTCATTGTTTCAGTCAAGGGTCCGCAAATACTGCTAAATTTTTTGATAAACTTTCTGTAAAAGCTAGCCAAACCATGAAAGGATCTTACCTCAGTAGCACTCCTTGGAGTAGGCCATTCAAGGATAGCCTGTACCTTTTCTGGGTCCATTTTTAGACCTTCTGCTGAAACTACAAATCCCAAATACACTAACTCTTTCTTCACAAAACTGCACTTCTTCAAATTAATCAATAATTTCTCATCTCTCAACTTCTCAAACACCATACGAATATGCATCATATGTTCCTCCAATATCTTGCTAAAAATCAAAATATCATCTAGGTAAACAATGACAAACTTACCGAGAAATTCTTTCAGAACCTCGTTCATGGGCCGCATGAAAGTGCTCGGTGCATTGGTTAGCCCAAAAGGCATGACTAACCACTCATACAGTCCTTCCTTTGTCTTGAAGGTGGTCTTCCATTCATCTCCTTCTCTGATCCGAATCTGGTGATATCCACTCTTCAGATCTATCTTTGAGAAATACACAGCCCCACTCAAACAATCCATAATATCATCCATTCGTGGAAATGGAAACCTGTACTTGATTGTGATCTTGTTTATTGCCCTAGAATCTATACACATCCTCCACTCTCCATTCTTCTTTGGTGCTAATACCGCTGGTACAGCACAGGGACTCAGAGTCTCACGGATCAATCCTTTCTGTAACAACTCATGTACTTGTCTGTTCAACTCCTCACTTTCTGCAGGTGTCATTCTGTGTGCTGCCTTATTCGGCAAACTCACACCTGGGATCAAGTCCATTTGATGACTGATCTTCCTGACTGGTGGTAATCCATCAGGTACGTTATCGGATACAATATCCTGAAACTCATTCAACAAATCTGCAACTTCTACAGGAACATCTTCTACTTCTTCTTTACCAGCTTTTGGAATTAAAGGAAAACATATATGCTCATGTCTCATACTATCTAAGAAATTTTTTCCATCAACAAAAGTTATCCTTGCATTACCACATACCTTTTCTTCAGTCTCCTTCAATGGTTTTAGCTTATGTCGCACTCCATCCTTTGTCAGGGAATAAGTATTCGCACGACCATCATGTACAGCACATCTGTCAAACTGCCATGGTCTACCCAACAACATATGACATGCATCCATAGATATGATATCACACAATACCTCATCTTGGTATCCACCAACCTTGAACTTCACTAGGCATTGTTCATTGACCATGACCTTGTGGTCATCCTGTACCCAAGCAATCCGATATGGATGTGGGTGTTTCTGTCTCTTGAGCTTCAACTTTGTCACCAACTCTTCTGACACCAAATTGTCAGTGCTTCCACTATCAATAATCATATCACAACATTTACCTTCACACTTGCACCTGGTGTGAAACAGGCTCCTCCTTTGCTCAGGTTCATTCTCACCACTCAACATGACTCTTCTGTTAATCAATGTTTCTCCTCTTTCAGCATCTTCAGAATTTGATGATCTAGCATCTTCATCTACATGTGCAACTCTGGCCTGGCCTTCATTTCTCTTGTCGGTTCTTCCTTGGTGTTGAGGACATTCAAATGCCCTATGACCTTCTTCTCCACAGTGAAAACATGTTCCACGGAAGCCACCTCTTCCAGATCCTTGTCCTCTTCCTCTTCCTCTCTGATCTCTATTATTCTGATCCTGGAAGCGATTGAAATTATTTCCTCACTGATTTTGACTGCTACTAGCCTCATCCTTCTTTTTCAGATCTTCATTTCGGCCGCCATATGACCGTCCACCAGATCGTCCACCGCGACCTCTTCCGTTTTGTCTGCTCTCAAACTTCTTGTTCAACTTTTCCTCTACTTTTAGGGCAAACTGGTATGCCTCTTCAATACTATTCTTTCGAACCCGATTTAGCTCCTCCTGAATGCTTGGCCTTAACCCATTAAGGTATCGGGCAACTTTCTCCTTATCAGCTTCTGCATGGCCTGTTCTAATGAGGAGGCGATAGAACTCTTCTGTATACTCCTGAACAGATCTTCCTGCTTGCTTCAAACTTTGCATTTTCTTTAGTAGGTCAAGCTCATAATCAACAGGAATGAACTGTCGCTTTAATTTATCCACCATCCGATCCCATCTTGTGATTTTATCTTTCCCTCTTCTATTTCGCTCCAATTGAATTTCTTGCCACCAGATCTTCGCATGACCTTTCAGTCTGGCCTTCGCAAATTTGACCCTATTAGGATCCTCAACATCTTCATACTCAAAATATTCCTCGCATTGATTGATCCAGTCAATCAATTCCTCTGGGTTAAGATTTTCAGAAAATGTAGGAACCTCAATCTTAGGTCTTTTCTCAATCTTAGAAATCGCCCGAAAAAGTCGTTCTTCCTCCTGGTTCACAATTTCAGCTTCTCCTTCTTGATATTCTTCTTCGGCTTCATCCTCACTTTCATCTCTGACATTAAGGTTCATTCCTCTGCGAATTTCTTCTTGCAATGCTTGCACTTGTCTCTGCAGCTCTCTAACCTCAGGTGTCACAGCACCAGCTCTTCCACCACGTTCTCTTCCTGGAGGCATTTTCGCGATGCGCACTGAAACCCTAACCACGGTCCTGGTGCAAACTGCCTCACAGTCGGCGATCTATTTACACACTCAAGAACACCTGCTCTGATACCACTTGATGAAGGATGCTTCCCTTAATACCACAAAACACATAACAGAAACAGAGAAACAACAACAATATGCAAGAATAGGAAATTGGCTTCTTATTATCTCCACAAATGTGGAATTACAAACTTTCAGAATTACAACATGCAAACCCACATGGGCATTCCCTTACAATATTCTATAGGACAAAGCCTCGAATTATTACCCAGATCTACTACCCAGAACTGCCCTAGACAACACTACGGGCCTTCTTTATGTAGGCAATTTTCACGGCCCGAGAAGGTTCTAAAAATTTAGCCCTTAGGGCCGACCAAACTTAGAATTATTTTATTTTACAATTTATTACATCAAAGTCAGCTCAAAATGAGTTTTGAAACCCAAACAGAAATTTTGAAGAAAAATTATTTCTGTCATTTCAGGTGACCCAACTTTCGAAGACCATAAGTCATCGCCCGTTGACCCGATTGGCTATTGTAACCCCATTCTGGAAATGCCACGAAGCGCTCTACAGGCGTAACCAACACAAGGCACCTGTCACCCAAGTTTTCAACCTCATCCGGGCCCTCTAAAGCCTTCAAAATTGAGTTTGAAGTTTCTGTACCCTGCTGCCAATACCGAAAATCTTCAATATCTTCAAAACTACACCTGATCTAGCCATGAAACTTTGCTGGCAGGCTGATATGACTGAGATGAACCTCCATATGTAAAATCAGACATTCCGAGACCGTAAGACCAACTTACTAAAAATAGCAAGTTTCCATAAATAGCAACTCTGCACAAGATAGCCCTTATTGAATACAAAAATAGAAATATTTTTGGGTGATGCAAGATTGTTCTTACACCCAGGATGCTCCTGCATCACATTCTCTCTCCGGAGAGGTTGATAGATCATGTGGGGTTTATATCATGAGCTTTGGTGAATCAAAATTGGTTAGTGCATCTTTTCTTATTGATTGATACATTCTCTCCCCGGAGAGGTTGATAGATCACGTGGAGTTGATATCACAGACCTTGGTGGAACAAAACTTTGTCTTAGCGTGTCGGATTCATCTACTTGCCTTGTTTGGGTTAAAAGTGAAGAGGTGTCAAAACCTTAAATCTGGAGCCAAGTCCCCTTGTGGTACAATACTGTGAGTCACCTTTAGAGAGGGTTAACCATAGCAGACATTCCCTTCACAGGGCAAACTATGTTGACGGAACCTCAAGCGGTCATAGCCATTTCAGACGTGGTAGTGACAACTGCTATATAAATGTCCTTGTGGAAGAAATCTCCATGGGTATGGTTCATTATTGGGTTGTCAGATCTCCCTAGCAGCTCTTGAAGATTAAGTTCTCGGACTGTGTCAAAACCCTGGTGTGTCGGGATTGGAGTTCACCCCTTTGAATCATAAAAGTTGCAGAGTCAAACCATTACTAAAAACCCTAGAGAGTCTAATTTTTCATTTTCAGGTATATGTGTGTTATTGCAAAATTTTTCTGAACATACACAATTAGTACTCTCAGGGATTAGCACAATTTGGTCACTTGATTGTTCATGTGCAAGGTTTCTTTTGCCCTTGTTCATTGTTTTCATTTGCCCTTGTTCATTGTTTTCATACGTTCTTGGAATCACTTGCTTGCTGTTCTGCGTGCTTTTTTATCTACTTGGCTATTAAAAATGATCAAATTTGGTATAACCTTCAAAATCTGGACAGTACAATTTGCAAACAATCCAAAACTGAAAACCTTAAATTTTGCAAAATTTGACATAAAATCTTTTCTGGAGTCAAAAGTCATTTCAACAAGTCAAAAGTCGTATGAGTTTTGTCAAGTGTCATTTCAATACTGCCCATCTATTGTATGATTGAGTACCCAATGTCGTATGAGTTTTCATGCCAGTAAATTCCAAAAAAAAGTCAAATCCTGCTAGCAACTATCATATGAGTCTTTGCAACTATCATTTCATTGCCTACCCACTGTTGTCTGAGTCTGCAGAAAGTCATTTGGAAATTTTTTGAAAAGTGGTCAGAAAATTGTCTGAATTGCCAAATACTTAGCCTTTTCAACCTATTTCCAAAATCTGTCATACAAATCACTATGTCAAGAAATAGAGCAGTACTTATTGAGAACCAGTACACATGTCTCAAAGAATCAGTACACATGAGGAAGAAATTCTAATCACCACTATGAGGAAACAGCTGCATGCTATGCAAGTCCAGCTTGACAATCTTAAGAAAGAGAAGGAATCTAAAGAGTTCTCCATGGAGGCCCTTCGCCCTTTTCTATTTGATAAAGACTTGTACATGTCACCATGCCCCCAGACAAAATTTGAGCAATATGATACCTCTTCCACAGAGAGTGACACATCTAGCTTTGGAGAGTATGATCACTATGACGACAGACAATGTAATGATACCTATGACACCTCTGTTCCTAAGAGTCCTCCTCATTGTTCATTCCTACAAACTACAAATGGGCCATCACATTGGATAGATTGTGATGGTGATCCATATGATTCTGATTTTGAAAGAGACTTTGATGGCTTTTGTGGACAATACCTTGATTATGATCCATCTACTACTACTGAGGACTATAAAATGCATCATGCTAGCTTGAAATGTCAATACTATAAGGATCTCCCCTCTAAGAACTCTCAGGCTAAAAATAAAGATTACACTCTCAAGCAAGATCATGTTAATGTTGAACCTTTGTCTTGTGATGGTTCCCTGCCATCCCCTACTTCCTCCAATACCCATACATTTCCTAAAGTTTCTGAGTCTTTCAAATCTTTCATAGAACCTTCATCCGACACAAGCCCTGATACTTTTCATGCATTTCCCTATAGTTATCCTCAAGGGCTACCTCTTAAAGAAACTCAAGTGAACCTTCACCTGGCTGCAAATACTTCCCATAATGCTAAACCTAAAGAGCCTAAGCCTTCATACGTTACAATGCCTACTTCAGCTGGTCCTTCATCATCTCTACAATAGTCTTCCATACAATCCCAACATGCTTCCTTGTCCTTAGAAGTGGCTCCATGTCAAGAGGACTCCAGAAATGATAAAGAAAAGAACATAAAGAAAGATCAAGATCAAGAAACCTCCATTTCATCCAATCCTTTTCATGATGTCTGTTATCCACTTCAGGGTTCTTTTGATCTTGCACGCCCTTTTTCATCCATTCCACCATGTCTTAAGTCTTCTCCTAAGAAAGATCAAGCTACTACTTACACTATTGAGCTTATTGACAATCAAAATGACCTTACTACACTTGCACTTTCCAAAGATGATACTTCCATTAAGGTTGGTAAAAATAGTGTTGTTACTTCCAATGTTAAGCCTATTGAAAATCAAGAGAAAAATTATGAGCTTCTGCTATCCAAAGATCCTTGTCAAGATCAAAGTCTTCCATCTTCTTATTCTACCACTCCATGTTTGCTTCCACTTTCTACTCTTCCTAAGTCTTTGTAAGCTCTGGACAAACTTATTAAAGAAGGTGCTCCTATTCAAGATGTTCACGATCCTATTAAAAATCCTAATTCTCACTCTAAAGATGCTGATATCCTTGGTTGTCATATAGATGTTGATGAACTTATTGATTATACTTTTGCATTTTCCACATCCATCCTTGGACCTCCTCCACCACGACTAAGGGCTTCACATTTGCCTTCGATCTTGGGCCCTTATGTCCCTTCACTTTCCCCTCCCAACTCTCCTAATTTTCCATCCATCTTGGGTCCTTACATCCCTCTATCTCCTATCTTTCCTCAAGATCAACATAGATTCACACCCTTGAATCCTTTTCATCCACCCACCCATCTAAACCAGTCATATCCTCCTTCTTCTTCCACAAGTCCCAAGTCTTTTGGAAGTAACTTGAATGTTCAATACAAGAAAAAGAAGCAATACAAGAATCCATCAAAAAAAGATCACCATGTCTCCTCTAATAGACACGGAGGCATAAAGTCAAAAGAGATATCTAAGAAAAAAACTACAAGACAAGTATGGGTTCCAAAATCCATCATTAAAGATATCATCTCTAAATCATCAAAAGGAAATAAAAAGCCTACAGCTATATGGATTCCAAAGTCTCTCTTGAAAGAGTTTGGTGTTGAACAAAAAGTGAAGTTGACATTCAAGCTTCCAAAGGCTTCCACTTCATCTTCTTCCAAAAACATTCTTCCATTCCATGTGCCTAAACCGCAATCTCTGCTATCCATTCGCCATATTCCTTCACGTATTCCTTCATTCACGATTCCTCCATCCTTTCACCACCCTTCAAGGAATGTGTTGACATTGATCTTGCCATCCTTTCCATCTACCCTTTCACAATCCTTCCATTCATTATCCTTCTACCTTCTATCATTTTTCCTCATTTGCCTATTCCTCCTATCTTCCAACCTCACTCGCTTTACATAAAACCATATCCTCTATTTTTCTTTTCCATCTCCCTTTCCCTATCAGCATCTTTGAGCATATCATTTTGAATCCTTGGCATATCATGGTTTATCCTTTCAAGGAGCACTATCTAAAAAGCTTTCCTTCTTCCAAAAAGTCAAAAAAAATAAAAATAAAAAAAATTGAAAATGTACCTTGGTGAAAACCTGGAAACAAGCACCTTGGTAGCAAAAGTAAAGAGAAATAAATTCATCCTATGGTGAAAACCACTCCCTTGTGGCACCTTGGATAAGTACCATGATGAAAACCTGGCAATCAGGCATCATCCATAGTTCTACATATTTCACCCATTCCATCTTCTCTCTTTGATCTTGACAAGGTTGACCTATACATGAATATTTGGCTATCTTGTGAGCTATCTTACGATGATCTTTCTTTCATTCCATTCATGTTTAGCCTTCATATCTATTTTCCTCCATTCATTCTAGCCTTTCGCTATCCTTTTCCCCTTTGGTCTTGATCTAATAAAAAGAAAGAGTAAAACACAGTGCTATGAAGCCTCTTGACATGCCTACTCCTTTGGACTGCATCCTATCCTTCTTTGGCATTACACTTTTATGACTTATCCTATGCTGGCCTTTCATTGCTTGTCCAAATGCACTTTACATGACTATTTTTCCCTAGCTTGGGTATTCTGGAGGAGTTTTCCCTTGAGGATTTCTTTCCTTCATTCTCCTTCATTATCTTGTCTTCCATCTTTTCCACTAGCTTGCTAATCCCTCTTGTTCTCCACCTTGCTAGACATTGGGACTGTATGATATGATCTTTCTCGGGAGTGTGCAATGGAAAAAGAGGCTATCAAGTATGCAAAGAACTGTCAATAGTGTCAAGTACATGGCGACTTGATTCATGCTCCAGGGAGGGATCTAATTCCCTTTAATACACAATGGTCTTTTCAATAATGGGCATTTGATCTCATAGGTGCTATCCATCAACACTCTTCCAATGGACATACCCATATATTCACAGCTATAGATTATTTTACAAAATAATGTAGAAGTGGTTCCTCTAACGCAAGCAATGGGGAAATAGATCTCTATGTTCATCCTGAACTCCATCATTTGCAGATATGGGATCCCTCATTCCATAGTCACAGACAATGGGGGACAATTCAAAAACAAGGACCTAGATGACTTATGTGCCAAATTCAATATCACTCAACATTGGTCATCTATCTACTATCCTCAAGGGAATGGACAAGCTGAAGCTTCAAACAGAAATCTCTTGAAAATCTTGCATAGAACAGTTAATAAAACAGGAAGAGACTGGCATCTCATGATCAATCCATCTCTCTGGGCCTACAGAACTAGTATCAGAACACCTACTGGGGCTACACCATTCGCTTTAGTTTATGGGTCTGAAGCGGTACTACCTATTGAGGTTGAAATCCTATCACTCAGAATCAGAATGCATGGACTTGTAACTGATGAAGACTACAGAGTGTCTAGGTTGCAAGAACTTGAATTACTAGATGAGCACAGACAAGCAACGTATGATCATCTCAGACTGTATCAGAAAAGAATGTCTAGAGGCTACAACAAGAAAGTTAGACACAGAGAATTTTAGGTTGGCGATCTAATCTTGAGAGAAAATCCCAAAAATCAATCACATAGAGAGCACAAGGGGAAGTTTGAACCCAACTGGCTGGGTCCCTTTGTTATCACAGCTACTTTTGGCTCTGGTGCCTATCAACTCTCAACAACTGAAGGAGAGCAGCTTCGAGAACCAATCAACATTCTCCATCTGAAAAAATTCTACGCCTAAGGCATTCAGTGCTTGGTAAATGTCCTAAAAAAATCTTTAAAATCTGAAAAAGTCCTGAAAAAATGAACATCTTGGTGAAAACCTAGCAAATAGGCACCCTGATGATTCACAAAAAAAATCAAAAAAAATATTAAAAGTCAAAAAAATTGAAAAAATGAAAAATACAAAAAAAATGAGAAAAAGAGAAAAAGTGCCTTGGTGAAAACCTGGAAACGGGCACCTTGGTAGCAAAAATAGAATCTCTACCAAGATGGTGAAAACCTGGCAAACAGGTGCCACTTGTTTCAAAATGCTCCATCTATCAGCGCAATCTTGGTCTTTCCCAACTTTCAGTCTGCTTTAGTCTACGTATATCCTTGTTTCAATAGTCGGTTTGTGCACCAATCGGCTTGAACGTCAGTATCCTATCAATGTTCAAACTTGGGGGAAATTAATGTCATATCCTATGGTCTCCATTGTATCTTAGACGTGTCGTATCTAGTCAGAGTCCTTCGAAGCTTCAAGTTGAGTCAGTTAGTCTATCTCGTCTCTAGAAAGGATTTTGCATCTACAAAAATCAATCATCAACAAACTGAAAAACAATTTGTGCTTCATGCTTTTATCTCCTTGTATGCTTACTGATTCGCATTGAGATTTTTGCATATTGTGTCCCTTCAAGCTCTTCGATGATGTCCTTTACAGGATTTAGAGAGTGATGACTGGGGGCATAATCTTTTCTTTGTCTTCTGTTTGTATGTGAAAATCTAATAACTTTGGAAATTTTGGATTGAAATGGTGTCCAACTGTAAGAGCCTCTATCTTGAATTGGATGGCCATGCGTACCTCGACCATTGATACCCAAAAAATTCAAGGAAGTTTGATCTAACTATTATCTTTTTGAAGTGAGTTCTTTCTCCTAATGTGAAATACGATCTTGCCTAAGGATGTGAATGATAAAGGGTCACTACGGGTAATTCACAATAGATTTAGAATGATCTTTTGATTGTTTGATGTGTTTGTAACGCAAGGCATACTCAGGTCATCACGATGTTTATGTTTTGATGCTTGTACAAATTGCTATATCAAAATGGACATGATATTTAGGTCATCCTGGTGTTTGTGCCTTGGTGCTTATATCTAATCCGACATTTTGAAAACAAAATCAATATTCATATATCCATGGTTGTTTGACTAGTGGGTGTTGTATTGATTCTTGTGAAAACAAATTGATATTCATATGTCTATAGTTTCATAGCTAGTAGACATTGTATTGATTTATCCGGTTACCAAAAAGTTCAATGATGATAAAAAATCGACACATGATCAGTGAGTAGGTCCTAGGTCTTAGGTTGCATTTCATTTTGCATGTTCCTTTGCATTTTGCATGTTTGCATGATCTCACAAATGTTTAGAAAAACTTCAAAGCTTAAATGATTCTTCAATCATCTATTCAAATCCAATAAGAGCTGAATCTTACACGAAGGTTCCTCCAATGAAATAGCAAGTCGAATCCTTTTTCAGGATCAAAATTGAAATTTGAGATCATTCATATTATTAACTACTTGCATAATTGACCTTCAATCATCATAGAAATCCAGAATTCAACTTAACTGATTATGTTTCATCAAACTATCAAAATTTCAACTTGGTTAACTATGGTCAACTCATGGTTTACCTAGTCAAACTTGGTCTTCAGGACCTCCAAACAATGCAGAATGCGTTCTTGGACATGTATAACCACTTCTCAAATCAATTAACATGCTTCTAAACTATAACACTAACTTTTCTTGTCAGATTTCAATTTTAATCCCGAAAGGGGCATGGTATTGCACATCATTCAAGTTTGTAAATCAAATTCTATCGATCAAATCTATCAATATCTTTCATCAATGATCAAGACAACAACCATGTCTAGTCACTGATTCATCAAAAGTCCTCATTTCTTGGGGCAAATCTATCATCACTTGGGGCATATCAGATTCATCGATCCATATCAATCTGGTATTCTCTTAATCTTGTAATCTGTATCAGCTTTTCGCAACCATCGGTTCATTAGTGTTATTTCCTTGGTTCTTCGAGAACTAAAGGGTTCAGATGTGATACCTGCTAGTTTTGCTAAGAAAATCGAGTCTAGAACCAGTCACTCACTTCTTACCAATCCTAAGGTTCAGAATCAGGTGTTTTGACACTTTTTTGCAATCATCGGTTCATCACTGCTATACTGAACCTTATCTCTGGTCATTCAGGACCTAATATCTCTGTATCTTTCAATTGGTTTCTATCTTGGAATTGGTTTATCTTTCGAATCAGTTCCATATCTTGATCAAACATAGACCATCTTTGAACCACTGCGCTTCACACAGTAATTCAAAGAGGGGCAAAATGTAATACCCCAAAAATGGGCTATAGGTTCATTAACCTCCTACATCGACAAATCAAACAAAATCGACATCGAAGTCCTAACCTAAGGCACATCCGAACATCATCGAATTATAATTGATTATCTTAAATTCTGCATCGAGGAATATTCCTAACAATATTTCTAATTATCTTTAATTTAATAATTATTTGGCAATAAATCACTTTTATCCTAAGTTTGATTAATTGAATATTTTTATATTTAATTAATTAGATTTAATATTTGTCACTTAATTATTTAATTAAATTTAATTCTATCTATTATTAATTATATTATTTACTTTTGACAATAAATCCAATATCCTATCATTAATTGATTAAATTCTTATTTAATTGACTAAAGCAAGTTGTCATTATTTAATAATATAGTTTTTAATAAAAGTTTGATTAAATAGTTAATTAACCCATAAATTAATTATTTATTTTCAAAAATCAGTTGAGTTGAGGATAAATTATTTTATTTATTTATTTAATTCTTAATTATTATGCACATTCAAAAGAAACAGTTAAACTCCAAATCAGAAAATCAATGCAAGTTATTGACTTTTTGGAACTCAACATCCTTTTGGAGTTCAAAAAGCTGATCTAAACTCTAATTTGAGTTTAAAAGTTGTTTTTGCATGTTTTTGCATGATTTTGAGAATTAACTATCTTTTATGATTAGATAACTCAAAAATCAAGATGAGCTAGTTTGAGTGATTTATGGTTTTTCCCATGCACCTCCAAAGCCCGGGATTTCTATAAATTAAGGCTTCAGCTCTTAACAAATCATCCACAAATTTGCACACTTATGCTGTCAGTATCAATTCAAGAGTTGCACAATCATGCTGGAGAATTGGAATTGAAGAATCAAAGCTCTTGCGAATCAACATCTTTGTGAGATCAATCTTATTTTTGCATTCATATTTCATATCATTGTTAGATTAGCATTGCATATCAATTTCAATTGCATAGTTTCATATCAAGTTTTCATTTCTCATTGCATAGAAAATACCAAAAAAATAGCTTAAATTGCATTCATATTTCATATCTAGAATTGCATTCAAATCCTTCATTTAGGTGTCATCTAGGTCACTGATCTCAGTTACAATCTGAGAACATCAATCTCGCACCTATTAGAAGGTAGTAAATCGCTTGGTTAGATTAGATTTCAATTTTGCACGATTTTGATTATAGCTAACCTCTAATGTTTTACTGAAGTGTTGTGTCTATAGATCAGGTACAATTTTCACACACACATTTCAATCTCGCACCTATTAGAAGGTAGTAAATCGCTTGGTTAGATTAGATTTCAATTTTGCATGATTTTGATTATAGCTAACCTCTAATGTTTTACTAAAGTGTCGTGTCTAAAGATCAGGTACAATTTCCACACATAGTTTGAAGACATGTTTGATCCCATACTATTTGCAAACCTATCAATTTACTGCTGTTATTGTGATTGAAACTGAAAAAATCAACCTACAAACTGAAATTTTAACCAAATTGGCTTAAAAACTGAGATTTTGACACTCACTGGTCTAAGAGTCATACAATCCTGAATTAGTATCGCCCCCTGTACAGAGAAATATCACGTGATAGTTCACCCCTGCTAGACTATCACCCAGCCTAGCTGGAAAGTATCGCCCGAGCTTATTGGAAACTATTGCCTGGCTTAAGGAAAAATATTGCCTCATTAAAAACTGTCACCTTGTTTTCCTAAAAATTATCGCCCATAATTTTTCTACTGTCTGCCTAAGTTTTAGCCATTTTCAGTCTTTTCTTAGTTGACCAAATTTTTGGTGGGTGATTTACTCTACTACTGGAGACTTGTCTGTACCTCGAGTTCCTATTTTTAGGCCTCTTGGATTAGTATCCTTTCATTTTACAAAGCCATCTTGTGTGGAATTGCCAAGTTAAAAATCATCCTTGTTGAAAAAGTATATCTTTAGATTCATTGGTAACACTCTTGGAGAATTTTAGTCCTCTTTTCTCCAAATTCACTTCCATCAAAAATCAGTTTCAATTGTATAGTTTGGGTAAATCCATCCTCCTGGTTCATATGTGCAAGCATACTAGAATCCTTTATTAAGCACCTCTTTGACAGTGTTGGTTTACACCTTTTGCAATTTTCTATCTCACCATCTCTTTTTTGGACAATTGAGCACTTTTATTATACTAGTTTGGTATTGACATTTTGTAATGTCATCTTATCACCAAGGGTCTTTTTCTTTCATGCTAGTTACAACAAGGTACCAAGTTAGTCAAGGGAAATGACCTCAAGTTGTCTTCAATCAGTTTCCCTTAGTTAAAACTCGTCAACAGCGAAAGGGAAAAGAGCCCATTTTTAATCAATCCCCTAAGAGTAAGTTTGAAGTTTGTTTTGACCCAAAGAGAAATTATAGAAAATTGCGTACCTCTTTAGCACCATTTCAATCAAGTATGGACATGAGTTACACTTTCACTAGACAACAAAGAGAAGCAATGGATCAAACTCATGATGACATTTTCCAAAGACATAAGGGTAACATGATGACTGGTGGATCTTCTTATGATAGTCAACCTAGATCACCCCCTATCAACACTAGATATCTAGATGCTCACCAATGAGCTGAAAGACATTATAGACAAGCTCACCCAAATGCACGGTCACAACATGAAGACCAAAACAATGAATCTGGTGATGCTCATGTCAATGCAGCTAGCTTCTTCAGACATTCAAGACCAACTTCTCCACTTAGAGACACCTCATAATATACAAGTGAGAGGTTAAAGAGCATTGAGAAAGAGAAACAAGATTTCTTGAGTGAACAAGATGCCAAAGAAGAAAAGCTTAAACAACTAGAAGCAAAAAGGCAAGCTTTGTTGGACATAAAGAGAAGAGCCACACAAGAAGAACAAGATAGGCTCTTAGCCCAAAAAATTCATGCACACTTCAACAATATGGGTACCAACAGTGGAAAAATATGTTGAGAAAAATAAGGATCAATTCTTGGAAAGCTTGATCAACAAGGGTGCAAGAGTCCCATACAACTTTGATGTGGATAGAAAAATTAAGAAACAAAACCCCTCACAAGAGGAAGAAATCAAGAAAATGAAGAAGATGATGGAGAAGATGATGGCTCCTAAGAGTTCCTTTAACTTGGATTCTATATGTCCTAATCCTTTTGATAAAAGTGTGAGTATGGTTGATTTTCCTAGAAAAGTTGAAATTCCCCTATATGACAAATATGATATTAATGGTGACCCACATGACCATGTGTGTCAGTTCTACATTATAAGTTTTGAGTTTCACTATAATGACTCATATCTTATGAGATTATTTCCAAGGAGCCTCAAGGGTCAAGCAATGGAGTGGTTTACCAACATTACCCCTCCTATCAAAACTTTTAAAGAACTCATCCACAGATTTGTGCAACATTTTTCATACAACTTATCAAGGTCAGTCACCATGCTCGATTTGTGCAAATTAAAATAGAATCAAGGGGAATCCTTTGTTACATTTTTACAAAGGTGGAGATGACTGTGCTCCCGCTATTTTAGAACTATTCCTGAGGATGAACGGATTGAAATTATTGTTAGCAATCTAGTGCTAGAAATGCAGTATGAGGTTAGGAAGATGGTCTTTGATTCTTTTGACACTATGGTCAAAATTGCATGTCGAATTGAGGATGTCTTAAAAGAAAAAGGTATTTTGACTAAACAGAACAATAACAACAAGATTCAAAATAATAACAACCCTCAAAAGGATAAAGGAAGGAACTTGCACTAGAACTTGAACGGAGTTGTTGACTCTTCTCAACCAAAGGGTCAAGGTGTCCTTAATTTATCTAGTGCAGTTCAAGCTATGAAGCTTCAAACATCCTCCAACCAACAAGAGCACAAACCAAGGTATCAAGATAAATCCAAAAAGGAAAAAAGACAATTCTCTAAACTTGGTGACTCTTATGAGGATGTTTTCAAGACCCTCATTGCTAACAATCTGGCACAACCCCAAAATCTAGAAAAATTCCGCATACCTGATGTCAAACCACATTGGTGGAATGAAAAGGCTTATTGAAAATACTACAATGGTATAGGACATGACATTGAGCATTGTTTTAAACTCAAACATCTTATTCAAGATCTAATTGAGAGTGGGAAGCTTCAAATTGATGGGTTGAACACCAATGCAGACCACAAGGCATTTAAGGAGCCTTTGCACAAATATGAAAAGGGGGAAACCTCTAAATCCAAGGATGGAAAGGCTATAATTAATTATACCTACACGTCTGCGGAGAATGTCATCAATATGCTTGAAGTTGTGGACAACAATGTCAACATGATGAGGGGAAAAGATCCCTATGGTTATAATGTGAACTCACCTCCCATATTTGATGAAGGACCTGTTGTTGTGCTTAGAGGTCCTCAATCTTGAAGGTCATCCCAACCTCTTAATGCTATCACTAGAAGCCAAGCTCAAGGTCCTATGGTTATTAGAGGTCCTAATTCCCATCAGTCTAGCAAGCCTAAACAAGTGAAATCCAAAAATGTCACCACCAAGTCAGCAATCCTGAAATGAGCTATAAACTTGTTGACCAATTACAAAGAACGCCAGCTCAGATCTCAATTTTTGAACTCTTGGAATTGTCCCCAAGACATAAGCGTATCCTTGAGGATGCTTTGCATGCAGAAAATGTTCCCAACAACATAGATATTGATTAATTCCAAAACATGGTTAACCACCTTTCTAGCCCACATTACCTAACATTTTCAAAAGAAGATGACAAAGCCTTGAGCCATCCGCACAATCTTTCCCTTCACATTGAGGTCATGATCCACAAAACCTATGTAAGGCATGTGTTGATAGATGGGGGTGCTGGGATCAAAATTTGTTCTTTGAGTCGATTGAAAACTTTGGGGTATTCTGAGCAAGTGATTGGCACAAGGAAGAAAATTATGATAAAAGCTTATGATGAAGCATAATGAAGCTCTAAGGGTCTAGCCATTCTTCCTATCAGAATTGGTCCTATTGAAAAGGACATTTTGTTCCAAATTGTTGATGCTGGTCCTTTAGCATATAACATCCTACTTGGTAGACCATGGATCCATGACATGCAGGCTATGCCATCCACCTATCATCAATGTGTTAAGTTTTCCTATAATGGAGTCAATGTATGCATATCCGGGGATAGCACATTGTCTGTTAATGCAATTTTTATAGGGACCCATGTTCCCTTAAATAGAGAAGCAGAAAATTTTGATGCCACTCTTGAGAAATGTAAGAATAAGTTCAAATCCATAGACCTTGGTATGGGAGATTATCAACTTGACTCCTTCAAAAAACTTCTAGTCTCACCTAGGTCCTATGGAAAGCCTTCACAAAAGAAAAGACCTTCATCTTCAGCCATGACCTTGTTTGGTACATTTGTAGAATCTTTAGTACCCATATAGGATGAAAAAGAAGAGGTGGATATTAGGGATTGGATTTAAAAAGAAGAGAAGTACAAGCATAATGAAAATTTCTCCCCATCTCCTAAGGCTTATGGGAGAGGATACACTTTGGTTAAGAATATGGGCTACCCAGGTCATGGCCCTCTCAGCCATAGATTATATGCTAAGGCCGAACCACTCAATCATGCTCTTTTGGGTTGTAGGACTAAAACAATGGTTGGCCTAGGTTTTGATAGTCAAAAGAAGAAAATTGTTCCTATCCTAGCTGTGACAGATAGTGATGATGATTCAGACTACATATCGAATCTAAAAAATCAACAAGACATGTGTGAAGATTGGGTTCCTTCTACAAATCTCCTTTGGGGAGATTCAGATGATTCAACAACTGCAAACATAGATACAAGAGAAGGTCATAACCTTCATAATCTAGATGCTTCTGCATCAAGGCGTCCCAAGCCTTCTTGGTCTAAACATCCCAGTAGAGATTCAGAAACTAACTCACATGAGTATGAGTGGGACTCTCTCTTTGATTGTTCCACAGTTGACATGGACATTGATGTTGTCCATACATATAGTTCCCAACCCGATGCGACTAATGAGTCTAGTGTAGGATTAGAAGATTGGAATCCTTGAATTGCTTTAGTGGACGATGCTTCATTTGGAAGGATGAATCCTAATTTGGGTATCTTAGAGGGATACTTGAAAAACCATAACTTTGCACTCACCAGAGATAATACCTTTTGTATCAACAAAATTGAACCAACCATTGACCTACCTCTTGTTCACTCTCACCTAATTGACTAGCCTCAACACTATCAAGAGCCTTAGCTCCTAACCTTTCAAAATGACTATGAGATAGCATGCTACCTAAATGCCCTTGAACCCATAGTCTCTTCCACCAGCGAACCAACTACGAGCATGACAGAACTAGATATCATGTACCTCAGTTGCAAAATGAAAAGAAAAGAAAAAAGGAATAATGGTTCTGATGGTGAAAACCACTATGTTGCAGTATCAGAACCCAAAAAAGTAAAAATAAAGGATGTATCCAAGGGTGAAAACCTCTCTAAGGTGCCTAAGGATGAGGTATTTGATCATCTTCATAGTTATTTTCAAGACAGGTCCCTAGTTCTTGTTGAGCCTACATAGTTGGTTAATCTAAACACAGAAGAGGCTCCACAAATTGTACATTTGGCTCAATCTCTATCAATGCAAGAAAAAGAGGCATATACCAAGTTCCTACAAAGGAAAAACATAAATTTTGATTGGAATTACTCACACATGCCAGGATTGGACACAAATCTTATTATGCATCATTTGTCCATAGCTCTAGGAATCAAAGCAGTTAAAATTTTTTTGAGGAAAATGCATCCTCATATAGCTCTTCTTGTTAAAGCTGAACTAGAAAAACTCCTAAGTGTAGGATTAATAAGAGCTATTGATTATACTGAATGGATTTCTAACATTGTCCTAGTTTCAAAATATGATGGGTCCATTCATGTCTACATAGATTTTAGAGATCTTAATAAAGCTTTCCCAAAGGATGATTTTCCACTCCCAAACATAGACATGATAGTGGACATGACTACAGGCTATGACATCTACGCCTTGATGGATGGATTTTGTGGTTATAATCAAATCAAGATAGCTCCTAAGGACCAGGAAAAGATTGCATTTACTTGTGCATGGGGAACCTATTATTTGAACGTCATGCCCTTCAGATTGAAAAATGCAGGAGCTACTTATCAAAGAGCTATGACAACCATATTCCATGACATGATGCATAAGAACATGGAAGATTATGTGGATGACACCTTGGCAAAGTCTAGAAAAAGGGATACACACCTAGGTGATTTGGAAGTCATTCTAGATCATATGGAACGGTTTCAATTGAGATTAAATCTGAAAAAGTGTGCATTTGGGGTCACCTCTGAAATTTTTTTAGGATTTATCATTTCAACCAAAGGAATAGAGGTGGATCCAGAAAAAGTTCAAGCAATATTGGATATGCCGCCTCCCAAAAATATTAGCCAAATGAGGAGTCTCCATGGACATCTCCAATCTATAAGGAGGTTTATTTCACAACTTTCAAATAGAGCTCAACCCTTTAATAAAACATTGCACAAATGGGTTAAATGTGTATGGAAGGAGGATTGTCAGAAAAGCATAGACCAAATTAAGCAATACTTGGCCAATCCTCTAATCTTAATGCCTCCTATCCTAGGAAAACCACTCATCTTGTATGTTTCAGCAACAAAATCTTCCCTAGGGGCATTATTGGCTCAACTTGATGACACTATAAAGGAAAGAGCTATCTATTACATCAATTGTACTCTAGTTTCCTATGAGGTCAATTACACCAGTATTGAAAAATCTTGCCTTGTGGTGGTGTTTTCTTCCAAAAAGTTGTGACACTACATGCTTGCACACACAATACACCTCATTGCAAAGATTGACTCTCAAATATTTTCTTGGGAAGGCTGCTCTCATGGGTAGACTTGCTAAGTGGATGATGGTCTTATCAAAATTTGACATAGATTATGTTAAGTGTAAAGCCATAAAAGGACAAGCCATTGCAGAAAAACTTGCTGATTTTCCAATCCAAGATAGCATGCCTATTGAAGTTGAATTTCTAGATGAGCACATATCGTACATGACTATAAGAACATCAAAGATGTTCTTTGATGGCTCTTTTATGCAAAATGGTTCAGGAGCTAGAGTGTTATTTGTTTCTCCTCATGGGTACACCATCCCTAAGTCCTAAAAACTTTTGTTCCCATGTACAAATAACATTGTTGAATATGAGGCCTTAACTAGTCGACTAAAATGGCAATAGAGTGGAACATCACAGAACTAAACATTTATAGGGATTCACAATTGATAATCAACCAAGTGAATGGAGAATACCAAACAAAAGATGACAAGTTGGTCTCTTACAAGAAGATGGTTGATTCATTGCGATGATATTTCACCTTTGTTACATTTCAACAGATCCCTAGAGCAGAGAATAAGGAAGCTGATGCTATGGCTACATTGGCTTCTCTTCTTCAGCTAGAACAACATGAATCCAAATTTGAATTCCTGGTGGAAGAGCTACACTTTCCCATATTTGACTCCTCAAAAAGCCATGTCATTTGTACCTTGGTTAGTCATGAGTCATCCCGCTATGGTTCTATTTACTCATTTCTTCATAATGGCATCATCCCTGAAACATTTAATCGATCTAAATGAAGAAACCTAACCCATAACACCTCTTGCCATACCCTTATCTTTGGTGATTTGTATAGGAGGGGTTTAGATGGGACACTTCTTAGGTGCTTGGGAAAGGAGGAATCTGACCAAGTGTTAGCTGACATTCATGAGGGCATTTGTGGAGGACATTCTAATGGTCTTTCCATGGCCCAAAGGTTACTTAGGGTGGGGTACTATTAGCCCACAATGCAGATAGATGCAGTATCTTTTGCTAAATCCTATGAAAAGTGTCAGAAACATGGTAACCTGATTCATGCTCCAGGCAGGAAGCTTATTCTATCTATATCTCATTGGCCATTTCAGTGCTAGGCCTTTGACCTTGTTGGGAAAATTCATCCCAACTCATCAGGTGGACACAAGTTCATTATCACTGCTATTGATTATTTTACAAAATGGGTAGAAGTTGTCCCACTTTTTGTTGCCTCAGGCAAGACAATTTCTTTGTTTATTCTGAATCACATTATCTGTTAGTTTGGGGTACCCTCTAAAATCATCACTGACAATGGAGGTCAGTTTAAAAAAAAGGACCTAAAACATCTCTGCAAAAATTTCAAGATAAAACAACATTGGTCCTCCATTTACTTCCCACATGGAAATGGACAAGCAGAGGCTTCCAATAAGACCATTCTTAAGATTCTTCATAGAACAATTCACAAAAATGGTTGAGTCTAGCACTTATAGGTCAATCTAGCCTTATGGGCTTACAGAATGAGTATTCGTACTCCTACAGGGGCTACTCCTTTTTCCCTCACTTATGGCACTGAAGTAGTGATACCTTTAGAGGTCGAGATCCCTTCACTCAGAGTATCTCTCAAAGGTTTAGTTACAAATGAATATTACCATGCCATGAGACTGCAAGAATTAGAACTTCTAGATGAGAAGCGTAAAGTGTCCTTTGACCACATAAGAGTTTACCAAAAGCATATGTCTAAATCATTCAACAAGAAGGTTCACCCTAGGGAATTTCAGGTAGGAGATCTTGTCTTGTGTAAGAATCCTAAGAATCAACAAAATAGAGAGCAAAATGGGAAGTTTGAACCCAATTGGCTTGGACCATACATTATTACTACTGCTTTTGGGAAAGGTTCTTACTTGTTAGCTGATGAGGAGGGAGAACAACTCCCTAATCTCATCAATGTTTTGCACCTTAAGAAGTTCTATCCATGATGCCTATTCTGTCTGGGGGCATCCTTTGTATATATTTATTGATCTTGAAAAAATACCAAAAAAATTTATATATGATGCTGAAAAAATCTTAAAAAGCATATAAAGTCCTGAAAAATACAAAAGAATAAAAAAATAGCAAAAAATTCAAAAAATATAGAAAAGTGCCTTGGTGAAAACCTGGAAACAGGCGCATTGGTAGCAAAAATACAAAAAAATTGAAAAAAAAAAAAAATCTATCAAGTGGTGAAAACTTGGAAATAGGCGCTACTTGAGGCCTTTGCACCCCTATTTCTTAGCATGCATCCTTGACACTTATCCTTTTTTCATCATGCCTTGACCTTGTTGCCTTGGTTTGGAATTGGTCTTTGTCTTTGTCTAGGGGGCATAACTATTAGCTTTGGTCTCTTGGATGTGCTAGTCTTTAGGACACCTTGCAAATAGTGTTTTTCAACACTTTCCAAATTGTGTTTTTCAACACTACCCTAGCGTCAAGTGTTTCTCAACACTTATTAGATGTCCTACCCACAGTCTAGTATGATGCGATATCTCTCATTAGTAGATGTGATACTCAAAGATTGACTCTATGACCAGCACACATGCACTTAAACACTCACCTTGCCGAGACATGTTTGACTTTATTTTCTTTGTGTGCTATCTATGATGATTTCTTTGATGAGTGCTCTCTCCCTAATAGTTTTTGATGATGCTGAGATAGAAGACTAGGGGCATGTGAACATGTTTTATTTCTTTATCTTCTTGTGGGTATATTTTGTTGGTCCTATTTGTCATTAGCCTCTATTCTTGTTCCGCTTGACTCTAGGATCTACAAGGTATTATCCTTGACTGTTTTATGAGAGTGCATGCTTGTAGCCATCTGGACCTTTTTGTGTCTTGATGCGAGCATAATATTTCTATAGAAAACTTTAGAGAACCTCACTACATTAGTCATCTTGACCTACATGTCTTTGATGCCTAGGTGGGATTTCCACATATCTATCTGATATAGATCATATTCAGATCGACATCGTTATACTAGTGTGTATTGTATGATCTTGTGATGCTACCAATAACACTAGATGATGATTATTAGATGTCTATTAGCGTTTTGACCTTGCAAGTCAACCACTTTCATAGTAGCTTGCATTCTTAGGTTCATGTGAGTCTAGTTTTGCATCTTGCATATGGAGAGAGCTCTCCTTTTCATCTTACGTGGACCTGTTGGACAACTGCGCTCACCCTTTCAAACCCTTCTTGACCATATCTTTCACTGCTTGTCTTTTTCATCACGACCTATTCCTATCATGACAAGGAGTTAATCTTATCATCATATCTATATCCCTAAAATGTCATTTTTAGAAACATGAGCATATATAACAAACATGCGAATTAAACATACATCTATGAGAGAGAATATACATGAGCATTTATAACATACATTTTGAGCAATATGACAAGACAATATAAAAAATGATAGATCCATCACAAGTGAGACAAATACACATGATATATCACAAATCCAATAAATCTCATATATAAATGTCATGATACAATATACAATGTGAGATTCCAAAATCTGGATCAAAAGTCTCAAGATATGTCCAAAACATCTAAACCCTAGACCTAGGACTTACTGCCACCATCTCATGGACTAGGTGGTGGAGGAGGTAGTGCTACATCTAGTACTACATCAGATCTCCCAACAATAGCAGAGTAGGATGGTGCTCTCTGACCTGCTGGTACTGCCTGTATGTAGAGACCATGATAGTATGCAGCTTGCGCTACGTCTCTCTGGCTCTCTGCAATGGCAACCTGTATGGCTCTGTCCCTCCTCTCTATCTCTTCTATCAGATCTATTAGTTTCTTCTCCCTAACAACTATGGTGATCCTAATCTATTGCATCTCTACCTCTAGAGCTTGTATCCTATCTCTCAAGTCCTCTCCTCCTGCAGGATAATCCTGCCTAGCCTTTGCTTATCGGTGAGTTGGCCTCGCCACATCATCACCCTCATCTGCAGAGCTCCATCCCCGTGACTATTTTTGGCCACCTGATCTAGAACCCTCCCCTATCTCCCTCACTCTCCCTCTCCCTCTCCCTCCATCCCCTCCATCCCCTCTGTCTCCACCATCATCATCCCCTCCCTGAGCTGCTAATTGTGCATTAGGTACAATGAATCGAGAAAATGGACACCTCCACCGCTTTGCTCTGTAGGCTACATCAGACCCTGCATCCACCATGTCTGGGAGATACTCCCAGGGCTCCCTTCATATCACTATTGTATCCTTTACTGCCTACTGGTAATCCATCATCAGCAGCCAACCTTGACCCTCCTCATCTCGGGCCCGTGCATATCTAGTGGTCTCAGTTGATACCCGCTACTATCGCCTGAACTACCTCCAAATGTGAGTGATACAAAATCTCTCCACAATCTCTACATGTTGACCTACCAGTGGCTAGTTGCATAGCACATAACTGAGCTCATCCTTAGCATCTCCCCATAGCTCCACTTCCCTGTATGGCCTCCATTGAAAGGAAGTCAGCTCATCTAATATCCTCCTATAATAGGTCACATCCCTGCTATGAGGCTATGACAGGAACCCTGTATACCTGTAAATGAATAGATGCCTCCTCTTTCTTGGCTATGCTCAGGGGCACACCACAGTGATGTGCTCCCATTCCCACACCTGTGCTAGAATGGCACCGCATGCCCAAGTCCTGCTCTCCCGATAAACAATCTCGTGGAGCAAGTGATACATATCAGCCAATATGGCCAGACCCCATGCTAACCATCATGGATGTGCCACCAGATCTACTAACATCCTACCCCATCTCAGTGGAAACCCCTTCTGAATCCTGTCAGTAATAAGGGCCTATGCAATAATGGAAGAAACAATGCAAGATACTGGGAATTCCCTACCAAAATCATCCATCAATCGATCCTATCTGACATGTCTATCGATGATGGTGACATCCTAGAACATGCCCTGGATGGCCTGCCATCCCTCGGTAGTATCCTGATTATAGTATACCTATGTCATCACACAAATCATGTTAGTTCCTATTATCTTGAAACTTCACATCTATAACTATCTATAAACATAATTATACTTATATGATCACTATGGCTAGGCACTCGAAGGATCCGATAGACATCCTCTAGTGTGATCGATGCCTCTCCAGTAGGAAAATGGAAGGTGTCATGCTCGCTATGCCATCTCTCAGCTAGCATAGTCAACAACCCATGGTCCACTCAAATATAGGGTAACTATAACAAGTACCTGAAGCCCATAGTCCTCAGGTCTACTTCGCCCAGATCATCAAGATCCTGGACAAACTGTAACCCCATCACCTTTGGCACTCTCATGAGTAACACTGAAAAGTGCTCCTACAAGCCATCAAACCAAGCCAGATGTCAAAACATATCATAATGGATGTCTAAAAATTAGTACAAAACATCTTTAAAATACAAACATTGTCTAGACCCATGTCATTTTGCTCAAAAACACTAAAACATTTCAAATTTTTGAACTAGCTGATACTATTTTTTTCTAAAGTATCGTGTGATACTTTCTTTAGTAATAGTGTGATACTATCTTTTCATGTGATACTTTGCATAGGATTGCGCAATAGTTTGCTAGTTATCGTGTGATACTAGTTTACATACCCGCGCAATACTATATGGACCCACGAAGTATCGCGTGATAGATAGTTCCAAAGGGTGTGATACTTGTAAAGTATCACGTGAATTTTCACCTAAGTCTAAAATTTGAAAAATTAAAAACTTTAAAAACATGTTTTAATTGACATAAATGCTCATAAATGACTCAAAAAGAGCGAGTTTTTCTAAAAACATACCAGGGCACCATACTGTGGAGGCCGGTTGTGCAACTAAGTGCACTCAAATCGATGCCCATGGACTGAGATCACTACTTGCTAGGCCATTTTCTATCTCTAATCTCTTAAGATTCTCAAATCGCTAAAAGTCAAATGATTTTGAAAATGACATTTTTGACCCCTTATATAGCATTTTGACTTTTTGACCAATTTTCAAAACATCTCAGAATTGCACGAAAATTGCACCACTAGCTAATTTTGATGTCCTGGATCCATTTTTGAGATCGAAATCAAAATCTGAGTTCCTCTCGATAGTCAAAATCACATTTCAAATTTTCACCCTTTTTTTTTGCAGTTGGCTAACTGTTTGAGGCCTAATCCTTCGATCTTTCTTGGGGCATCTTCATCTCCATGACTTTCAAACTTCTAGTCTTTCATTCATCCCCTTCCCTTCATCTATTTGGGGCATATCTTCACTGCTTAATGGTTAATCTGTCATCTTTCATCTTCGATTATGATTCCTAGTGATTTGATTAACCTTTATCAATCTGCTACTTCTCCTCTACCCGATTTAGATTCTAATTCTGAGGGGGTAGTACCTATCAGCTTCAATCTTTAATTTCCTTGATTGAGCTTTATCATTCAGCTTAACTTGAGATTCTTATTTTGAGATTTGATTATCACTTAACAACAACGGTATTGGTCTTGTCTTTCAATTTTTTTCTCCTATTTGACTTGACTATCACTTAACAACAATGGTGTTGGTCTTGTCTTTCAGCTTATCTTTGTCAGCTTATGCTTATGCTTGTCCTGATGTGTTCCCATCCATCGAACACACATCTGGGTTGTTTTGTGATCCCAAATCGATCTCACACTTCAATTCCATTCTTTGACTACATGTGATCCCGAGTTGACCTCACATTAGTCAAAGAGGGGCAAATGTATGCACCCTAAAATGGTCACCTAGACTTTGGGCCCCCATTCAACAATTTATCAAATCCCTGAATCAATATTTTCAGCTTAATATCAATTTCCTTGATCAAATCCTATTCTATCATTTATTTTATTTATTCCATGGGCTAACCATTTTATCCTAAGTCTTTATTTAATTAAAAGGAATATTTCCTCCCCTTTTATTAAATAAAAAGCCCCCACTTTTCCTCTTATCCTAAGTTGCACAAATAAAGCATTATTCCTATTTTATAAAAAGGGAAAAAACACTTTTTGTCTCATATGGACATAAAAGTCAACTCTTATTTTCCTATTGAAGGAAACTTGTGCACATGGATTGCTCCTCTTTCAAGCTCCACCCTTGATTAAATCTTTTGCCTCTTACTCTCCATGGTCCATTCCTTTTCATTTCTTATAAAAGTAGAGCTCTCTTCCTCATTTGCATAGAGATTCTTTTTATGCTAATGTTATGCTGCAGGTTTTCTAGGTCACTTTGGAGCTTTTGAAGATTTGGAGCATTCTTGGATCTCACATTTACATGCTTTCATAGTTTCATTCTTGCATATTAGTTTCATTATCATGGCATTCATAGCTTAGATTTCCTTTATGCTATAGATTAATCTCACATAGCTTAAATAGGAGGATTTGTAATACTTGCATCTTTCATTTCATAGTTTAGTTTGTACTTTCATTCTCATAGCATAGCTTGCATTTCATTTCTAGTTGCATTGCATTGCATCTTCATTTGATTCTTGGGGATATTGGCATTCTTTCCCTTGTCTTCATTTGAATCTCTCATTGTGTGGTTGACTAGCAAGGTCATTAGCTTCATAGCTCTAGCAGAGAGAAAACTCAAAATAATCTTGCAACTCCATGCATAGAGAGCTCTAGGTCTCTTTCTAAGGTTTCCCATTCATGGATTCCCTAGGATATAATGACTTAGAGAAGTGCACTATTTAGTGTGTACACTAACACCTTGATCTAATGTTTTATTGAAGTGTTGTGTTTGCAGATAGGTACACAATTTTACACGCACAGGATGAACTATGGTACTTTACCATGGAATACCCAACCTAGGGCATGGCCTCTACTCCAACCATCAGTACAACCTCTTAAATGGTAGGTAGCACAAGCTAACTAGAAGCAACTCCAATAAAATTGGCAGAACAACCACAATGGAGATGTAATCAATCTTGGGGAAATATTTCCAAAGAATTAAATAAGAAAAATAGAAAGGATATGAGACGATGGTTACAAAAGTGGTTTAACAGGGGCATGTGATAGAAACTATACACCTTAACTCCCCCCTCCTAAGTGAAGAACTTCATTATCATCAAGCAATATACTTGGTTCCATAGAAGGGGCAGCTCTTCTCCGTCAATATTTTGTCCATTTCCTTTACTAATTTAGTTCAAAATTTTGGCTAAACCCACATGGTATGAAATAAAAGGGAAAAAAGGTGAAGTGACAAAAAAAAAAGGAAATTTTTTGAAGTGACAAAGAAAGAGGAAGGTTTAAGGAAGGAAAAGATTCATGAATTTTATTTACTTTACATTGTCCATACTAATTGCTTCAAAATTTTGGTTTAATCCATGTAGTATAAAATAAAAGGAAAAAATTACATAGAAACAAAATGTAAAACTATGAAAAAGAAAGAGGGGAAGGCTCACAAAGGAAAACATTGATAAGTCCATTTACTTAATGTTATCTTTTACTAATTTATTCCAAATTTTGGATCAATCCACTTGGTATAGAATAAAAAAATCCCACAAAAACTAGATGGAAAACCAAAAATAGAAGTAAATTGAGAAAGAAGAGAAAGGTTCAAGGAAGGACAAGGTTGATGACTTCCATTCACTTAATGTTGTCCTATACTAAATTAGTTCAAAATTTTGGTCAACTTGCATGTTGTAAAATAAAAGAAAATAACTAAATATATGAAAAAGAAAAAATAAAATTGAAATGAAAAAAAAGAAGAAAAGATTCAAAGAAGAAAAAGATTGATAAATTTCATTTATTTAACATTGACTTTACTAATTTGTTTCAAAATTTTGGTTCAGTTCACATAATATACAGAAACGTGAAATAAAAAAAGTTTAGGTAAGAAAAAGATTGATGTCTTTTATTTAATTTATATTGTCCATCACTTATTTGCTTTAAAATTTTGACTTATAAAACAAACAAATAAATAACTAAATAAATTAATAAAAAATGATCGATGACTTTTATGTATTTTATGTTATCCTTTCATTTACTTTGAAATCTTGTAACTACCAATATGTAGCTAAGAACAATTCGTGACAACTGATCGATCTTATTTCTAAATAATTTTCAAAAGTTGCTTTGAAAAGTTATGATGGTAAAGATGAAGTTGTGAGGAATTCACGACAACTGCTTTGGTTTTATTTTCTAAAATACCATACTTTCCTTGTAATATCATAAAAACTCATGAGAGCTATTTTTAGAAGTGAATAATGTGCAAGAAAGTGACATTTATCTTAAAATGCTTAGTTTTATCGAATAAATTATTTTATGTATACAAATATATTTTATAAAATAAATTAAAAAATATTTAACAATCTACTCTTATTTTCTTCTATGACTTTGGTTTACTTGAAAATATATTTATGTGACACAAAGATTGTATTCACATTTACACTCCTTTAAAGATTGTGGATGACAGGTAGGTCACACCTTATAACTGTCTCACACACGATGGCTCTTACCGCTTACAATACATTGCAATAATATCATAAAAATTTCCTATTATTTTTGTAGGATTTGAGCAGTACAAATCCACAAAACTCAAAGATCACTTGCATACAAAAACCTGTTACAAGGAAGTAGAGACAAGAAAGGGTTTGACTCAAAAATATGAAGAAGAAAATATCCTCAATTAATGAATGAATAAAATATACAATGGATCATCCTTATAAAGGAGATCAAAAGCCTTGAAAGGAAAACCCTAGCGCATGTAATAATTAGTTGAATTATTACAAGACTAATGCATGCAAGTTTATATTTAAAACAACTAGTGCATGTGTGTTTAAATATAAACAACTAAAGAAAAAGAGTTGACATCTTAAGAAGGGAGTAAAGTTAATTAACATAATTAATACTTTACTCTAACACGCCTCGTTAAGATGAGCAATAATCCAGCTACAAATAATGCAAGAAGAAACCAAAGGAAACTACAGTGTTGAAAGCATAAAATAGGTCCTAGCAACATGGCCTGATGAGGTACCTAGCACAACCAAATCTCTGTAAAAAGGAGAAATAGAGAAAACCCAATGGGAAAAAACCCTACTCCAAAAAGAGATAGAAATAGAAGGAAGGAAGGCCTCATCACTGAGAAACCCCAAGGACAACTTCCTCCACCCCAAGCATAGAACACAACTAAAGATATCGCGGGGATTCAAAAGGTTTGGTGAAGATGTCAGCAACCTACTCAGTAGTGGGAATATACTTCAAAATCAAAGAGTCATCCTAAATCAAATGTCGGATGACATGCATATGAAGCTCAATGTGCTTGGTACTCTGATGCTCAACCCGGTTGTAGGAAATATGTATGGCACTTTGATTATGACACCAAAGAATAGTGGGACTATCAAGAGGAAAACCAAACTCTGTCATCAATTGGTGAAGCCATAAAACCTCCTGACTAGCTTATATAGCTTCTCGGTACTCTACCTTTGCATATGATAATGCATGAGTTGTCTGCTTCTTGCAAGACCATGTGATAGGATAGGAACCAAGATAGAAGACAAAGCTAGAAGTAGAATGTCAGTCAGTAGTATCACCAGCCCAATCTGAGTCTATGAAACCAACAATGTGAGGATCCCTTGATGTATAGTGAATGCCATAAGAAGTAGTACCTTGAATGTACCTCAAGATACATTTGGCTGCTTGCTAATGACTCTCATGAGGATCATGTGAGAATCGAGAGACAAGGCCAACCGTAGAGGAAATATTAGGATGAGTGTGTGTTAGGTACAAAAAACTACCCACTAGTGCTCTGTATAATG
This sequence comes from Chamaecyparis obtusa, assembly GCA_027943335.1. NCBI lineage: Eukaryota > Viridiplantae > Streptophyta > Pinopsida > Cupressales > Cupressaceae > Chamaecyparis > Chamaecyparis obtusa. The sequence goes on along the minus strand of BSBK01001836.1, from coordinate 872,620 downwards.
TGGGATCCACGATAGGAGTGGAGAAAGTGGTAGATAAAACAACACCAAACTAAAAAGGTGTTGGAGTAGGCTTGCAATCAAGCATGTTGAACCGTTAAAGCATATCAAGAGCATACTTCTCCTAAAGTATGGAAATCCCATTTGAAGACTGAATAACCTGTAGGCCCAAAAAATAGTGAAGTCCAAGATTAGTCATCTCAAAGTGCTCTCTCAATGCATGTTGAACACTCTAAATCATAGAGGATGAGCTACCTGTAATGATGAGATCATCAACATATAGCACAAGTATCAATAGATCAGCCCCATGAAATTGAATGTACATGGTAGGATCGGAATGACAGTGTGTGAAGTGTGAGGCAAGAAAAAAAGAATCCATCTTCTCATACCAAGCCCTAGGGGCTTTTTTGAGACCATATAGAGACCTCCGAAGTCTGCACACCATAGAAGAGTCCTACACAAAACCTTAAGGTTGTTCTATGTAGATCTCCTCCTGTAGGTCTCCATGCAAAAAGGAACTCTTTACATCCATCTGATATACTATCCATCCCTGAGAAGTTGCAAGTGAAAGTACAAGGCAAATATAATTCATCTTGGCGATAGGAGAAAAGGTCTCAGAGTAATCAATACCATCGACCTGTGAAAATCCCTTTTCCACAAGATGTGCCTTATACCTATCAATAGAACCATCAGTAGCATACTTGGTAAGGTACACCCACTTGCATCAAACCAACTTCCTTCCTATTGGAAGAGGACAAAGATCCCAAGTGTGATTCTTCATCAAAGAAGAATATTCCTCATCCATATCCCTATCCCATTTAGGATGACCTATCACCTCTAAAAATTGTTGTGGATCATTTGAAATAGCATGACTTGGTAAACCAGTACTAGATGTCTGAGCACAAGTGTGATGAGTGTCTGAAGGATCACCTGCCAAAGATCCAGCTACATCAATAGTATCACAAACCCATTTGGGCACATGTGGAACATCTAGTGGAGGTGGGGAAGATGGAGAATCATCTGACTCTTCCTCAGAGGAGAAAGAATCTTGTAGAGGAGAAGATGAACTAGGTAGTGAAGAAAAGGATAACACTCATCAAACTGAACATCTCATCGAAACAAGACTTTTCTACAATTAGGATCAAACAACCTATATTCCTTCACATCCTCATAGTAGCCAACAAATATGAGCGGTTGGGTTTTCCTCTCCATGGCTTTCCTCTAAGCATCTGGAATAAATGCCCAAGCCTCACTACTAAATACTCAGAATGTAGAAACATAAGGCTTGACATGAGTCCAAGCCTCCTCAGGAGTCAAACATCGTAATGTTTTATGAGGCATCCGATTCTAAATATAGTTGGTGCAATTGATAGCCTCGGCCCACAAGGAAGCACTCATAGCTTGAGACTATAACATGCAATTGGCTATCTCTCATAATGTTCTATTCTTTCTCTCTACAATACCATTCTTCTAAGGGGTATGAGGAAATGTGAACTGATATTGTAAACCATTCTCAGTGTAAAAATCTTTGAAAGATTGATTCACATATTCCCTCCCATTATCAGTGCATATACGCTTGATAGAAAGACCAGATTGTTTCTCTACAAATGTCTTAAAGATTTGAAATGAATCAAAGACATCAGACTTGTACTTTAAGAAGTACACCCATGTGTGTCTAGAGAAATTATCAATAAAGGTGAGTACATATATAGTGCCAAAAAAAGGAGTGGGAAATGACATAAGATCACTGTGTATCAACTCCAAAGGTGCAAGAGCACGTGAGGATCTACCAGATGAAAAGGATCTTTGTGATGTTTTCCAAGCACACAACCTCGACAAACACTGTCAGTACAAGAGATCTGAGGTAGCCCAAGCACTAACTCTTGTGTACTCATCTATTGTAAATATCTATAATTGACATGGCCAAAATGCTCATGCCAAAGTTTTCTCACTGTGTCTGCATGAGTAACAAGAGAAACACCAGTAGAATTAGAGCTCTCGAAGCCATCAAACCAGTATAAGTGAGTCTCTGAATCAACACTCCCAGTAGTAATAACCAATTTAGGATCATGGAGGTCTCAAATAACCACATCATGTGGTGAGAACTCAACTATTTTACTAGAGCCAGAATGACAAATTTGATAAATAGATAAGAGGTTCGTAGAAATGGCCGAAACCAAAAGAACATCCTAGACAGAACCACCATCTAATGAAACGGTTCAAGAACTTGTAACTAAAAGTAGTGCTAAGTCAACAAATACAATCTATGTAGTAACACTCTAAGAAAGTGAGGTAACCAATCCAGGTGAGTGTGGTATATGGTGTGAAGCACTTGAATCAATGATCCATGGAGAAGTGGAAGATAAAGCTCAAGCAAAAAGAGCATAACCTTTCCCTATAGGAGGAGGTGGAGGCTTCGAAGGAGAAGGACTATGCTTCTATATGGCTTCTTCTAGTGCCTCAAGTCATTTCCAACACCTAGAAATGGGATGCCCTTCCTTGCTTCAAAAACTGCAAGGATGACCTGTGTGCTTTGTAGTCTTGGAGGAAGACTCACCAGACTTAGAATTTTTTCCTTTCAGAGTAAATTTCTTTGGATATGATTTTGGAGGTGGTTTGGAGGGATTCTCATTGCCACCTAAATCTATTTTGGGCTTGGGCTTCTGCTTCTTCTTTCCCTTGGACGGTTGGGTAACCAATGCTTGGTTCTTTGATCCTGTTAGATAGACCAACCAAGTTTGGCCTACTCTCTAGTCAAGCGATCACAGAACACCTCAAAAGTGGGCATGGTGAATCTAGGTCCCAAAGCATCCATATTAGAATGAAAGGTAGAAGAGAAAATCTGAAAATTTCCTTGAAGCTTAGACAAAATCAGATAAATGCACTCTTTATCAGTCTTTTTCTTTCCACATCCATGTAACAAAGATCTATGTTGTTTGAACTTCATCAGAAAGTCCTTAATAGAAGGAAAAGAATCATGTACAAAAGAGGTAAGCTCTACCTCAATCTGAAGTGCTCTAAACTCATTGATGGTATCGAATAATGTCTCAAATTTAGCCCACATCTCTAGAGGGGTATTACACCCATCAAGATGAAACTGTAAGTTGTCTGATACCTGTAAAGCAATCAACCCCATAGCCTCATCCATCTTGTTTCGATGCTGCATGATCTCAAAGGGCCTCTGTAATACTAGTTGCACTGCATCTAGACAAGACCAGAGCCCTTTTGAATGGAGAAGTCATGTCATCAGGGTTTTCCATGTGTGATAATTATGTGGGGTCAGAAGTTCTAGACAAGAAGAGGTCTCGGACATATTTTTTAAAAGGGGTTTTATTTTGATAAATATCTAGTTTAACTGATAGAAACAAGGAAATAACACCCCCCACAATCCAAATATCGAACCCCTAAGCCTAGAATGATATGCTTTATCAAGAAAAGGGTAGAAAAACTTTAGATATAAATCTTGTGTACCTTGAAACAATTCTGATGAAAATAGACAAAAATCTAGATGGTGCTCGAGAAGAGATTTCTGACGCTTCTTCTGGATCAAAAAATAGAGCTAATTTGAGCAAATTAGCCCCCCTGAAATGCAAAAAGGATAATCTAGATTTGACAATAGAAATAGCAAGATATATGTAAAAAAAAAATCAGATTAACATGTATGAGAGCATTGGGCTTGGAACCAGCTTTTCAACAATATCTCGTTTGCCCGATTTCGACATTATATGCTCAAGTTATGAGCAAAATACCAACAGCTGCGCTAGAGGGCCCAAAAATGGTGCAAACATTGATTATGCATTGATAAGTAGGAGATATTTTCCACAGCAAGTCAAATTGTGATATTGCTATCAGGGTTTAACTGTGTAGTTTTTGAGTCAAACCCATTGACCCATGTTTCATGAGTAGTGGTTCACACGAACCCATCTCTCATGAGAATAAAAGGAACACTTAGCACTTATTGGATCTAGGTGATGCTCACAGAGGTGAAGCACTGGGACTTCCTGGGAGGTCACCCATCCAAGTACTACTCCAGCTTGAGTGTGCTTACCTATAGAGTTTCCTCCATGGTTAAACCCACTCTACTTGGAACCCCATTTTCAAAACCTTCACCAAGTATTGTGCCTTATGAACCACTCATTAGAAAGCCCCTTAAGCTCATCAATTGATAAGTAGGAGATATTTTCCATAGCAAGTCAAATTGTGATATTGCTATTAGGATTTAACTGTGTAGTTTTTGAGATAAACTCATTGACCCATGTTTCATGAGTAGTGGTTCACATGAACCCATCTCTCATGAGAATGAATGGAACACTTAGCACCCATTGGATCTAGGTGATGCTCATAGAGGTGAAGCATCGGGACTTCCCAGGAGGTCACCCATCCTAGTACTACTCCAGCTTGAGCGTGCTTAACTATAGAATTTCCTCCATGGTTAAACCCACTCTGCTTGCAACCCCATTTGCAAAACCTTCACCAAGTGTTGTGCCTTATGAACCACTCATTAGAAAGCCCCTTAAGCTCATCAATTGATAAGTAGGAGATATTTTCCATAGCAAGTTAAATTGTGATATTGCTATCAGATTTAACTGTGTAGTTTTTGAGTCAAACTCATTGACCCATGTTTCATGAGTAGTGGTTCACACGAACCCATCTCTCATGAGAATGAATGGAACACTTAGCACTCATTGGATCTAGGTGATGCTCATAGAGGTGAAGCACCGAGACTTCCTAGGAGGTCATCCATCCCAGTACTACTCTAGCTTGAGCATGCTTAACTACGGAGTTTCTTCCATGGTTAAATCCACTCTACTTGCAACCCAATTTGCAAAACCTTCACCAAGTGTTGTGCCTTATGAACCACTCATTATGCATGCTGACATCATCAAATGACGGGCTTAAATTTGATGGCCAAATGGCTGTCATTGTCCAAAAAATAAATAAAAAATTCTTAGAAATCACATGTGTGCCTCAGGCTTCATGTCAGTCCTAAAATTTTTTGCCTTGATATGTGTACCAATTTTTAAGCCTTGATTTGCGTGTCAGTTTGTACAAATTTCACCTCGAGAAGTGTGTCAATCCATACAAATTTTGCCTCAGGAAGTGTGCCAATTTTTTTGGTCTTGTTTTACGTGGAAGACCGTAAAATTTTCACCTTGTTTTGCATGTCAATCTATACAAATTGTGCCTCAAAAAGTGTGCTAATCTGTACAAATTTCATCTCAGGAAGCGTGCCTAGCCTCTAGTACCAAAAAAAAAACTCCAAAATGCAAAGTTGTCCAAATTGGACATGTTTTATATTGAAATAGGGGTTTTTGGGCACTACGAGCTCAACGGTGAGGTCCGTTTGAGCTTAAAGTGCACCAAAATTTAGGGATCCCCTACTTTCAATAAAAAATAATTTAAAAAGCCCTAATCTGAACTAGATGATTTTCTTATCTCTGATTCCTTCAAACGCGAACATGTTATAGCAGATTAGGCTCTAATACCATGTAGGATTTGAGCAATACAAATCCACAAAACTCAAAGATCACCTGCATACAAAAACCTGTTACAAGGAAGTAGAGACAAGAAGAGGGCAAGGGTTTGACTCAAAAATATGAAGAAAAAAATATCCTCAATTAATGAATGAATAAAATATATAATGGATCATCCTTATAAAGAAGATCGAAAGCCTTGAAAGGAAAACCCTAGTGCATGTAATAATTAGTTTAATTATTACATGACTAATGCATGCAATTTTATATTTAAAACATCTAGTGCATGAGTTCAAAACAACTAGTGCATGTGAGTTTAAATATAAACAACTAAAGCAAAAGAGTCGACTTCTTAAGAAGGGAGTAAAGTTAATTAACATAATTAATACTTTACTCTAACAATTTTCTTCAATGTCATAAGTGGACTTGAGATGACTTCAAGTCGTTCTTTTATAATATCATACAAACTTTCCATTATAAACTTTTAACTCTCTTCCTTATGTCTCTATCTATGTAGACCCTTTATTAATGAATATATTTATATACTAATTCTTATTTTGATATTAAATAATAAAAAGTAGTATTTTTCTTATGCCTTTTTGTATGTTGATTTTTCTTAATATATTATAATATCATACAAATTTTCTATTATAAAATTTTGACTCTCATCCTTCATCTCTTTTATGTTGACCCTTTCTTAATAAATATATTTATATACTAATTCTTATTTTGATATTAAATCATAAATAGTAATATTTTTCTTATATCTTTTATATGTTGATTTTTTCTTAATATATTATAATATCATACAAATTTTATATTTTAAACTTTTTACTCTTTTTCTCATTTCTCATTTATGTTGGCCCTTTCTTAATGAATATATTTATATACTAATTCTTATTTTTATATTAAATAATAAAAGGAGTATTTTTCTTATGTCTTTTTGTATGTTGATTTTTTATTAAGGAATAGATTTATATATTTATTCTTGTTTAGATACTTAAATGAAAAGGAATTTTCCTTCTTATGTATTTCTATTGAATGTCATATGATTTTTCATATCTTAGTTTTCAATTTTCATTGTGAATTCTATAATGTTTGGGTGATTTTCATTACTCAAATAGTTTATTGATCCTAATGTCCTTTAATTTTATTTTTAAGGTTTAAATTGGATCAATTGTGATTGAGAGAATGTTAGCTTGACAATATTGAGTGATATGTCTTTTATTTTTGTGGAGTTTTTACTTACAATGTGTTTCTCCATGTCACTTTTTGTATCCTTTTTGTAATTGATTGTTTATAATTTTTTATTTTATGTTAAAAATTATTTCTAATTAATAATTTCAATCAAATGTTATTATTACAATCTATTTCATAAAATGTAATTTAGTGACTAAGTGTAACATGAAAGATTACATGCTATCCCTCCTTAATCATCTAGAAGAGGAAGAATTTATTTTAGTGTTAACAAATAACAAGCCAAATAATTATCTTAATTTCTAGCTTTCTATTTTTTAATTATTAACAAATAATTTATTTTTAAATATAACATTTCATTGAAAGATTCATTGTTAAAAGCATAATAACTAAAAAAATTCTATATCCTCCTTCAATTTTTAATCACTGTAAACAATATATATTAATTAGAAATCTTTGAAATATTATAAATTACAAAAATAAAAAATTTCTTAATCACTCTTTATATTAAATATATTTTTTTAATTTTTTATATAAAATAATTATTTTATATAAAAAATTTAAATAAAAAATATAATATCGAAATCAATTTTATTAAGAATCTTTGACCATTTTATATAAAATTAGAATTAATACACATTTAATTCCTATAAAACATTATGCTTGAATAAATTCATGAAAAAATATTATAAATGTTTATTAAAAAGTATAAAGCACAATGTATTTATCCTCAACTTTTCATAATTTTTTTTTTATTGTTTAAAAGGTATTTTAAAAAAAAAATATTAACTTTTGTAAGGATAAAAGGAAAAATTAGCTATTGTTCCAATTTTTTCCATCCATCTCTTCTTTGTTATCTTTATCTTCTTTCCTCAACTAAAATTATATCTCTAATCAACAAGATGTCCTAATCTTAGTAAAAAGTTTGTCAATATCTACTTCTTTAATTAACATTTTTCATCAAATTCATTACTATTCGATGTATATTTTATTAAATATTAGAATATTAAATCATGTACATTATTAAAATTTGGAATTAAAAAATCCCACAAAATTTCTAAGTCAAATTATATAATTTTGTAATAGAAGGGATGAAACTTTTATGTAAGAATAAATATTATCAAAATTAAGATATACCTATAAGAAAAATATTAGTAGCTTATTCTATAATCAATTTTACCATACAACATAACTAGTTTAAGAGTTTGAGGACCTCATATTTCATGATCATAATTATAATATATACTTGATAAAATGAATTGTATACGATAGGCCATGCAATTCAAAATTAAATAAACTAATTTCAAATACAATATGTTCAAAAAAATATTAATAGACGACATGATTTTTAATGCTAACAAATTTTATATTAGTTTAAGCTACAATTTTTATTGTAACATTTAAATGTGTAAAAGGAGTTGCCTTCCATTTTAATATTAGCTTAAGCTACAATTTTTATTGTAACATTTAGACATATAGAAGAAGGAGTTGCCTTCCATTTGTCATATATATTTTCAAATGTATCCCATCCCTTTTATTTTAGATCTATATTCTATATTAGATACATATCTAATCCTTTTAATTTCACAAGGATTGCCCTACTCATATATGTTTTCGATTGCCCTACTAATATATATGTTAATCATACTAATTACATTACTTTCAATTGATCTAGTAAATGTATTTAATTTATTCTGATAGCTATGACAAGATTTACTACTTAGTACGTTTAACTAATTCATGTAGATGGACTACCCTTAATAGTAGTCATTACCAATTATGTCATCTATTTGGAAATAGCATTAAGAAAGTCATATCAAGTAACTCACATGAGATATAATCATTCACCAATCAATTAGTGATCCTACATCTACGTAAGGGGTTATTTAAACAAATGTGAATTAGTTCCAAGTCTCTAAAGAAATTTGGTAGTTTGGAGACCATTGATGTCATATGATAAATATTATATTAGTGTTGAGTTATTTTATATTTATTAAAACTATAAATTTCATTATCACTATTTTATATGAAAAATAATTAATAATAAATGAATATGAAGTGAATAAAATAAAATAATTTTTAAACTAAAATAAGATTTTCAAATAAACAATCTCTTATATAAAAAGTAATATAAAAATAATTTTTAAACAAATAAAATAAAATAAGTTGTCATTTATAATAGAGCATAAAATTAAAGAAGATTTATTATTAAAATTTAATAATTTTAATACTTATATAATATAAAAATTCTCAAAAAATCCAATTAACTTTCACTCTTATAATTAATTTAGAAGCATAAATAAACTCAATAAATATTATTATTTCAAATTGCATGAATATCATACTTCACTTATTTCAAAAAATTTAATTTAAACTTAGCTATCGTTATATCATTTATAAATTTGTAATCTCAAGTTATAATGGAATTGCTTCCTTATCTTAAACAGGGATCCTTCACTTTTCTTCGCCATAGAGATGTGAGATTAAAAACCTTTGGCATCAAGCCAAATATTATTTCTTTTGGACATGTCATTCGGGTGGAACCGAACATAAACTACGGAAAGGGAAACGGGAAATGGTGCCGATTAAGCCTAGCAAAAAATAAGGAATGGATGAAAATATTGACGACTTCAATGTTGTTTGAGTCATTTATCGTTTAGTATACTTGACTTTGGTTTACTCCAAAGATATTTCCCTGTTACAAAGATTGTATTCACACCTGATAATCGGACAAGGCGTGATGGCCGTTGGTCCTTCCAATACGTTGCAATAATATTATATGATGTCGTACAATTCTTCTTCTACGTCCAAGAATTTTTTCCAAAGAAGTAATGATTGTGAGAGAAAATGAACTAAAAGAACAAATTAAGGAGGTTAAATTGTGGGCTCACATGGTAAACAAAACATCACTCGGGCAAACGGTAATAATTGAAAAACAAATCAAGAAATAGATTCAAGAGGAAAAAGAAAAAAAGAGAAAGTGGTAAACATCATTATTAAAGGTTTGAAAGATTATGGGGACTATGAAAAAATAGATATTTTGGCATGGGACTTCTTCAAGGACAAGTTGAATTGGACAGGGTCTCTAAAGCAAGAAAAAATAGTTGGCAGAAGTATGGGAATAGGGAAAGAAAAGCATATGAGGATTATCCTAGGCAAATATATTTAGATGATGATTTAACAATTTTTCATCAAGAGGAGAGGAGGAAAGAATGGGAGAAAGTAAAATCAGCAAGAGCTGCAGACGAAGGAGCATGGCTAAAAAATGGTAAAGCCCAGATCGAGGATAGACCAGCGACACAAAAATAGGAACTTGGGGCCCCATGAGTGTATCTAAACATGGTGAGTTGTAATTGTAGGGGTTATCCATGGAGAAGAGGAGTGGGGTTGGGGCCCATAGCCGAGGGACGGGACATTATTTGTCTCATGGAAACACATGAACATGAAGGATATAGAATTCTAGAATTTGAAGGATACAACAAGATTTTTGTTTGGAATGAAGAGACAAAAATAGGTAAGGGTCATGGCGGGATCACAATTTTAATAAGAGAAACTTGGGACAAAAATGTAAAGGTGGAGAAAGAAGACTCAAACAAACAATTTATATGGCTAAAAATTAAGGATAGCAAGGAGATCACATGGCTGGCTACATGTTACTTCGTGCCTAAAAGCTCAAAATTTTACAAGAAGAGAAACTTAGATAACGAAGACCCTTTTGGAGCACTAAAGAGAGACATCTTAGCTATTAGTTCTACAGGAAACACAATCTTAATAGGAGGTTTCAATGCTAGGATAGCAGGTAACCAAGCTATTCAACTAGGCAAGGATCCAGTAGAGGACAGTAATCCTTTGTGGCTAAAGGAAGGCGAGGATATTTCTAGTCAAAGAATTTTTCAAGATATGAGGGGATGTGTGTCACACTTTGGTGCAAAGTTGTTGGGTATTTGTAGCCTTCACGGGCTGGTTATTTGCAATGGCATGAAGCATTGACCAAGATCTAGTGGAATCACTTGTAAAACATACAATGGGCAAAGTGAGGTAGACTATGTGATATTTTCTCAATTGACAAATTAGTTGATTTCAAGATAGAAAGCTGCCCCATAGAATTAAACTCAGACCACATGCCTCTATTTATTAAATATGATGTTAGAGCAAGAAGTTTCGAAGATGGGTAGACCCATAAAAGTAAAACAAAAGAGCATAAACTTGGTAAAATCCTCATAAATTGTGAGAACAAGGAGATATTTTACCAAGCCTTTGAACAACAGATGCAAATAAGTCGGTACAACAATAATTCCAGAGACAACAAGGAAGAGAATAAGTAGTTAAACAGTAGCAGGGTGGTCACCTTGTTATCTCTATAGAGCATTTATTGTTGTCACTTAGTATCAAAATCCTCCATATACATCAGTCGGTTGTTTATATTGCACTAGTCGGTAAATATAAGAAGATAGGGAAGTCAGAAAAGCTACATAGAACAGTCGGTAAAGACTATACACCGAAGCATCAGACAGTTTACCGAGCATCAATACACATTGCTATCGATGCTCAGTATACATTGAGCCTTCCAGACAATACCGAACAGTCTAGACAAGCATTTATTGAGGAAAATAGGAAACGGTTTAGGAATCAGTGAAGGCAGAATTTTCAAGACAAACGGTTACAACATATCAGAACACGTGTTACCAAGATCAAGAAAGCATCTATTGTACAGATATGCATTAAATGTGATGTGTATCTCAATGTAAATATTTGATCTTAACTATTTTTGTACACCGTAGATCTTAGGGTTATGTATTTTTCTTAACCTAATTTTTGCTAAAACGGCAAAACTTGAACACTATAAATTGTGTGTGTTCACATCATTTTGTAATGATTTGATAAGAGAAGAAAGCACTTGAAGCTATTGCCCACTTCAAGTCTATAGGTTATCAAAATAGTGAACCGAGCAGATCAAAATCGAGAAGAATAGTGAAAGAATCGAGTAGAATAGTATTCAAAAAAGGATTCAGAATTAACAAGGCAACCAAGCACTACAGAGCATAAATTCATCACATGCAAGGTGACATTTAATCAGTACTTTATTGATCTATAATAGGAAAATTAGTTGTCATCAGAACAAATACATTATCTATTGCTTTCTAACAATTGTAATAGAGTTTATCAAAATCTCCTAACCAAGTGGACTTAACAGTCTTATTGTAAATCTCTTAATCAAGTGCACACTTAACTGTGTTGCTAAATCCTATAACTAGGTAGATCTAGCTGATCTAATATGTTACTCCTAGCAGGGTAAGATCACCAGAAGTGATCACAATTGTTGCCTTAACAGGAAAACTCTTTTCTATCTGCAGTAGGGAAGAATTTGTGGGTGTCATCCCCACCATAGTTTTTACCTTCTAACAAGGGTTTCTGTATTACCAAAATACTTGTGTTATGTGATTACATTGATGATTTTATGTTTATTTACTTTTATAATTTATCTATATAATTGTTTCATGCAAGTTATTTTGATCGGTAAATATCGTATGCATATTCAGTATTGAAGGGACCTAAGTAAAAGTTTTTGTGGATACTGATTCACCCCTCCCCTCTCAGTATCTATCTCTCCTATTTCCAACAATTGGTATCAGAGCACAGTTCTCTTGTTGAACAGTTTAACCACTGAAGGGTAAAGATTTAAGTCATGGAGAGATAAAAACTTGACAACTCTATTGAGAATCAGAAACTACAACTGCATATGTTTGTTGAACAGTACAAGCAAGCCAAGGCTGAATTGAAGAAATTACTGGTATAAAGAAAGAATATTGCAATTGCTCAGAATGAAGTTGGTTATCATGAAGAACCTTTTGATGATGTATTTGATCACATTGGATCAAGCTCGGGAAGCATCTCTGATGGATTTGAAAGTACAATTAATGATTTATCTGAAAGAAATCAACATCTATCTGATCAGGTAAAAGCACTTCAAATTGGATAAGAATCACAAATGGTAAGAATGGTGGAAATAATGAATAATGCCAGACAAGCTGAACAAGACCGAAATCTAACTATTGAAGACAGAAGATTGATGACTAAACAACTCCAAGCAAAAGAAAGTGAAATACAAAGGCTAACCGATCATCACTTTCAAGTATCAAATCAGGTACTAATGGAAAATCAAGAAGTAAACCGAATCAATGGTGAACTATCAAGGAATTTGGAGGATGTTGCTAGACTAAGAGAAGAAAATGAAAAACTGAGAAATGATCTGAAAAATCAACAATAACACAATGAGATGAAATGATTGATTGAAGAAAGCTCCAAAAAGATTGATGATTTCCTAAACAATCAAAGAAGATTTGGAAGCAGAGCTGGTATAGGTTATACTGGTGAAGGAGAATCATCACAACAAGCTGAAAAGGTCAACATAAATCAAGGTCAGAAATCTAAAATGTTGACATGCTACCACTGTGGAAAACCAGGACATACATCTAATGTATGCAGAAGAAAAGCTCAAGGTAAACCACTTGTTGTTACTACAAGATTTAATGGTTACTGTTATTACTGTGGAAAGTATGGGCATCAAGCACATGAATGCATATCTAAACAAAAGGACAATATTGAAAAGACTACTACTGGTAAGATATGTTATACTTGTAACAAACTTGGACATACTTCAAGTGAATGTAAGGTGAAAATGAAACAAGTTTGGACTCCTAAGAAGCAAACACAAAAGAAGCCATATCAACCGAAAAGACAAGGTAACTCTTATGTGTGGGATTACAATACATGGACTAACTATACTGCATGTGGTCGGTATGGACATATCTCTGCTAATTGTTATAGGGCAAATTGGATCAGACATTCTAGATATTTGGAAAGTACCCCAATGGCCTGTATGCATTGTCACAAGGTTGGTCATTTAAGAAAAGACTATAGAGACCGAGCACCAGATGAAGATCATGTATTCGAGAGTGGATACACCATTGCAGACATCATGAAGATGAGAAATACCATGTGGAAGAAGTCAACAAAGGAGACTGCTGAATCAAGTAACATTGTCGGTGAAACCTCATCCACTGGATTGGGTGACATCGGTAACTCCACTTAAGGTGACAAAGGTATATATATGGGACTGATATTTGAAAGGATCATATCTTTCATATAGTTTCTCATATATGATGTATTAATACCAAATCAGCATGAGTGAAGATGCATTATGGTTTATATTTCATGAGCTAACAATGTTATAAAGTCAGTAAAAGCAAGACCGAGAATGGATTACTAGTCGGTAATCGCTATGCAAGGTTAACCGAGGAAACAATACAAACTGATGATATTGTGTGTTAACTGAGTTGACAACTATTTTTCACTCTGAAGTTAGGTCACGCATTTATTATGAATGTTTGAGCGGGAAAATGTAAGGATCTATAAATACTCGAGAAACTAAGTTCATTTTCACATTGCGAGCTTCGAAGAACTGGATTTTACAGCAAAAGAGTTTGAGAAAAAATACTTTCTAAAAGATTTGAAGCTATTTCACATCGAACCAATGACATTCTTCAACATCTCAAGTAGGTTATCGACTATCTATACACCTGTGCACTTATTGTTTACCGAAACCCTAGTTTATTTTGATGGCATCGACTTCAACTGCTGAAAAATTGCAACAAGTTGAGGATGAAGTAGAATTGATCGTTAGGGCACAATTTGCTGAGGGAAAATTCAAACCTCACCCTAAGGTTGCATCTTAAACAAATTCAATGGGTGCATTTTGAAGCATACAAGATAGGGTTTTATTGACTGAGGATGTTAGGGCTTATATTCATTGCAAAATTGGTGAAGTTGGGCACTTTGAGACAGTTGTTGCATTTTAGAATGTTTGTGATCTTGAAGGAAAAGTGAAACTAGAATATCAGAGACTTGAAGATGTTGGACTGTTAGGAGTTCAAAATTTTCCACACTCATTTAAGACTGAATGGATAAGGATAGTATTGAGTAGATTCCACGATGGGAAGTTTTGGCTAGACAAACCGACCGAGGTCACGAATAAAATGATAAGTAGGGTTACTGGTTATCCTACTTCTGACAAGGTAAAAGCATTTCGCAGCTCATCGAGACCAAATGTTGAAAAGAACACCAGAGCTGAATGGGACGGTAGAGCACTAAAGATTGGAAAGATTAACGATCCTGAGGTTAAGTTCGCCGTGCATGCGATAGGCTACAAAATATTTCAATCTAGTCAACTGAACAGTGTACCCACGAATGTTGTGGACATGGCGTACAAAATTGTGATATTCTCTCAATTAGCCACTCATAAATTAGTTGATTTCAGGATAGAAAGCTACCCCATAGAATTAAGCTCAAACCACATGACTCTATTTATTAAATATGATGTTAGAGCAAGAAGTTCTGAAGATGGGTAGACCCATAAAGGTAAAACAAAAGAGCATAAACTTGGTAAAATCCTCATAAATTGCGAGAACAAGGAAATATTTTACCAAGCCCTTGAACAAAAGATGCAAATAAGTGGGTACAACAATAATTTCAGAGACAACAAGGAAGAGAATGAGTAGTTAAACAGTAGTAGGGTGGTCACCTTTTTATCTCTATAGAGCATTTATTATTGTCACTTAGTATCAAAATCCTCCATATACATCAGTCGGTTGTTTATACTGCACTGGTTGATAAATATAAGAAGACAGGGAAGTCAGAAAAGCTACACAAAACAATCGATAAAGACTATACACTGAAGCATCAAATAGTTTACCAAGCATCAATACACACTGACACCGATGGTCAGTATACACTGAGCCTTCCAGACAACACCGAACAGTCTAGACAAGCATTTATCGAGGAAAACAAGAAACAGTCTAGGAATCAGTGAAGGCACAATTTTCAAGACAGATGGTTACAACAGATCAGAACATGTGTTACCAAGATCAAGAAAGCATCTATTGTACAGATATGCATTAAATTTAATGTGTATCTCAATGTAAAGATTTGATCTTAACTATTTTTGTACACCATAGATCTTAGGGTTATGTATTTTGCTTAACCTAATTTTTGCTAAAGCGGCAAAAATTGAACACTATAAATTGTGTGTGTTCACATCATTTTGTAACGATTTGATAAGAGAAGAAAGAACTTGAAGCTATTGATCACTTTGAGTCTATAGGTTATCAGAATAGTGAACTGAGTAGATCAGAACCGAGAAGAACAGTGAAAGAACCGAGTAGAATAGTATTCAGAAAAGGATTCAGAATTAGTAGGGCAACCAAGCACTACAAAGCAAAAATTCATCACATGCAAGGTGACATTTAGTCAGTACTTTATTGATCTGTAATAGGCAAATTAGTTTTCATTAGAACAGATACATTATCTATTGCTTTCTAACAATTGTAATAGAGTTTATCAAAATCTCCTAACCAAGTGGACTTAATAGTCTTATTGTAAATCTCTTAACTGAGTGCACACTTAATTGTGTTGCTAAATCCTATAACTAGGTAGATCTAGCTGATCTAATATGTTACTCCTAATAGGGTATGATCACCAGAAGTGATCACAATTGTAGCCTTAACAGGCAAACTCTTTTCTATCTGTAGTAGTGAAGAATTTGTGGGTGTCATCCTCACTGCAGTTGTTACCTTCTAACAAGGGTTTCTGCGTTACCAAAATACTTGTGTTATGTGATTACATTGATGAGTTTATGGTTATTTACTTTCATAAGTTATCTATGTAATTGTTTCATGCAAGTTATTTTGATCGGTAAATACAGTATGCATATTCAGTATTGAAGGGACCTAAGTAAAAGTTTTTGTGGATACTGATTCACCCCTCCCCTCTCAGTATCTATCTCTTCTATTTCCAACACACCTTAGTTCTGAATGCCTTAAAGGGATGTAAGAGGTCAAAACCGAGGAGGAGCAACTCAAACACCTTTCCAACTAACCCATGGTATGACGAAGAATGCAAGGTAGCAAAGAGATCTCTTAAAGGGAGAAACAAAAGCAAAGAAAACATAAAGGCATACAAGCAATTAATAAAATTAAAAAAGGACAGCTATGTGATCACTTGAAGGAAAAAGATAATCTTGTTAGGGAAACACAATCCTAAGGGTTTTCGGAAAGAGTTACAACATGCTAGAAAACAAGTGGAAAACAACATTACAGACACTCAATGGTTAGATTATGCAAAGCTATTATATGAGAGACCAAATGAAGAGACTCCACCTGCTATACATAACAATAACACAGAGTTATTTTCTATTGAGGACATTAAAATAGGTATGAAGAGGCTCGCAAGTGGAAAAGCCCAGGATATTGATGGGCTGCAAGCAGAAATTTTTAAGTGGGGGGTAGATTTCTTTGCTCCACACGTCAAGAATATTTTCAACAAGGTCACACAGGGCTTCTTTCCTATTGATTGGACTTATAGTGTGGTTATCCCCCTTCACAAGGGTGGGGACATCAACAATCCCTCCAATTACCGAACCATAATGGTGAACCCTCTATTGGGAAAACTCTTTGGGAGTATGTTAGAGCATAGAATTAGCAATTGGGCAAAAAAATAGAAGAAAAGAGCAAAAGATGAGGTCGGGTTCAAACCAAAACATTCCACCATTGATCATTGCATCACACTAAGACATCTCATTGAGAGTGTGTGGGAAAAGCAAGGGGAAGAGGCTTTTTGTTGTTTCTATGGATTTCAAGAAGGAAAAAAAATAATTGGCCCCTATTTTTCTGGCTAATATTTTTGGCTATTTTTCTGGCCGACATATTGTAACCAATTCTAACCCTAAAGTGACAAAAGCTTCTATAAAATGACTTAGGGTTAGGGATTCATTATGATGTATGTTTTTTAGTACTTGCAACAAGATTGTGTTGTAAGGGATTATGGATTTTAATCAGGTTGTGATCACTAGATAATAAAATATTGGACTCGTTGTTGGTGGACATAGCCCAGGGATTGGGTGAACCACATTAAATCTTTGTGTCTTGTGTTCTCTTTTGTGTGGTTTATAATTTTCTGATATTGGTTATATTTGCATGTAACTATTATTTCTGTCTTGTTAATCCTAACATAAACACCAATTCAAAGTGCACCAAATTCTTGAAGGAATTATCGTTTCTTCAAGAAAAGTTCAAACCCTTGCTTCTTCCAAATTTGATTTCTTCACCAAGACTCATGTAATGAAAAGTAATGATTAATTGGATGAATTACTTTTACCCAAAGCATTGCTTTTATAATAAAAGATATCTTCTCTCACCCACTTTTCACTTACAAAAGACTTTGCTTTATGTGCACATTTGAAAGATAATAAAATATTATATTTATTTCCTCTTTAAATGATGAAAAAAAAGACCCTTTCATTAAAATAACCATATTCTAACACATAGGGTCCCTATTTTATGAGTTCAAGATTTAAAACTTCTCAATCTGATTCCAATGAGCTATAACACTAAGATGCCCACAATACATTCCCAATAAAAATGGCAACCTTAGTAGATTTAATTAAATAATAATCATAATTCAACCATCTTATGAAAATGACTAAGGAAGCATTAGAATCAAAATCTGACAACACAAGAGTGATCATGTTGAGGAAAGATGATGAATGAACTTGACGAGGTGACTTACTAAAAATAGATGCTCCCTCCAAGAATCTTGGAGTCCAAACCGGAAGCTAAAAATAAAATCTGAGAGCATCATATAACTCCTCTAAATCATCTGAGCTCAGTAGAACCATACGTTGACTTACTATAAATAGTAAGTCCCTCAAAATGGGGCCAAAACCCACAACAAGGTCCTATAATCACCGGTATTAGCCTACAAGGACCCAATGATTGGCTAAATCCACTAACTCTAATGCACGCTCAAAATGGGGACATTATAGTGTCATTGATGATCAACTACAGAGGGACTATTATAAAGAAAGCAAACCATTGACAATATTTGCAAATAATTCATTTATCTTTTCAAGTATTGGTTGGCAACCCTATGAAGTGAAGGAAGCCTTTCTCAAGGCTTGACAGTACAGATTTGAACTAGTGATGCAATGACCATTTGACCAAGTGTGAAGTCTATCCAAAGATTTAAGAGGTGGTTCCAGCATACTCCAAGCATCTAGGGGTAGTTTGAAGCCAAGTTAGCTAGTATCAACAAGTGGGAACCTGCAACAAGGACAAAACATTAAAGTCAAGCCATCAATCACTCTTCCTAGAAGGCCAAGTAGATGGACCAGGTCTCTTGACATTCATTTCTTCTCATTAATGCTATCCTATATTCTCTCATGTGTGATAGCATTCTATCAATCTCTTTCTCCAACTCTCCATTTACAAATATATTTATGAATTCCATTTGAAATACTTTCCACCCAAATTTACTGTGAATTGAAATTTTATAGCATTATAATTAGATCGCCCCTTCTTCCTATTCATATCTTTTAACAAAAAAACAATATTTATTTATAAATATAATGTTGTCTTATTTATACATTATATTGTAAATCCATTTCTAAATAATTTTTTTTTATTATGCACAATATTTAATTAAATCATATATTTCGTTAATAAAAGCATCAATATTCCACCTTCATAGAACTTCCTATTCAAACTTACCTCTACAAATGTACTACACTCAAAGATCAATAAATTGGTGACTTTAGAGAAACCTTCACCTAGCTACCACCTCGCACAAGTTGTTACCACTATCATGTACATAAAGCATTCAACATTTTTGTCAATGCATCCTTTCAAACATCATTCATCATCAACTTGTTCAAATAGTGCATCCAATGATTAGAAAAGTATGATAAGTTCATTATGATTTAATCCGAACTATATTTTCTTTATGAAAGATTGTGATCAAAATCAAAATGTGATCAAGTAATGAAATTAAGGAATTGACAATCCTAATTGGAGACACTAACATAAAACATTTTGCTCATATCTAATTTGTACAATTACAATCAGGTAAACATGTTGGGTAGAAGTGCTTGAAGATGTATCGAGATCTGTGCTTTGGTCCAAAGCCTTCCCCCTATGATCAATGTCCGTTGTGACAAAAATTAAATATAAAAAAATATTAGTGAATGAAAACAACAGACTTACGAAAAAAACATAGTAATAAAATGGTATATAGGAGTCATTAATTAGAGGTTGGGTAAAATGGTATATAGTATGTACCACCCCCATAGTAACTATGTTTGTATCTATGCGATTCAAATTGTAATCGATTGGCAACTCTTCCCTTATAGTTATTGATTTTATCGCACATGCGAATACACGATTTCCCTTGCACTCCTCGAATATGCAATTGTGTTGCTTATTTGTTGACCTAGTTCGTGTACTACTTATAAACTATAAACTTTGCAATATTCCTTGATGCTTTTGGCCTTTTATCAATGTACATAGCCACTCCTTTATTTTGATCCTTATCTTAAGTTAAAGGCCTATTAAGGGTCTTTGGTCTCTAATTTGTTGATCAAGCATGTAATGAGGTCCTTAGGACCATTTATGAGTTATTTTCAAACAATTGAAGAAAATAAGGCTATTGAGCCAAATTGCTTTTGTAAGGCTAATTAGGATCTAATAGGTCAAACTTGGTCAAATGTGATAAAATAGCATAGAAACGATGTTTTTGAGTCATTTAAGCCATATTTGGCACATTTGAGATGTCATAAGGTTCATTGTATGGTCAAAGTATTAAGATGTTAAAAAGTTGCAACATTTCAACAAAGTTGTCAATTAGTGTCCTAATCCTCCAACTGATTGAACAGTTGGTTAAAGTTGGTTAAAGTTTGTTGTAACTAGTTTGAATGTGCGTAAATACCCTCTTTGGGTCGAAAGGTAAGGAGTGTGTGTGTTTGAAAGAACCAAAAATCAATAAAATGTTATTTTGAAACGCCTAATCCCTGTCATTTTACTGATCAGATGTTCATATCTCAGAGGAATGGATAGTTCTCAGTTTGAAACCAATTGGAGGTTAAAATATGATGAGTTATCTTTCTTTTAAGACCAGTTTGAAGTCCTGTCGTTGATTGTGGAGGAATAATGATCAATTTCTTTTAAAACTGTCTCAAAACCCTCAAATACAAGGGTTTGGAAAAGATTTGCAGATATCTACCAAATGAACCAATGGAAAATTCTCAAACCTTGGATTCTATTAGTATTTTGAGTGTTCTTTTAAATACAACTACTCTCAGATGGAAAGATGGAGTAATTGGGAAGAAATAGCGGGTTTGGTATGGTAGTTCTAACTGTCTGCAACAATGAATTATATTGTCTGATCAAATTCGATTATGTTCTAAGTTTTAAATTGTTGAGAGGAGTTGTGTAAGACTGTAAACAATCTGAGGGAACGTCTCAAACCATTTGTAGGTGATCTTTCAGACCAATTCATCTACTGTTCCAAACTGTGCATGTGCTGAGTTAACACCATATTGGAACCTATTGTTGCCTAGAGGAGCGAAAGGTTTGGGGAATGTATATTCAAATAAGGTTGATAATGTTTTTTCGAAAACTTTCAACAATCACATTGATCAAAGAGGAAAAACTCAATATGGCACGTTTCCGAGTAAACTTAGAACTTAAGAGGCCAACTCTGTTCACATGGAACACAGTCATTGCAGGAGATGGACAAAATGGATTTGTTGTTGTTGTCTAAAGTCTGACTCCTAAACTTTGCCAACGTTCTCCCTACCTGTGCTAAAATGGGGCTTCAGACCATTTCATCTACTGTTCCAAACTGTGCGACATACATTTCCATGAGAAAAAATAGTGAAGGTTCAATTGATGAAAGTCAAGATTGAAATTCCCCTATCTGATAGTGGATTCTTGGTCAATGGTACAATTTCCACCTAAAATAGGAGTGAAGATGTAAAGAACTTTTTAATTCTCAAGTTAAAAAGAAATAATACAAAAGAATATCTTTACAATTCATTTCAATAGAAACAAGAAATTACAGAGACATTGTATCAAATGGTTTGCCCTCATATTGAATGCTGATTCTAATACCCTGCTCACTGTTGTAATATTAGGAACAATGGATGAAATGCTGAACCAATTTAGTTGAGCATAGCACATTTAATGAGATGAAGCGAATTGCAACTTGAATGAGCTCAAGTAGTTAAAGATAAGAGCTTACATAATAGAACCTAGGTTAAAAAATAAAACCCAATGTTTATTAGCATCCTCCCTGATGCTGCCTAAATGGGAGCTTCAGAATGAGTATGGATATCCAGCAAAACGTAAAGGACAGAGAAATTTTGTCGGACGTCGTTGATACAACTACTCTAGAAAATGTGTTTGCAAAATATGGAAGAATGGACAGGGCATTGTGGTCTCATGAACTGAAATCGTTGCACAAAATGGATATAAACTTTCAAGAAAAAGCAACTGGCAGGTGTAAACACAGACTCGACAAACTTAGGCAGCACTTTGCCCACCTGTCCTGAAGTAGGAGTTTGGGAACAGGTTATGAAAATATATGAAAGCTCGGTAAAGAGATATTTTGCCGCATGGTATATGGCAGGTCCATGCTATAGATGCATCTGTGCCTGAATGGATGATTTTTAATGTGCTTGTCAGCGGCTAAATTAACTCCAACTTCAAAATTTAGCACTCTGCCTCTAACAAAATCTTTCTCACAGAAAATCAAATGTGTGTTACAGCTTGCTCCAACATGCTTGATAGTTTCTTTCCTTGAAAGTTGATACATTTCACAGTGTGTTACACTGGTATTATGTGTCACCATAGTGCAGTGAGGTGCTTGAAAGACATACAAGCACCCATCAATTATTCCAAAAGTCAGAGATTGGAAGGAGATGTATGGGTATACCAATTACCATATTCCAATTCAGTCGGCCCCAATTTTGTACATGTTTTTTGTTCGTACTATGACAGATTATTAGATTACACCTATCTCAATTCCACTTTGCTTTTTTTTATATTGGCTCATTTAATTTCCAGATATGTTTTTATTGATGTTGTGGATCGAATATGCAACCTTGAGGAATTTACTTAAAGCTCTTTCTCCTATTGTGGAAGGAGATTTTGTACTGGATTTTCTTTGTTTTAATGAACAAATTATTAAATCACATTCATCTCATTTCCGGGAGACTGTTTGCCTACTAATTGAACTGTGCAAACGCTTTAAGCAGGTGAAGCCTTCATTTAGAGGCTACTATTTTTATGGAATTATTGGAGCTATAGGTTGTATAGGAATTACTGGAGCTGCACAGAATTTAGTCAGACTTCAGACACTACAAGTTATTCACTGCAAGGCTGAACTGTTAATTTTATTTGCATGGCTCATGTTAATTGTACTCATATTATCCCAAAAGAGGCACATTAATAAATGGACTGGCTCGACTTACTTGCAGATTGTGGCCTCTGGGCACTTACTCTTTGTCTTCATCACTGTTCAGTCTCTTTATTTATTTCTTGTAATGAAATGTAGATTTAAAACCCTGTAATGGTTCATTTTTTATGTTATGTAAATACTTAACTCCTAAAATCTACATAGAGCTTTAAACGGAACAATTCAACAACAGAAATTGAAACTAATAGGGTTAACAGACCATCTTGGAGAATTTTTGTTATTATGTCAATGCTATGGACATCAAATCTATGAGTGGATTTGAATAACAGGGAACTTTTATCTCTAATCAATGGATTTTGTGGTGCATTTTTTAATAATGAGGATAGAGGCCAAAAGTCCATTAGTTGACCCATATGCTGCTTCTATGTCATGAAAGCTAGCATGTAGGTACCTCTACAATATCCCTTAAACCTTGAAGAGACCATCGTTGTAATGTAAAGAGTTCAAAAAGGGGCTAAAAGAAAACATCAAAATGAAAAATCACATGCTCTGGGATAAAAGAACAATCAAACTTTTTACATAAAATGTTACTGCACTTTTTTTTTAACAAAAATCCGAATATTGACATTCCCCACGGATGATATTTCACAACTTGACAGAAGAAAATGAAAAGTTGTCTCCTCAAAATGAAAATTAGCTAGTTAAATTGTCTCACTGAGATGAAATTTCTCCTCAATGGAATAGGGATACATATTGGCAGGACACGTTTCATCTATGGGACAAGTGAAAAGTCTCTCTGAAATCGGATGTCTCCCTGATGGAAGAAAAGGGGAAGCTTGGTACACCCTTGGAAAGACATACTCTATTGATCGAGCATTGAAGTGGTTTCCTCAATGTCTTATGTCTCTTCAATAAAGAGACAGTTATACTGTCTGCTACACGTCCTATGAATGGAAGTTTTTGAGCAGGGTATCTACATAGAGATAATTTAGAGATAATTTTAGGAATGTATCTGTATATATATCTTTTTTCTATTTAGAGATAATTTTAGGTATCTGTATATATATCTTTTTTCTATTTAGAGATAATTTTAGGAATGTATTGTAAGAAGAGAGTCTAGTTGTGTAAATATAAGGCCTGAATATTTTCCAAATCATTATTGAAATGGTTCACAACTTCTAGTTGGATATCTTCTTGTTAGGAATGATGAAGCCATATCTTTCAAGTAGAGAGTCTAGTTGTGTAAATATAAGGCCTGAATATTTTCCAAATCATTATTGAAATGGTTCACAACTTCTAGTTGGATATCTTCTTGTTAGGAATGATGAAGCCATATCTTTCAAGTTGCTAATTGAATCAATATGATTATAGGATCTGCAAAGTATGGTAGCATTATGGAAACATTTGATGCCCATATCATCCTCCATTGTTAGCTAGAGTTGGGTCCATGAATTAATAGATAGAGTTTGGGTTGATTATAGATGTTATTTTTGGATGGGAGATTGGTTTAGAGGGGTTAATTTTTTTTTGGATGGATGAAGAATGTGATTAGAAGAACAAATGACAAGTTTGGAGGAAAATATTAGATGGTTGGTTGAAGACTTACTCACTTCACTAAGGGGTCAAACTAAAAGAAAACCAAATAAAATCCCTGGATTGAGGGAGGTTTAGAGTGATATGTAGAAATGGTTTTGAATTATAAGACATGCCAAACACTTGGACAATTCTAGAATTATTCAAAGAGTATTAACTTAGTGTAGACCCACATAAATATAAAATACCTAAAGAAAGTACTAAAATGATAAAAGATTAATATTTACATAATTATTTTTTAATTTTAATTTAAAGCATTTTTTTATATTATCATAATTGTAATTGCTCATATGTAATATATTGTTACTTGTCATATATAGTTAATAATGTTTCTTTCATATAGCTTTTATAAAATAATGACATCTTAACTAGAATACATATTGAATTTCTCAAAAATTTATACTAATCTAATAATTTGGAAGTAAAAAAAAAAGATCCCAAAATTTATTGAACAATTTTGTTAGAAAACTTATTAGACCATTTCCGATAGAATGAATTTTGAAAATTTATTTGACCTATGGTACTCAGTTTCCTATAATATTTTTAGTACCCTCAATTATTTACATTTTATATAGTCATGCCTTGCAAACTTCTTTGTAGCCATGCATTACAAACTTTATCTTTCTTTGACAAAGTTTTAATGCTAAACACTTCTGTCAAAATTCTGCTAACATTTTTAGTACCCTCAACTATTTGCATTTTATATAGTCGTGCGTTGCAAACTTCTCAGTAGTCATGCATTACAAACTTTGTCTTTGTGACAAAGTTTTAACGCTAAACACTTCCTGTCAAAATTCTGCTAACATTTTGAAGGAACTTATCAGCACTGCAGCCTTGTTAAAGATATGCTGCTGTTGATGTGGTGTGTCATGAACAATAAGTTGACAAGACCATCAAACAAATTGCTCCAATTCTCCCAATGTTAAAACGATATACATGTTGTTGACAATCCATTCGAAACTGAGATGATTTGTAAATATAGCTGTGCCAAATTTAAATGATTCTAGTGGTTTAAATGGTAAGCACTAACATTGTCACATTCCAGAGTGTTTTTAAATAGCTGGTCGGACATAACTTGATCCCTGTAACAAAATTCCAACATCATAACTTCAATATATTTTAACAGAAAAATAACGGCCAGATACATTTCGATACAAAAGTAGAAAGTTTCCCCTATCGATAGGAACAAGTCTTTGCAACACTATAATAATTGAAGTAACACAAACAACTCTCAGAATAGGAGCATAGAGTCAATTATAAATATTTCAGATGACTTGGAACTGCTTTAAAGATATTGATAGAAGTAGATTCCGAAATGATGATAAAATCCTAAAAACTAATAGAATGTAGCAAGTTCATTATTCCTCTCCATTCTAATTTAACTTTTGCATGTCACGAGTGCAGAACATAAACAAAATAGATTGCATGCGAAATGCGATGAGTGCAAAATATGGGTAAAATGGCTTGCTACTGCCAGAATATTTTGGAAGAAAATGGGTGTTGCAAGGCAATTTACGGCCAGCTATTGCTATTTCAGAAGAGTAGTATTTTAGAATAAAAAATAAAATTGGATGCTTACTGCTTTCTATAAAATCTGTGAACACTATTTAAAAGAGGAAAAAAAGATTCAAATCTAATAGAAAGTTGAATTTATTAAAATCGTTAAAAAAGAAATTATGATAATTTCTTCTACCTGGTTATTGGATGAACGAATTAGAAGAGGTGATGAAAAGCGATTGTAGAAATGGAGACAATCCACATGCAAACAAATGGTATGGTTTACTCACAACCCATACCACTCTTTTATGACAGCATATATATTTTAAAAAAAACAAAACTTTCAGCATAGAGTTTAAATATAATATGAATATATTAAATCAAAAATCAATTAGTCCAACTTCCATCTAAATTAGTAAGTTAAGAAAGGAAATTATTAAACATTAACATAATCAAACAAGTGCCACATAGTGGTCACTACTTGCTTTTAGTTTTATAATTAAGTTTAATTTTAATTTTAATTTTAATTTATATGTAAATTAATTTTTCATTATAAATAATTAAAAAATTATTATAATTATAGTTGTAATAATGCAATAGTACTTGCTTAGTCTATGGACAAGTACTAATAATATGATATTTGTCTTATCAACAATTAATTAAAGAGTGTTCATAAAATGTTTGTTATTTTAGTGATTCATTCTAGTGTTATATAAATAACATTGTTCATTCAGTTATATATATATATATATATATATATATATATATATATATATATATATATATATATATATATATATATATATATATATATATATATATATATATATATATATATATATATATATATTGGCTCATGCATCACAACTATTGGAGTCTTTAAATACAAGATATATAAAACATTCTAAGAATGGTCTTGGCTCCATCACTTTGGAAGAAGAGATTTATTATCATAACACAAAAACAATGTCTAGAAAGATTCCCATATATAGGCCTCCAAGGAGGTGTTATGGTGGAAGAGAGAGGAAGAGGCTGTAATAAAAGGGAAATTAGGAAAAGTCTTTTAGTTTGCAATTTGCCTCTTGATTGCAGGCTAGATGAGCTCAAGATACCTTTCAAATGCTTTGGACCAATAAGAGACATATATTTTCCCATGGACGTGAGTTGATAATTTTGTTTGCTAAAGATAACAAGAAGAGACCTGAAGAAATGAGAATGAAGTCTTCTAGGAGGTCTCCATTTGGCCATAGAAGATCTCCATTTGGTTCTTAGAAATCTAGATGAGGTCAAGGTCATTAAGATCTGTTAGAAATAGGGAATACTGAGAGGGAAGGGGGGTGAATCAGTATTCCACAAACTTTTACTTTTTCCCAATTATGGATATAACAGATTATCTTAACGCATGCATAACATAGAAAGCTAAATAGCATGCATAGCAATAAAACAAAAGAACTCATAAAACATTATTTGTTCTCGAGGAAACCCCGATGGAGATGGTACCCACAAAGATCCACTAATCAAAAGTATCATGTTAAGGATGTTGACCTTGTTAGGAGTCTATTATATGCATATAGTGTCTCAGTCCTGATTAAGGGACTATAGGCCTTGTTAGAAGCCTCAACCCTGTTAGGAGTTGATAGTACAAAATATGATTACTAGATGAGCCCACTACCCAAACAAGTAATATACAATATTCACTGATTATAGAGATAGGTCAAGGTACATAACCTTATACTGCTTGCATTAATATCTCTTCACTGCTCTTTCACTATCGCTATTACATACACATCATATATCACATGTCTTACACTTTACAATTACATCTTTACATATCTTTATACAAGTTATTAAGGCTAATAACTTTTTCAATCCTCTTGCATAATACAAAATATCTTTATCCAAAGGTTAACATCTAGGATGTCGTCCCTTTATATTTTTAAGTCATTATTTTGATAAACAAAATAATCCCTTAACTCTTTATCGATTCTGTCTTCATATTCTGTCCTATCGGCTTAACACTGTGTTTAGTAAAACTATCATAACTTCTTCTGTGCATGCCGTACTGACTTGCACTCTGAGGTGAGTCTTCAATAGTCATCATAGTATTTATGTTCAAGTGTGCAAGCACTGAACTTACTCCAATCAACATTGCCAATCAAAACAGTCTTCAAGTTCATTGGCAAAAACACACTGTCTCATACTTAGACAATTTTGCATTGCGCTCTGACATACTAGCTCTCTGACCTATGCAATCTTCATGTAGATCATGTGTTGCCATAATGACAACATCTATGTAACCAACTCAGCCAAATTTCCAACAAGATCATGGTCACAGTCACACTCACATTCAAGGTTAAGACACAAATATCATTCAAGATCGCCCTTCCAAGAATGTAAGCAAGGACATGAAAGGTCTCCACTTCGACATAGAAGGTCTCCATTTGGTTCTCAACAATCTAGATCAAGGTCAAGGTTGTCAAGGTCAAAGTCATGTTCATATTCAAGATTAAGAGATACATACCATTCAAGGTCTAAGAAAGGATGTGAAAGGCTCCTTTCACCAAGGAAAAGATATGAAGGGTCATGTAATAGAGGTAGGAGTGTAGACCAAGATTTTCCTTTGTTAAGAACTCATATACTCCTTCCCATGATAAATGTTGTCAATCTTTGAAATGCACTACATAATGCAATGTTTCAAAGTCTAGTTCTCTTTCTAATTCACCTTCTTAATCCCTCTCAAGTCCTTCCATTAATTCATTCATTCTCACAAGGGCCTAGGAAAAGGAATATAGAATGTGATGGAGAAGAAAAGTAGTCTTGTTGATACAATATTTCAAAGTCAAATTGTATTTCTAGATCACATTCTCAGTCCACCTCAAGGTCTCAATCTTCCTCAAGATCTTCTATTCCTTCACTTCGCAAGAGCCTAGCAAAAGTAATAAAGCATGTAAATAAGGAGAAGAAAAAGAAAATAATTGAAAACTAATAGTGCATGTCACAAGAGCTTATATGGAAAGTGATACAGCATGTGATAGAAGAGAAGAAAATGCTAGACAATGCAATGGTTTTTAGTTATACATGTGTTCATTTGTAAAAAATATCTTTAAATTCATTTGTAAAGTATATTAAAATAAACATAACACCACATTGTGAATTATAATAAAATAGTCTAAATTATTAGAAATAAAGATTCGATGGTATTAGATGTAAGAGGCTATGTGCAGTGGTGAAATAGTCTGGAGCATATAGTTTATTTTTAGCATCTATTTGTTCATGTAAATATTTGAATGTTCATGCTATAAAGTTACTGCTAAAATTTATGAATATCATAGAGCTATTGTGACAAAGTTGGTTATATAATTTGATCTAATATTTCATCTATGTCTATTTAATTTTTATAATAAATTATTAATTTCATCAGTTTCATTTATATAAATTTATTTTATTCTTCATTTATAAGATACTCATTTATGTTTTATTATTTTTATTTACATTCTTATATGTATATATTATTTATCTTAATTATATATATATATATATATATATATATATATATATATATATATATATATATATATATATATATATATATATATATATATATATATATATATATATATATATATATATATATATATATATATATAATTTCTTTTATTCTTGTTAAATTTTTTTGTATATATTTGTTACTTCCTTATTGTTCATCTATGTTTATCTACTTATGTATTTATTTTCCTAATATTTAGAGTTAATTTTTGTTTATATGTACTCCTCAAATGTACACACAAAGTATATTTCTTAATAAATAGCATTTTTATTTAAAATAATTTATTTATTATTTTATTTTTCATTTATTTATTATATCAAAATGTAATTATATCATTTTATTTATTTCTAAAATTTTTAATCTTTTTAATTTTTCATTTTATTAGTTTTTCTTGTTTTTATTTTCTTTGCTTATTTTTGTTTTCTTGTTTTCTTACTCATCTTGTTTCATTTGCTTGTCCTTTCTCTTTATTCCTCATTTTCCATTTATGCTTACCTTGTCTCGACTTCATGTCCTTGTCCTAACCTTTCAACCCCCTTCCCCTCTCTCTCCCCCTTTATTATTTATTAGGTTTGTGGTGTGCAATTTGTAATTTTTCTTCTCTATCTCTCTACTCTAGTTTTCTATTTTAGTGATGAATCATAGACTATGAGTCAAAATATCTGTGAGGAAAAAAATCACATAGTCAAAATTAGAAGCTCAAAGAGCATAAATGTGGACTATGGAAATCTAATGGCTTTAAATGAGTAACACATTTTAATTGTCTTCTTTAAAGTCATTTGTGTAGAAGTTAAAAATTATCTTATATATTATACTCAAATATTTGAGCCATCATTATATTTGTTAGAATAATTTGATGATCTTTTACTAACATTCCAAATGGATGATCGCCAAAGAAAGGGTAGAACTCAACCCTTGACAAATCATAGTAGTTTAGATTCAAAAAGTAGTTTTTCAAGCATTCAATTATTTTTTGTGAAAATATTGGTCTAGTATGGCCGACAACACATACATCATCTTCCAAGGTAGTTCTATAGTTTTCTTAATGATTAGTTAAAGTCCATATATATTTTAAATTATATGCAATAACATCTAGAGAATATATGTTTGTTACATGAATAGTGAAGGGATCTTCTTTGTAAAATTAAGATTTTAATATTAAATTCCTAAGCACATGACTAGGAAATATCATTGAATATGAGAGTCTTCATCCTCTTCAACCATCTATTAGCATATCATCTTTAAAGACTCGTATATATAAAATATCATACAAAAGAGTCAATACAATGTATGACTCTACTTCAATGGCTACTACAATAACCTTGAAATTTTATTCTATTTATATTTTGTTTACTAGTTTTGTCAAAAAATGAACATGTAAATAGAGAACAAAACCATAGTCATGGAAATAACCCTAGTTTAGAGAACAATCAAATCGAGGTTTGGAAAACTAACCCCTTTTTTATTCTCTTCTCCTAGGTTGAATAAACACATCATTTTACAAAACTTGATGCTACATAATAATATTTAAATGTATTCAATGCATAAATTTGACTAGAGTAGAAATATAGCACAAGTTTTGAGGCTTTCTGATGCAAGAGCATCAAAGCATGGTAGGAGGCCTATGAAGAAAAAAGAACAAGGAAAAGACACATGAAGGTGTCTAGAACAACCAATTGGAATATATTGAAGCCTATCATGGCCTTTTAAGGCTTTAAACATGTAATAAAATAGTAATGAATCCTAAAGGGCATGTTAAGGACCTTAGGATCATCAATGGTGTTACAAAGACATCATGATGAAATAATATAAATTAGATCCTTAATAGCCCTAGGAGAGTTTAGGAGTGTTTGATAGAGTCTTAATGATATATTTGAAAAGTTTGACAATTTATTTAATTATTTTATGCAATAATTTGTAAGTTGGTAAATTCAAATTTTTGAATCCCAATGGCTAGGAGTAATTAGGAGGGAAACTAGTTTTAATGAATTTTAAGATTAAATGAGCAAATAAACCAATCCAAATCGGTTGGGATGGTTAAAGGGATAATTATAAATATTTTTTGGAGTCATTGTATGGAAAGATGCAATCAGGGTATTGACTAGTGTATGACAGAGTATCAAATTGCTAATAAAATTCAGAATTTGTAATTCTTTTATGAGTTCTTTGTCATAGTTTGATTTCATTGTTCATTTTTTATTTATTTGAATGCATTAGTAATATTTATTTCATCATCAAAACAAGTTTTATTCCTTGAGGAAGCATTTGATTGAAGTTTTATCACTTTATTCTGACTGGTTTTTTTGAGTTTTCCTGATTTATAATAACAATTTTGTGTTCTAATCCATGAAATGGGTCATTCCATGAATGATTGCCTCTGATTCTCATGGCATGATATAAAAATTACATGTACTATAAAACCTAACATGATTTTATGTAGATGAATGAAGAAAGGGCAGGGGATCACTGAGAAAGTTGTGTTGAAGGGTTATAAAGTTGGTTGCTAGGGAGGAGCAACAAAAGATCTATCTGAAGGAGAGGGGTATTTAAGAGTTTGGATAGACTTAAAATGATCATATAAATGTGAATCAACCCTTAGTCAATCCTGGAAGTAATTGAAAGAAAAGGATTTGAGAAACCCTTACTTTAAGGGCCAGTTTGAGACAATTTTTGGGATTTTGTATTAGTGTTGGTCTGAGGATCAATATAAATTCATTTTCCTTATTTTTGAACCATTTGAAAATACTTTTGAAAGTATTGATCAATAGGAGTGAATGAAACTACTACTTTCTTTGTTAAATGACCAAGTTTTATGCTTGATTTAGAGGTACAGTCAGCATGCTTGGTAATTGGTCCAAAACACTGAATATTAAGTCAAAGACATGTTGATAAATGCTGAAAAGGGTGTCTGATTTTTTATTTTTTTTTGTTTTTTACTTAGGGAAGTTTGTGAAAAAATTACCTATCTATACCGTTGGAGGCCTACTAGATGCGAAATTATGCATGTTTGGGGATTTTAGAACTTTGGAGTTTTGGGTGTTTCATGGGGACACATAACTAGTAGAAACACTTTGAATCAAACTTAATTCAATCAAACACAATCAGGTTTTCCACTAGGAA
This sequence comes from Chamaecyparis obtusa, assembly GCA_027943335.1. Lineage (NCBI taxonomy): Eukaryota > Viridiplantae > Streptophyta > Pinopsida > Cupressales > Cupressaceae > Chamaecyparis > Chamaecyparis obtusa. The sequence continues at coordinate 839,890 of BSBK01001836.1, read as the reverse complement.
GGTGTGTGTGTGTGTGTGTGTGTGTGTGTGTGAAGTCTCAAATCACTTGAATCTTGTAGGTTGTTGGGGTATGGGCTTAAACAAATCAATATTGAACCTTTGAAGAGTTGATCTCAAAAATCCACACAACCCTCTCCATTAGGTGGTATCAAAGCCTTGAGCATCCTAGGTGATAGATGAAGTGATAATCTTTTGACCTTTGGTGTAATTGGATCCTTGGAGAACCCTTAGAGTTGAGCATATCCTTTGAGGTGAGTTCCTGAGTTGAACCTTGCATAAAGGAGATAAAGAGTGAAGAGTGAAGGTAAGAAGACTGAAAGATTTGACAACGTCAAGGAAGGAGGATAAGCTATGGTACCTAAAAATTAGTTGGCAAGGGAGATAGAGATGTTGAGAGAAGAATTGGAAAAAGAGAGAATGGAAAATAGAGAACTAGAGGCTTCTAGGGAAAGAGAGGAAAGACAAATACGGAAGGAAAGATTACAATTGATTGAGAGGATAGAATCCTTGGAGAAAGAGAAAATAGAGCCAAGGAGAGAAGAAATTCATGAGGAGAATCATGAGGAGGAAGGAAAAAACAATGAGGAATAAGAAAATAGGGGTCATGGGGAAGTAAATGATCCTTGAGGAGAGGAGATTCATAATATTGATAAAATTAGTGCATAGTACAACTCACAGGGGTATTAGTGATTTACCTTTGTATCAATGAGGAATAGAAAGTGAAGAAGTCTTGGGTTGGTTAGAAGCCCTAGAAATTTTTTTTGAGTAAGAAGAAATGGATGACTCAGATAAGAAGCTCAGGTTTGCTAAATCAAGGATGAGAGGTACATCATTGACATGGTGGAAAAGTGTTCAATCAGAGATAATGGCTAGAGGATTGGGAAGAATCACTAGTTGGGAGAGGGTGAAAGGTATGGTCAAGAATCAATTCTCACCTAATGACTTTGTGATACAAACAAAGAGGATGAGACAAAATCTAAAGCAAAGAGAAATGGATGTGATGGAATACATTGATAAATTCTATAAGTTAAGTATTAGAGGAGGATGAGAAGATAGCAAGGTATATCAATGAGATGAGACTTAATGTTCAAGATGATATTGGGCTAAGTATACCACAAACAATGGGGGAGTGCTTGAACAGCTTGCAGTAAGGGTAGAAGAGAAGATAAAAAGGAAGAATGAGAGACAAAATAGAAATAGACAAGGATCTTCTATGAGAGGAAGAGGTAGGCAGACAAACTCTAATTATCAAGGAAGCAATGATAAAGATAAGGGCAAGGGGTCTACTTCAGAGACAAGAGGAGGATATAACCATAGAGGTGGAATATTTGGAGGAGGAAGAGGAAGTGGAGTCTTTATAGGAAGATGTTTTTATTGCAATGAGGTGGGTCATCAATCTTTCATGTGTCCTAAATGAAATGATTCATCATGTCAAAAAGATAAAAGAGTACATCTAGTTCATGAAGAAGAAGAAAAGTAGGAACCTCACATACTACTACTAGAAGAAGGAGAGTGTCTACTTATGTGGAAGGGAGACGGTAAGTGCACAAAGATGGGAGACCAAAAAGGGGGTATAAGATGCCACTTTTTTCCTGAAATCAGAAAACTCTAAACTTCAACAAGAAATTGAAGATAGTTAGACTCAAAATTTTAAGATGCGACAAAAACAAGAGTTGTAATACTCTGAATCTAGTTCCTAAACTACTAAATTATTTTTAAAATAGTGCAGATTAAGGCCCTCAAAAAGGGGGAGCATAAAAAGTGGTCCTATTTTTTGTCCAAAAACATAACATAGCATCTGGTGTGCTCCCCCTAAAATGTTAACTTTTTTTTTGAATTTTTTTAATCACTCCAGTGAGAAGTTAGCTAACACCACGTAGTTTATCCCAGATTTTTTTGGTAATTTTTTTATGAATGTATAATTTTTGATGAATTTACGAAGTACACACATCCTGAAAACATAAAATTTTTGTGTGCTCCCCCTAGAAATAATTTAAAACTAATCAAAAATTAAATTTTCTTTTTCTTAAAGTGTGTAGAATGGAGTCTAGTTTCTAAAAATGTAACTTATTGCAAAATTCGATGAATGAGCCAAAATCTATGCCCAAAATACTGCATGTTGGTTTTTTACAAAAAATGGACATACACACAAAAGAAATTAGAGTTGAAAAACTTAACATAATCAGAATTCAAACTAAATGATATTCTTAAATAGCTAATAGAAAGATCTTCAATATCACATCGTTTGATTTTTACGTTCTTGAGCCACGAGTAAACTTGACGAGGAGCACACAAAAAAAGATGTCATTTTTTTGTATGTTTGCTGAAAACACGTCTCAAGCCTATTTCAATCATCCAAGCCTTTGGGTTGGATCTCCAAGGCAAATCCAAGCCTTAGGATTGGTAAATTCAAGTCCTTTGCAAAGCGTACAAGCCCTAAAGTGCGCACGCCCTATAGGGCGTGGGCGCTATGTAAATTTATGATTTTCATAGCGCGCACGAGCTATGAAAATCATAAATTTACATAGGGCGTATGCCCTATAGGGCTTATGCCCTATGTAAGATATCATTTATATAGTGTGGGAGAGAGAGAGAGGGGGGGGGGGTAATTTATACAAAGAGAGGACGGGGGATAATTTATAAAAATATAACATTTAAATATAAGTTTGATAATTTTAATTTCTTATACTTTAAGTTATATTTGTATAAATTATAAAATATAATGCTTTCAGGATGTTTGGGATACATTCTAGATTCATAGGGGTTAACATGTAGATTCTAGATTTGAAAAATTCCAGACTTAGCCAAATTTCAAGATTCAGCAAGTCTTTAGTAGGGTTACCTCCCACAATCCATCATGGATTTCTAAGGTCAAACCGAAGCTGGAAAAAGGATTCCCAAAGGGTTTTAACTCATTTTTATCACAAATCACTTGGTTTTGACCCCATCTCTACGAAAGACTTAGCTTAGCTCTCACCCAAATCTCTCTCTCTCTCTCTCTAGAGAGAGAGAGAGAGAGAGAGAGAGAGAGAGAGAGAAGAGGGAGAGAGAGGGTGATGAGAGAGAGAGAGAGAGAGAGGAGAGGGTGCTATTTTTGTTTTTGTGTGTGTGTGTCTATGGGAGAGAGAGAGAGAGAGAGAGAGAGAGAGAGAGAGAGAGAGAGAGAGAGAGAGAGAGAGATATTTGGGTGAGAGCTAAGGCTGTCATAGAGATGGGGTTGAAACTGAGTGATTTGTGATAAAATGAGTTAAAACCCTTTGGGAATCCTTTTGCCAGCTTCAGTTTGACCTTAGAAATCCATGATGGATTTTCGGAGGTAACCCTGCTGAAGGCTTGCTGAATCCTAAAATTTGGCTTTCAGAGGTAACCCTGCTAAAGGCTTACTGAATCCTAAAATTTGGCTAAGTCTAGAATTTTTCAAATCTATAATCTGCATGTTAACTCCTATGAAGCTGGAACCTATCCCAAACATCCTAAAAGCATTATATTTTATAATTTATACAAATATAACTTAAAGTATAAGAAATTAAAATTATCAAACTTATACTTAAATGTTATATTTGTATAAATTACCCCCCCTCTCTTTGTATAAATTACCCCTCGTCCTCTCTCTCTCTCACACACTATATAAATCATATCTTACATAGGGTGCATGCCCTATAGGGCACACACCCTATGTAAATTTATGATTTTCATAGCATGTGCGCGCTATGAAAATCATAAATTTACATAGCGCACACACCCTATAGGGCATGCACACTTTGTAAAGGATTTGAATTACCCAAGCCTAAGGCTTGGGAAACCCAAGCCATAGGGCGTGTGCCCTATAGGGCGCACACCCTTTAGTACGTGCACACTATGCGCAATGGGGGGCCAAAAAGAAAAGTGGCATCTTTTTGGTCCCCCATCTTTGTGCACTTACCCAAGAATCAAAATTTTTTTTTTTAAGATCAAGATGTTTGGTTAAAGACAAGGAATGTACATTTATTTTTGATTCAGGGGCACATAATAATATGGTCTCAATTGATATGGTGACTAAATTTGGAATGACAATAGTAGATCATCCTAACCCTTACAAGGCCACTTGGGTTAACCAAGTGATTGATATAGAGGTTAATCAGAGAGATCTTGTTGATTTTTCAATTGTTCCTTATACTGATTAGGTAATGTGTGATGTCATACTAATGACTTGTGGATATATGATATTAGGTAGACCTTGGCAGTGTGCTAGGATAACTTTTCATGATGGGTATTCTAACACTTATATTGTGCATAAAGGTAGAGAAAGATACAAATTACAACCTTTAACTTGCAGAAGGAATGAGAATATCATCATGTTTTTTGGAGATAATATTTTTTAGGGTAAAGAAGAGCATGTTACTTGATGGGTTCATGAAGAACTGGAACACAAAATTCTGGTCATGAATGGGCACCAAGGTAGTCCTAGAAATCAGGACAGTTTAGAATTTGAGAGCATCAAAGTGGGTGATATTGATTTCCCTGTCCAAAGGGGTAATAGAAGAGGTATTAATCAAATGATGAAGGATCAAAAAATTTGAGGTGGAAGAAATAATAGGGTAGAAGGAGCAAGAGGAATCAAGCAACAAGGTCCTATAAGGGAACAATCAAAAACATGTTTTCAAACTAATATTTTGTGTAATGATAATGTAGGTTGGAACAAGAAGAAGTAGGTAAAAATGGGAGAATTCATCTCCTATCCAAAGATTCAGAGAAAAGAAGGCAAGTGGCAAGATCCTAACTCTTCAGATAATAGTTTCTTTCAAGGCAGGGAGTATGATGCAAGAGCATTAGAGCATGGTAGGAGGCCTATGAAGAACAAAGAACAAGGAAAAGGCATGAAGGTGTCTAGAAAAATAAATTAAAATTTATTGAATCCTATCACATCATTTGAAGGCTTTAAATGTAATAAATTAGTAATGAATCCTAAAGGTCATGTTAAGGACCTTAGGATCATCAGTGGTGTTATAAAGGCATCATGATGAAATAATGTAAATTGGATCCTTAATAGCTTTAGGAGAGTTTAGGAGTGCTTGATAGAGTCTTAAGAATATATTTGACAAGTTTGACAAGTTTTCTAGTTGTTTTATGAAATAATTTGTAAGTTGGTAAATTCAAATTTTTGAATCCCAACGACTAGGAGTAATTAGGAGGCAAACTAGTTTTAATGAGTTTTAATATTAAATGAGAAAATAAAATGATACAAATTAGTTGGGGTAGTTAAAGGGATGATTATAAACCTTTCTGGAGTCATTTTATGATAGGATGCAATCAAGGTATTGCCCATTGTACGAAATAGGAGTAAATTGCCAATAAAATTCAGAGTTTGCAATCCTTTTATGAGTTCTTTGGCATAGTTTGATTTCATTGTTAATTTTTTGATATTGAAATGTAGTAGGAATATCCATTTCATCATCAAAACAAGTTTGATGCCCTGAGGAATCATTTTATTCAAGTCATATCACTTTATTCTGACTGGTTTTTTTGAGTTTTCCTGATTTCTAATAACAATTTTGTGTTCTAATCCATGAAATGGGTCATTCCATGAATGATTTCATTTAATTATCATGGGATGATCTAAACATGACATTTAATATACAACATAACATGATTTTATGCATATGAATGAAGTAAGGGCAGGTGATCACCGAGAAAGTTGTGTCAAGAAAGGTTATGAAGTTGGTTGCTAGGGAGCAGAAGCAAAAGATCTATCTGAAGGAGAGGGGTATTAGTGATTTTTGATAGCCTTATAATGATTATTTAAATGTTAATCAACCTTTAGTCAAGCCTGGAAGTGAGTGGAAACAAAGGATTTGAGAAACCCTTGGTCTAAGGGATAGTTTTAGACCATTTTTGGGATTTTGTATTTGTGTTGGTCTAAGGATCAATATAAATTCATTTTCCTTGTTTTCTAACCATTTTCAAAGACTTTTGAAAGTCTTGATGTATAGGAGTGAATACAACTACTAATTTCTTTATTAAATGACCAAGTTTTATGCTTGATTTGGAGGCACAGTTAACATACCTAGTAGTTGGTCCTAAACACTGAATACTGAGTTTGATATATGTTGATAAATGGTGAAAAGGGTTTATGAATTTTAATTTTTTTGTTTGGTACTTTGGGAATTTTGTGAATAAATTACCTATCTATATTGTCGGAGACCTACTAGAGGGGCAATTAGGCTTGTTTGGGGATTTTGGAACTTTGGAGTGTTGGGTGTTTCTTGGGGACATATAACTAGTACAAACACTTTGAATCCAACTTAATTCAATCAAACACAATCAAGTTTTCCACTAGGAATGTGTGTGTCTAGTTTCAAGTCACTTGAGGCTTGTAGGTTGTTGGGGTATGGGCTTAAACAAATCAATCTTGAACCTTTGAAGAGTTGTTCTCAAACACCCACCCAACCCTTTGCACCACTTTCGGTGATTGGAAGATTATATTTTTTTAGTATAATTTAGTCTAATTTCAAATTATTCACCATTGAAAAATTTAATTTAATCATAAAGATGAGAGATCCTATCTATCACATTTATTTTCCTAAAATAGATATTATAATTATTATGTTTATCAATCATAATTATTATTAAACAATCTATACTAATTTTATAATTTTATTGATAGTATTTATTTAATTAGCCTTATTTCTCTATTAAGGGTAAAGAAGGGGTTTTTGAAAGGTCCACAACATGTTTACAAAGATTAGAACAATCCATATAGTAACAAGAATATATCATAAGGAAAAAAGAATTAGATAGCAATAAAGTTTTATACTACTAGAAAATTAATAGAACCTCATAAGATAAAGTGAAAAGAAATATACACAAGGTGATCCACCCAATAACAATGACAAAATTTTAGCCAACTTAAGGATTCATCAAGTCAAAATACTTCAAAGATCTCTAGACCCTAATATCCCTACCAACCAACTCACTGATACAAATTTATTGCAAAAACTCTCATTTATTAAATCCAAACTTGAATAAAAATGATATAAGGGGCATTAATAAATCCTTCTCTCAAAAAATCCTACTCAATCCAAGAGCAACCATAATTGTCTTTTGAATGAGCTCCAATTGAAGGGGAAATATCTTCTACTTTGTACCAAGGCACCACATGACCCTTTTTTCTCCATGAATATTTATTTGTTTTTATAAAACCCCAAAGAGCATGTCATTCTTTGTGACATTTAAGCACACTGCCAAGGAGTCATAAAATTTTTTTGATGTAGGGGCATCCTTGGTTCCTGAAGATTTTGATAGTCTTAGTAACTATCTGGTGGAGTTCAGTTAATTCACTGGTGATCTTGGTAGAAGACTATAGTTTCTTGGTCTTTGGTGGTAGTTCTTGGTCAAAGTTTGTTTGGCTTCATCAATGGAGCTCAGTGGTCATGGTAAAGGTTCTCGATTGGAAGTACCAACAAAGCTCAGTGGATGATGGTCACTCAATGTTCCTAGTGCTCGGTGCCTAGTTACCGATGGGGACTCAGTGGTTTTGGTGCTTGGTGTTCAGTTTTTGATGAGGTCTCAGTGTTGCTTCCTAGTGCTCAGTGTTCTTGCTAACCAACTTGGTTGTTTGGATGAATCAGCTTGGCTAATTGGTGCATTTAATTTGGGTCATGTTCCTTAAGTTATGGATTGACCATTAGATGTGTGGTGACCTAGATCTGGTGTGTTACATTCTCCTATGTAGATCTAGAGGCTGACTAGATGAATTAAATATTTGTAAGGCTATTTGTGAGCCGACTGTGGTTGCATTTAATATTTGTATATTTTGGAAGCTGACTGTATTGTGGGATTTAATTATTTGTAAAGCCAACTTATGGCTGGAGATTAGTATTTAAAAGGATGTTTGGGTAGTTGTTTAGGCATTAGGTAGAGAAGAGATCTAGAATCAGATTAGGTCTGGATAGAAGTTAGCAGAGTTAGTAGCTTGCGAGCTTAGGAACAAGGATATTGCTTGGTGGCTTGCGAGCACAAGTTTAGATCTTTCTTGGAGTGCCTACCAGTGTCATGTTATGTTGTAGACGTGGGCTAGCTGAGGAGGAGTGTGTTGGATCATGTGTGATCCTATAGAACTTTTTCTTGCATTGTAATTGGTCGTAACCGGGATGGCCCTATAGCCCGACACATTGCATGCAATCAATTAGTTGATAAATAAAGATATATGTTTTCTTTCAGATCTTTTTTGGTGTTGTGTTATTTAATTGTGTTGGTGTTGGTTGCAAGTTTGGACAGTCCTTAATTGGATTCTCCATCCTTGACTACATCAAAATTGTTGCAACTATTCACCCAACATAAAAGATAAATTCATTGAAGGAAGAACCTTATAAATATAAAATATACCAAACAAAAATTGTTTTCTTGATTGGGTTATCAAATCAAGATAAATTAATTCCCTAAGTGATTTACATATGTCTAATAAAGTCTCCTCTCAATATTATAAAGGTAACCCAAGAAGCTTGACCCAAACAAGAACTTTCTATATTTCTCAAGATCAAAATAAAATTACCATTTTTTGAGGAAAAATAAGCCTTGTCAAGGAATTATAGCCTAGTTCTATGATAGTCAAAGCACAATATTTATGATTTAAAAAATATATCAAGTAGAACCACATAAATAGGCCCCTGATTTTAATATAGTAATTAAGCCTCCACCATTTTTGAGAGAATTCATATTACTCCTAGCTTCCAAAATATTCATAATGCGGGAGTTCTTCAAGCTAGAAGACCTTTGAACAAATGAATACTATTAATCACATGTTTTCAAACCTTGTTTGGATCCAAAAGAGGAGTAAAACTAGTCAATATTGATTTGAACATAGTATATACCTAATTCATTTTATATCTGTAAAGACCAATTCCATCTCACAAGAGACATGTAAGGTCATCAATGGAAAAATTAGAAAGTCGAACATAAAATTAAAGTCTACTACAACATAAAGACTTTTCCACATAATATTTTTCATTTCTCAAAATAAGAAATTACAATAATCTAAAAATAATGTTGAATATCCTCAAAGTACAATAATAAGAAATTGACCATACTATCGAGAGTACATGAATCATCCAATAATATAACATGAGGTGATAAATACATAAAATATGTTGACCATACTATTGTACATCATACATCAAAAGTACAAATAAAAATACAATAGAGTACAAGACCCAAAAGGTCAAAATGATACAAGATATCAAAACTTATGCCATCAGACTATCCATCATCCATTTGCATGATCCATTCTCCTATGCCATCACACACCTATCCATCTACAAATATTAAGATGAAAATGTGATCCAGGTATTTTTTCCGCCCAACCGCAAGGTGGTTAGCTCTTCTGGGGCTCATCCTAAAATGAAGAGCACATAGACCCTACTCTTGTAATCTATCAACTCAACACTAATGGATCAGAAAGCAATCTAGTGTAAGTTTCCATATGGAAGAAATAACACAGATATGGAAGAGAGAATGAAAAATAACCAACACAAAATCCATTATATGTTTCCATAGCTTAGGCCAAAGAATTTAATAACCAGATTTCTACTGGTAGGTAAAGAAACTAAATTTACCCTTCTCTATTTATCCATATTCAACACCCTTTCCCATGATATTTATTGGCATAACTGACATTGTACAATTATGAGGGAAATTGTTTTGGTTGAGTCAGTTATTTGGTATTGTCATTAATGTCAAGCAATTGACTAAAGTGAAGTCTGATGTTACCAACCATCTTGAGAAAGTGTTTTGTAAAGGGTAACTTAGGAGTTCAGATGATGATTGTATCAAGTTGATGAAGGAGTTTCTTAACTCGATATATCATGTTTTGTTGATATACTTGGTCAGTAAAGCATGAACATGAAAATCATTGTATAGTGTGTAGTCGGTTAAGTTACCGATAGTGTATCTACATCGAGTGTATTATTTACACAGTTCTCTACGGAGGCAAATAACCGAGTTGTGTTTTCTGAGTGATTTTCTGTTAGAAGATGTGAAGATTATTCTAGAAGGACTGAAAGTTGTGAAAGATCAAATGAGATTACAGATGCACGGATCGTTGCTGGATCCAACGGTTGAGAAAATTCAGAAAGAAGATAATAGGAGAAGATTTGACAAGGATAAATGCACATAGTTCTAAGTGGAATATTTCAAGTTCCAAGGTAACCCAACAAGAGCAAGGGTATCAAATGAATTAATTTGGATCATTTATTAGTTATGTCAGTGGATTGAACGACCATGAAAATTCTATCATAATGAACGGCTAGAGATTGACGGTGATCCATGGAGATGTCTATATAAGGGATGGTTGCGTAGATGATTATATCATGGTCGTGAGCTAAGTATTGTTATGCTACTGAAATTGGGAGTCGACTTTAGATCAGTGAAATTCTGGTAGGGATAATCAGATGCTATAGATGAAGTGTTGAAGCAGAGAAGAGTGAAGCAGAGACGGATCTTATTAGACAAGGTGAGGTTGTTAGTAAAGGTCATTTTATTAGTGTTACAATAACTTTCTTTGTAACATGTTGTTGAAAATCTCTTAACAGAGTGGGCCTAACAGCTCTTTTGTAAATCCCTTGACCGGGTACACTACTTAATCTGAGTAGGGTTAAAATCTCTTAACCAAGTGGGTTTAATAGCCTTTTTAATTCTCTTAATGAGTCCCTTTTAACTGAGGAAGTGAACTTCAGAAGAGTTCTAGAAAAAATCTCTTAACCGAGTCGCATGTAATGTGTGTACTGTAATCCTTGACCAGATTGGCTTTTAACAGAGTGTGCTCTAGAAGAGCACATTTATTTGTGGCTCCAAAGCCGCAGTGGTTTTTCCCATCTTGGGTTTCCACATTAAATAATAGTGTCATGTGTTAATTTTCATGGTGTGCACATTATCTGATTTACTGATCATGAACTGTTGTTTACCGAGTTGCATATTCATTGAAATTGCATGTTAGCTTATTGTTGTTGTACATCGAGTGGCCTGTATGAATTATTTTGTGTTACCGAGTGTAGAAAGAGTTAAAACTAGTTAAACTGAGTCTACCTGATTCACCCCCCCTCGCAGTTAAACATCAACCCAACAATTGGTATTAGAGCATTGGTTTCTTCTTGAAAAGTTTAAAGGTACTTGTAGAAGATGATCAAGATGTTTAAATGAGAGGCACCTAAGCTTAGCAAGATGATATTTTCTACCTAGAAAAGATGGATGGAATTGCACATTTTCGGTATAGGTGAAAACTCCCTGGATTTTCTTTTCAAAGGATATCGTGAGCCTCTGCCAACTATTGAAGAATATGCGAAAGCCAAGCAAGAAGATAGATTACCAATAGCTGTCAACTATATCGTGAGCTTCTGCCAACTATTGAAGAATATGCGAAAGCCAAGCAAGAAGATAGATTACCAATAGCTGTCTAGACTGAGGAAGACAAGAGAAAGAAGTAAGAACACATCCATTGCATGATCAAGATTATAGATGCCTTGTTTGATGCGAAACTACAAGATATTAAAGATTATAATACAACAAGACAAATGTGGATGACTTTATGTGACATTCATGCTGGAGACTGGCAAATACAAAGAGTGAAGGTGAACAGCTTGAAAGGAGTATATGACAATCTGAGAATGTGCAAAGACAAGAACATATCACAGTATAGTGCGAGATTAAAAGGTATTGTTAATGAAATTGTAGATGCTGGTGGTAGTATTGATCTAGATGATCAAGTTGGTAAGTTTCTAAGAACCTTGTTACTGAGTTATTCACAGAAAGTTACTGCTATTAATGAACTTATGTCTATACCGAATATGGTTAATTCACTTGAGGCTGTGATCGGTAGATTGAAAGAATATGAGTTGAATGAATTGGATACTAATGGTGAAAGAGTGAACAATGTTGAAACGACATTGAATGTTACTCTGGAAAAGAAATCTAGAACAAGAGGATCAACTTCGTCGAGTTCGGGAAAATCATGGAATGAAAGAATGAAAAGATGTAAAGCTAAACTGGAAGCATTATATGAAGAAGCGAGACAATAGGAAGGTATGGAGTCACTATTAGCATAGAAATTCACAAGAGGAAAAGGAAAATATCAAGGTAAGCTGCCATTGAAATGCTTCAATTGTAGTAAAATCGGTCATATTGCATCACAATGCAGAATTACGAAAGAAGATGATAATGAGAAAGACACGGGAAGATATAGTAAAGGGAAAAGATTTACAAAGAATAGAGACCAAAGAAGAAATGAAAGATGCAACATTTCTGAATTTGATGATGAAGGACTAACCGACTCTGAAAGCTGCGATACCGAGGAAAGTAGTGAAGAAGTTGTACTTGTTGCTATCAAGGATGAATCTGATGAAGTAGGTATGAAGAGAAAGCTCTTATTTATGAATTTAGTAAGAATGATAGATGGGTAATCAATAGTGATTGTACACATCATATGACTGGTGATATTGAGAAGTTTTTAGATTTGATTAGATATAATGGAGGTGATGTTAAGTTTGGTAATAATGCACCTTGTCCGGTAAAAGGAAAAGGTACGGTAGTTATATTTGGTAAAATGAAGATTGATGATGTTTAATTGGTTGATGGTCTTGGACATAATCTATTGAGTGTAGCACAATTTCTCAATACGGGATACCGATTGGAGTTTGACAACCGAAGAGTTAAGATACAAGACAAGAAAGGAAATCAAATCGCAACAGGTACACAATCAAAAGGTAATGCATTCTACTTGGATTTTACTAATGAGAAATGCTTGTTTGGAAAAATGGAAGATGTTTGGTTATGGCACAAATGTTTATGTCATGTAAACCTGGATAATCTGGTGAAGATAAGTAAGAAAAATCGAGTTCAAGGATTACCAAAGTTGGAGAAACCGAGTAATGTTGTCTGCAGAGAATGTTAGTTAGGTAAGATGATCAAGTTTCAGAAGTAAGGAAGAGTCAACTAGTCATGTACTTGAGCTTGTACATATAGATTTGTGTGGACCAATGAGAACAAAGAGCTATTATAGAGATAGATGTTTTATACTCTTTGTTGACGATTACTTTAGGATGATGTTTGTTATGTTTTTAAAGGATAAATCTGAAGCATTGCAGATGTTTAAATGGTATAAGAAAATAGTTGAAAATGAGACTGGTAGAAAAATCAAATGCTTAAGATCTGACCAAGGCGGTGAGTTCACTTCTAGTGAGTTTACCGAGTTTTGCTTGCAGAATGGAATAAAGAGAGTTTTTAGCACCGAGAACTCCACAGAAAAATGGAATGGCAGAAAGAAGAAATAGATCCATTGTTGATTGTGCAAGAACATTATTACTGGAGAAGAATGTTGCAAAAAGATTTTGGAGAGAAGCGGTTAGCACTGCTGTATGTACATTAAACTGAGTTCAGTTGAGGAAAGACACATCTAAGACACCGTATGAAATATGGACTGGTAAGAAACCTTGTGTGAACTATTTCAGAATATTTGGTAGTAGATGCTATGTTTTGAAAGATGAAATAAATAGAAATGGAAAGTTTGATCAAAAAGGAGAGGAAGGAATATTCTTAGGTTATTCATCTAAGAGCAAGGCATATAAGGTTTGGATCAAATCTAATAACAAAATAGTTAAAAGTGAAAATGTAAAGGTTCATGAATTTGCAGATAATGCACCTGAAAAGGAAAAGAACTCAGAAGATTATGATGACTTTCTATATGAGAATCTGAACAATGTGAAAGCTAGATATGATGCACCGAATACAAGTACACAAGCACAACTGAGAACATAAGAGCACCAAGAAGTTCAATCAATTGATTTTACCAATGGGCACAATAGTGAACATGAAGATGTGAATGAGGCTAGAAATGGTGATGTGACTGAAGATGAAGAAACTAAAGAAGAACTGAGGAAATCTGAACCTGTTTTGGAAAAATATGTAAGGAGACACCACAAATCGAGTAATATTATCGGCGATGCAAATGCTGGAGTAAAGACAAGAAGACAAATCGAAGGTAAGTGTCTAATATCTGAAGTTGAACCAAAATTTGTAGATGAAGCTTTGAATAGTGAAGATTGGATTAAAGCTATGACTGAAGAAATTGAGCAGATAGAAAAGAATGGTACATGGTCATTAGTTCTCAGACTGAAAGATAAGAATGTTATAGGAACTAGGTGGGTCTTTAGAAAAAAATTGAATGAGAATGGAGAAGTTGTCAGAAACAAAGCAAGACTTGTTTGTAAGGGTTATGCGCAGGAAGAAGGTATTGATTACGGAGAAACATTTGCACCTGTAGCAAGACTAGAGGGAGTAAGAATACTATTGGCATATGCAGCACACAAAGGATTTAAAGTTTATCAAATGGATGTTAAGTCTTCTTTTCTGAATGGCATACTTGAAGAAGATGTCCACATTGAACAACTGGATGGATTTGTAAGTAAGAAACACCCCGATAAGGTATGCAAATTACATAATGCTTTGTATGGTTTGAAGCAAGTGCCGAGAGCTTGGTATGAAAGGTTACACTGTTATCTGATTAAAATTGGATTTGAAAGAACTAGTGACATTAGTAATCTGTACTTCAAGCAAGATAGTGATAAGAAAATTCTGATTACATCTATATTTGTCGATGATATTATATTTTGAGGTCATGAGGTTACTAGCAAAGAATTTGTAGGTTATATGAAGAAGGAATTCGAGATGTCAATGATTGGTGAGATTAAGTTCTTCTTAGGATTGTAGATAATTCAAAGATCTGATGGTATTTTCATCACTTAGACAAAGTATGTGAATGAAATTCTAAAGAAATTTGGACTAGAAGATTCTAAACCAACTGGAACACCCATGAGTACCAGATGTAAGATGAGTAAGAAGGATGCAACCGAGTCAGTTGATCAGACATTGTACAAATATATGATTGGAAAGTTACAATATGTTGTTCACAAAAGACCTGATATTGCACATGTAGTTGGATTATGTGCTAGATTTTCAGCTGATCCCAAGACAACACATCTGAAAACTGTCAAAATAATTTTTAGATACTTGAGAGGTACAACTGAGTATGGACTATTCTACAATAGGAAAGGAGATTTCGATCTGAAGGTTTATACCAAATCTGATTGGGTAGGAAATATTGATGATAGAAAAAGCACAAGCAGAGGAGCATTCCTATTTGGAGACAGATTAGTTACCTAGTTAAGCAAGAAGCAGACTTGTGTTTCACAATCTATAGTTGAGGTGGAATATGTTGTTGCAACTTTGAATTGCATGAATATTGAATGGATTAAACAATTGATGAAAGGAATTAATGAAGAAGTGAAGGAACCTGTTACAATCTATTGTGATAATACAAGTGCTATTGACATATCAAAGAACCCGGTGATGCATGCAAAGACAAAGCATATTGATATCAAATATCATTACTTAAGAGAACAGGTGGAATCTAGAGCAGTGAGACTTGCATTTGTTAAATCAAGGGATCAATTAGCAGATATATTTACTAAACCATTGCTGAATGAATCATTTGAATGGTTACGAACTGAGTTAGGGGTTCTTCCCCTATTGAGCTCACATTAAGCCTGGAGCTACCTGCATCAACTCAGCACAGAGAATAGATTGACTTATCTAGGAGCTGATGTAGAAGACACTCTTTAGTGTTGGCTGAAGAGTTGTAGTTACTGAAGATTGACAGAGATATCTAGGAAGCTGATATATGATGAAGAAACATAAAAGGAGGAGTGCTTGGCAGGAGCAAAAGAAAATTAACATGTCTTTGGCATTTTTGTCAAAGAGGGAGAGTTTGGAAATGCAACATTGTTGAACATCGTAGAGGGAGAATATGCATTGCACCATCCATATATCAAAGAGGGAGATACCGAGAAGAATGTACATCTAAGAAGGAGATATGCTGGTTGATTTGATTAGATTATAGGTCGTGTTTGCCAGTACAGAAGTTTGTTACCTATTGATTGATGATTTCCAATCTAGAAAATGTTTTGCTCTGATCAAATTTGTGGCATTGTTTGCTGTCGATGTTGCATGCGTTGCCAAAAATACCAAAGCCAGTCTTCTATAATGAAGCTGAAAATGAAACAGTTGAGCTGCAGAACTGAGTGTTGCTATATCTGATACAGGGAACCGAGGAAGAAGAAGAAGTTGAGTTGCTGACGATGAAGATTTGTTTACCGACTAGCAGGATAACAGAACCAAGTTATACTCTTAGAGGGAGCATTGATTGTTATATCTTACATTCTATTTTGTCTTGATTATTTTTTTTGGCTTTCCATCTATGCCAAAGAGGGAGATTGTTGGCATAACTGACATTGTACAATTATGAGGGAAATTGTTTTGGTTGAGTCAGTTATTTGGTATTGTCATTAATGTCAAGCAATTGACTAAAGTGAAGTCTAATGTTACCAACCATCTTGAGCAAGTGTATTGTAAAGGGTAACTTAGGAGTTCAGATGATGATTGTATCAAGTTGATGAAGGAGTTTCTTAACTTGATATATCATGTTTTGTTGATATACTTGGTCGGTAAAGAATGAACATGAAAATCATTGTATAGTGTGTAGTCGGTTAAGTTACTGATAGTGTATCTACACCGAATGTATTATTTACACAGTTCTTTGTGAAGGCAAATAACCGAGTTGTGTTTGCCAAGTGATTTTCTATTAGAAGATGCGAAGATTATTCTAGAAGGATTGACAGTTGTGAAAGATCAAATGAGATTACAGATGCACGGATCGTTGCTGGATCCAACGGCTGAGAAAATTTAGAAAGAAGATCATAGGAGAAGATTTGACGAGGATAAATCCACATAGTTCTAAGTGGAATATTTCAAGTTCCAAGGTAACCCAACAAGAGCAAGGGTATCGAATGAATTAATTTGGATCATTTATTATTTATGTCGATGGATTGAACGGCCATGAAAATTCTATCATAATGAATGGCTAGAGATTGGCGGTGATCCATGGAGATGTCTATATAAGGGATGGTTGCATAGATGATTATATCATGGTCATGAGCTAAGTATTGTTATGCTACTGAAATTGGGAGTCGATCGTAGATCAGTGAAATTCTGATAGGGATAATCAGATGCTATAGATGGAGTGTTGAAGTAGAGAAGAGTGAAGCAGAGATGGATCTTATTAGACAAGGTGAGGTTGTTAGCAAAGGTCATTTTATTAGTGTTACAATAACTTTCTTTGTAACATGTTTTTGAAAATCTCTTAACAGAGTGGGCCTAATAGCTCTTTTGTAAATCCCTTGACCGGGTACACTACTTAATATGAGTAGGGTTAAAATCTCTTAACCGAGTGGGTTTAACAGCCTTTTTAATTCTCTTAATGAGTCCCTTTTAACTGAGGAAGTGAACTTCAGAAGAGTTCTAGAACAAATCTCTTAACCAAGTCACATGTAATGTGTGTACTATAATCCTTGATTGGATTGGCTTTTAGCAGAGCGTGCTCCAGAAGAGCACATTTTATTTGTGGCTCCAAAGCCGCAGTGGTTTTTCCCATCTTGGGTTTCCACGTTAAATACTGGTGTCATGTTTTAATTTTCATGGTGTGCACATTATCTAATTTACTGATCATGAACTATTGTTTACCGAGTTGCATAGTCACTGAAACTGCATGTTAGCTTATTGTTGTTGTACACCGAGTGGCCTGTATGAATTATTTTGTGTTACCGAGTGCAGAAAGAGTTAAAACTGGTTAAACTGAGTTTACCTGATTCACCCCCCCCTCTCAGTTAAACATCAACCCAACAATATCTTCCTCTTTAACATAAAATAAGTAGGACTAAAATAACATAGGTTCATGTTTCCAAAACAATTCCATTCACTAGGTTTTCCTTATAATTTTTTGATAGTCAATATTTCTATGTTAGAGGATTATGTGATGTTTACTAATAATCTAGCTTTTACATCTTGTAAGTAATATACTCTCAAAATTAATAACATGTTAATTTAAACAATCTATATTTCATATCTTTTTTGTGAACATACTAATGCTACAAGGAGTTCAAGTATATCCTTTCATAGTTTAAAAATTGAGAAAAGAAAC
Source organism: Chamaecyparis obtusa (assembly GCA_027943335.1). Classification (NCBI taxonomy): domain Eukaryota; kingdom Viridiplantae; phylum Streptophyta; class Pinopsida; order Cupressales; family Cupressaceae; genus Chamaecyparis; species Chamaecyparis obtusa. Next base: position 821,832 of record BSBK01001836.1, on the reverse strand, counting down.
AAACAATGCTAATGCTACATGAACTACACATGTATCCTGTCATAGATTTGAAGGAATGAAACAACAACAAGATTTTCCCTAAATTTTAAATTAGTTCTAATGTAATGGTTGTCAGACATATTTCCTTGTGGTTACTGACATTCTATCATGGTTTGGTTTTTAACAATGTTATCTAATTTCAAATTAAAAAAATTATTCAAATTTATTTCCAACTTTTAAGATTATAAAATGAAAGAACTATTAAATGGTGTTCTATAGAAAATTCACAGTATCCTTTCACAGATTAAAAGTTAACAAACAACAAGCTTATTTTTGCAAATTTCCATTAAGAGAAGCTATTAAAACTTTAAGATTCAAATCAATAGATCTTTTATTGCTACAAGAAAAATCAATTTATCCAGTCGTATCTGAAAGAACAAATCATCATTTTGTTTCCTAAAAAAAAATCCAACTATAATTTTGTAAAAACAAAGTTTCATATAAAAAATAACGGAATCTGTGATGTTTAAAAGAGAGAGAAAAATTCAAAGTTAAAATTTGTTAAGGAAGATAAATGTTTTCTTACAGTTCATAAACTAGAAAGATTCATAGACAAAATTTTCTAAGAAATCAGAGAATAATACTAAATATCAAAATTTGTATACACACAAATTCTAAACTGGATCTTTGCAATAATAATGGTAATTTGAGGTTTATAAAATAAAACAAGCAATTCCACAGTCAGCAATTTGTAATAACAAGTAAATCTACACAAAAACAAAAGGAAACAAAAAATTTCAAGAAGGGAACCTGGTTCAAGTTTGAAAATGTGCTGACGTATTAAGTTATCCACTATTAAATAATTTCCTTGTTCTTATTTCTCTCTAACCTCCTTGTTCTTTGCATATCTTCCAATCTTTGTTGTTTTCTTTTTATGTTGTGTGTTGTGCTTTCCAATTTCATTTTTATCCCTCTTTTATTGGCATGTCTCCATTCCTTACTCATGCAAGCCTTCCCTCTATTCTCCATGCCTTTCTTAATATTTATTGTTCCCTTTCTATTTATGTATGATCCTTTTTTGTCCCATTTCTTTGAATGTTATTCTTATGTGATGACAGGTTTTTATTCTTACCTCTCTCTTCATTCTCCATTCTCCAATTACACTCACTAACTCCACCTTCTTCTTAATTTCCTCCATTGTGCATCTTAATGCTTCTCTCCAATGCCAATCAAGATACATAAATTAGTATTATCATAGAAACAATTTTACTGAAGCATAGACATTTTTAACAAGTTAAAGAAAGAAATTCATTAAATAAAAAAATACAACTAAGTGGTGCGTGCTTGCGACTGATTCATTCCCAGCACATCCCTACCGAGGAGATAAATTCCTCTACCTCAATCACATTTCTGTCTTCATCTCATGTCATTCATCCTCAAACTCAAAATATCATCAGTAGGTTAGTCTTATTAAATGCATAATCAAAATAAAATACATAATTCATTTTCATGAAATATAACATTTCCAATTCATCGATATACATCACTAAGTATCATTTCATATTGCATTTCAATTTCCATCCATAACATCATAATTTCATTTCATCATAAAATAAAAATTAAAGACATGATAATCTCTACATCTAAATAATTTATTTAATACAACTTGGGTCGACAAACCTTTGACCAATTCAGCATAAGTAAAAAATAGTCACTAAAAAGTCCTAAAAACTAGGTGAACTAGATCAGATTATGAAAATATCAAATTATGCAAGAAGAAGAAGAAGAAGAAATTGCCATGCATAACATCATAATTTCATTTCATCATAAAATAACAATTTAAAACATAATAAGAGGAAGAGGAGACATTCTTGATTGCAAGGATCCATGAAAGAGGAGACATTCTTGATGTGCAAAAACAAAAGTTGCAATCAAATAAAATGAATGTATTTTGAGCAAGATTACAAGAGAGATCAATCCTTATAAAAGGAGATCAGAAACCCTAAAAGAGGTGAGCAAACTTAGGTTTTATGATAATAATTAATAAAATAGTTAATTATTATATTCCTAAAGTTTGGCTTAAGTAGAAAGAGATAATCAATGACTTAATAATTAAATTAATATAATTTAATTAATAAGAAAATAACTTATTACTCTAACATCCCCCCTTAAGCTAATCTTTGGGAGAAGCTAAAAACTAAGAAAAAATAAAGTGAAAGTCAATGGGTCTCAACAACAAAAGGTCTAATCAGGTACCGAAATACAAAAGAGAGTCTCTATAAAGTAGAGAAATAGAGAAAACCACATGGGAAAAACTCTACTTCAAAAAGAGACAAAGCCTAGTCTAAAGGACCAAAGAAGCCTCCAAAACTAGGGAATGTTCTAGAAAATAGGGATGAGGATGAACATGTAGAACATCACTGAAGCAAGAAGCTACAAAATCTGTCAAGATGTAACTATTGATCTGAAGATCCTCCATTGAAATAGAACATGACCAAGTAGAGAAGAATGTAACCTACATGAGTGCCCTTAAATGACACCACTCAAATTAGGAGGAAAACAAAGGAAAACAACTGAACTCAAAGATATAGATGTTAGGAATGGGAAAACTGAGAGGGGAGGTGGTGAATCAGTGTTCACTGTATGTCATCTTTTAACTTTAATCTTTATACTGAACATAAATGCTTAAGTACTAAATTAAAAATTCACATAAACATGAAACATGAAATCAACACATGACACCAATATGGTTATGGGGAAACCCAAATAGGTAAAAACCCCAGTGGGAATTGACACCCACTATTATTCTATACTAGTGTTTTGTGATCCTTGTTATAAAATCCTTAACCCTGTTAGGAGTTGCTTTACAATGCTTTAAGTACAATAGACTTTGTCAAGAGTCAAACCCTATTAGGAGTCTTTTACAATATTCCATGTTAGGGGAGTGGATGCACTATCCTAGAGCTTACTGCTCAAGTGGTGAAGGCTACAACCTTCTGATCTTAGATACACACTATATCTGCTAGATGAACTGTAGTACCCCTCGCATCTTTCTTTTGCTGATACTATGTTTAGTTTGACACTGTTTTATCTTGGTTGATTAGATCAGACATATATTACATGTTATATTTATATTTTGGTGTGTGATTAAACAGTTATAGTTTGGATGTTAATTGTTATGTTTGAACCTGAAACAGAACTTTACGTAATGGTTAAATCTAGTAATGATGGATTTTATATGATGTTTCAAATGCATGTATAAATTGAAGTAATTAGATGATGATTATATTTGGTACTTACCCCATACCCGCATGTGTATGGTATTATGTTTGTTATCGTTATGTTTTCTTTTCTGTTGACATGCATGTATGGTAGAGGAGGAGGCGTAGTTACCTGCATTTAGTCGGGTCCACACGTCCTAGCCATCCCTACCATTGTCTGATAGTATGTTATATATGCACATGTACATGCAATGGTTTTTTATGCAGGTTGCAGGTACCAGGCATCGACTTCCCTGGCTTGACAGGATGAGCGTGCCATTATTATGTCTTAATGGTGGAGAAGGGGAGTTAGCACCTAGGCCAATTCCCTAACCTAACCATCCTAAAATCACGGATGAGACCTTACTTGACTTACCTAAATCGAATTCATTCTGGTAGAATGAATCCGATATATGTTTTCCCGGTTGAGCATGATATTGTCTTAGGTTTTGTTTCATGTCGGTGTTACATTTTTGACCTTGTGGATCTCATGTCTGATCTCTGATAGTTATTGAAATTATGTTGACACATTGGTAAATATTATGTTATTAGTATGATATAACATAGTTAGTTATATATGCTTTCTCTAAGTCTCTTATAATAATAATATTATCAATGGTATATATATTAAGTTTATATGTATGACTATATGTTTATATATATAGAGCTTATTATATAATCTTGAATATTGAGTGTTATAACTTAATGCAAATGATAAATTAAAAATAAAAGAAAAAGAAATTCTACAATTTTAAATTGTCTCATTTTAGGTAGTTGACTTGAATAGTAGGGGGGAAATAATAAAATATTTCTTCTCTACTTTTCAAGCCAATTTAGAGGCAAAAAGAGAGAGACTTGTCTCCACTTTTTCATGCAAAATTTAGAGGAGAGAATGGAGAGAGAGATGAAGGGTTGAGGAAGAGAGGAGAGGAAGAATAGAAGACAATTTGGGGAGCTGATTTTGAAGCAACTGAGAGTTCAAGTTTGTGGATTGGAGAGGTATTCTCGGCTGGACTTCGTCAGCCTGCTTGTTGATCCAAGTAAGATTTGAGTTCCTTAATATGTTCTAAATTAGATTTTAATCTTTCCATCAAATGAGAGAAAAGATTTATCTCCTCAGATTGAAGAGTGAAGCATTAGTTCAGTGAGAAATTAGTTTGCAATGTGAAATTTTAACCAACATGCAATCCTTCTCAAACTCAGTCTTTAGTGAATCCAATTTTGGAATGGAAATGAACTTGTTACTCCATAACTCAATGGGACTTAGTGATATTTTAATCCAATGTTGTCATATTATTCATTAAATGAACAAATTGGTTATGTTGATATCTCTATTGTTTTGGAAATCAAACCATATCTAAACCTTGTTGATATACCATTAACTTAATGTCCATAGATTTCATAATATTTTAAGAAAACAAATGAAATTTGATGAATGAATACTCATAGTAGTGGAGGAAATAAAACAAAATTAACTTTCAAAAAGAGTTCTATTACAAAGAAATATGAGCTTTCAGCTCTCTGGAAATTGTATGGGAAAAGAATTCCCATACAATTTCTTACACAGTCATTATTTAATTATATCTCCTGCCACCTTGGACTATAAACAAAAATAAATAATACCTAGTCAACACTACTTTATACAACCCATCACTTCTCCACCTTGGAGCTCACACCCCTCCTTGCACAATATTAATAGCTTGAAATGAAAGAATGATTTCTTTTATTTGTTTGAGTTATGTCAATTTGAATGGTACGTAGGGCTTAGTATGGGCTTGGAAAAGTTTTTAAAAACATGCATTAAATTTTGTTACTTTTTTTCCCAAGCTTTCTTTTTACCACCTCTTGTCTTGTCCTTTACTCCATGTCATGGACAAGTACTTGGGAGCAGGCCTTAATGGCTATTAGGTGGCGTGAGTTCCTAACATCAAGCTTTTTATTTTCTTCCTTGTTCAAACAACTTGCCTTCACCTACATGTGCGCTTTCCTAGGTCATGGTCATGTGTCACTTCTTGGAATTTATTAAAGTTGCTTTTTCCAAGCCATGGATTGACTTTGGACGCCATGTATTGGGCTTAGTTCATGTGTGGAGTGCTTGGGATTTGGTGGGACCCACCCCAAGTCACTTCCACTCCTTGATTTTCGCAGCCCTTTTGGGGAAATTTTTAAAATGTTTTATGTTTTCTTTTATTATTATGGATTTGCATGATGATGTGGAAGGTAGGTCCTAGGTGCTAGGTGTTAGGGGTGGTTTATTATAAATTTGATTAGACATTAATAGGATATGTTTTACCAAACACTAAGCATGTTATTTTTTTAGTTAAAAGTTGAGCAATATAAAATGGAGATATTACTTAAATTTGAATTTGGAATATTAACTCTATTATGTGAATGATTTTATTAACCATTATTTTTATTCTACTAGTGAATTCATTATGGTTTTTGGTATTTCAATTTAGCCTTGGCAATGGAATGTTAACAATAGGTGTTATAGCATTATTATTAGTAAACTTATTGTTTTATCCTTTAGTTGTATTTTAGGAGTGCGTTTCCGAGATTAGTAATCATTCCATTAGTTAAGAAACGTTCTCATTTATCAAGCTATAGTAGGCAATATTAGAGTTAACAATATGGTCACTTTATGGTAGACGTGGATATTCTAATTAGTGGGATTAATTAGTGTGTGCAAAATTACTTGTTAATATGATCATTATGTCTTGGTTTCTTTACGGAATGTCAATTTCTTGTTTACGATGTTCTCTTCTATGTATATCATATGTGCATGTTAAATACTCTGTTGATGTAGTTGATTTACATATGGGATTAGATAACCGAATAGGGGGTAAAAATCCAGAGGTCGGGTATATGTTGCGGTTTCAGTTATCTGTTTGTTGATTGTATTTATGGTGCAATGTGGATTCTATCTTCATTTGCTTGTTTTGGATTAGGGTCAATGTGAGACCTTGATGGGGTGGTCAAACCGATCCCTGTTAGTATTTTCCTCCTGGTGGGTTAAAACTTGATTTAGTGGCCAAGTGAATTTATGTTTTGAAATGAGATTTGCTTTACTTGTTTATTTGGTTATGGGAATTTAATGTGTCATAAGTGGCCACAAACCAGGATGGGTATTGTTGTGGAACTAGGGTGGGTTATCTAGATGTGGTGTAGAAGGTGGCTTGCAATGGGTCGCCGAGGCCCGCAAGTGGCTGACGGATCATCCATTGACAAGTTTCTTAATTCCAGTGATAACATTATAAAAATTGATTTAGTCAGGATAACATTAAAAAAAAAAAGATAATTTGAAATACCTCGCCCATGCCTTGAGTGCTAGTTAAGACTAAGGATGGATGCGGGAAGATGCTAGATGCATCATCGATATACTTGTCTTCATGAGAGATGTCGATGCCACGTATGATCACTTGAGTGCCGTCGGTTCAGTGAGGAACCTTCAGGACTAAACTCGAGGGTGGATCTACGTGATGACACCTTCCTACTCACACCGTAGATATCCTACGTAGGTCAGTGCCTCTGGTAACCCGTATACCCTTTTGTATTAGATATATTCTCCTAGATGTGGTTTGGAGATTGGTCCTTAGTGTGTGTGTGGGCCTGGTGTTATCTCCCTCACACGGTGGGGTGGACCTCTGGGTTCCACATGGTCGGGTGGTAGTGTACTTCTCCATTGAGACAGTTGCGGACTACCCTTCGTCACTTGGTTGTACACTTGGATCAGTCTATCGCTTTCTTGCAGATTTATGTACCCAGATGTTAAAAGTTATTATGTTGTACTTCTAGGAGGTTTTCACTTGATTTGTAATGATCCCTACATGGATCCATGATGTATTTTGATACATGTAATTGTATTAAATATCACTGCATACCCTACGACATGTGTAGCGGATGTAGGTGATCATGAGTTGTAATGAAATATTGATTAAGAGATGTATTTAATTTTACTTTGTACTTAAGAGTTCTTAAGCATTTATCATGTTAGCGTAGTGTTAGTTAGATGACGTAGTTCTACGTCAGGGACCCTTGAGAATGAAAATGAAATGATATGTTTTATTCTGAACTCATGTTTGTTTATCATTGTGTTATTATGTCCAATGTGGTTGTAAACTTTAGTAAACAAAAAAAAAATGTTGCATAACTTAGTTTAATTTTAGTGTTTTCTCTTGGGTTCCCTGGCGGGGGCATTACAATTGGTATCAGAGCGCGAGTTCTACACTGGGAACTCTGGGAATAATATGTGCGCCCATTAGGTCTTATTAGGTAAACATGTTAAAACCAAACTTAGACATCAAAACAACTTGGTTGTGGTAATCTTTAACTTTCACGAAAATTTGAACCGAAATAAAACTAGAACAACAAAACTTGCCTTAAAACTATGTCCTTATGTGATTGCTTTTGGTTTCAAATATGACATACTTAATATATATCTATGCTTAAATGTTTTGTCCTAACCTTATGGTTGCAGGAAATATGCCTCCTATGACTAGAGCCCGTGGTAGAGGTAGAGGAAGAGGTAGAGTGGTTACACCCTCTTTCTCAGTTGATCAGGATAGTGCTCAGAGCCATAGTAGAAATCAGGGTGATAGCCACCAGGATGGCTCAGAGGATTTAGACACCAGGCAGATTTTATAGGCCATTCTTGAGAGGTTACCACCTATGCAGAATAGAGGTAATCAGGGAGATCAGGCTAGGGAGAGGGAGAGGACTCCCCTTAGACAGGTTGTACCAGTAGGGTATGATGCCATTATGGCAAGTCAGATGAAGGACCTGTTTAGAATGCCTAAACTTCCATTTGATGGCATAGGTACCGGGTTTGAGGCGGACACATGGCTCATTGGTTTAGATAGGTACTTCTCCATGTACTCATTTGCTAGCAATGTAAAAGCTAGATATGCTATCATGCAGTTGACAGATTCAGCATCATCATGGTGGAGGACAGAAGAGAGTAAATTGGGAATCACCATAGATACAGTTACATGGGAGTTGTTCCTTGAGAGCTTTAGGGATCGGTTTTTATCAGATCAGTGGAAACAGGACCGTGCTGATGAGTATCATTACTTGAGACAGAGGAATATGACCGTACAGGAGTATGAGCGGAAGTTCTTTGAGCTGAAACAGTATGCTGGTTATAGTAGTGAATCACCCCTCATGATTCAGCATTTTGTTAGAGGGCTTAATGCCCATATTGGAGGGGAAGTGAAGGTCTTAGAACCCAAGACCCTTAGAGAAGCAGTAACAAAAGCTATACTCACAGAGAAGAAATTTCAAGGTAAGCAGGGTGGTGGCACATCAGATTTCAGGGGTAAACAGTCACAAGGTAACACTAATTTCAAGAAGCCATCACACTTCTCCAAAGGCAATCAAAATCAAAGTCAACAGAGTTCAAAACCCCCTGATCAGAGTGGTACAGCTTCCAATTCCAGAAAGTTTCGTAATAGTCAGCGCTTCAAGCGCAACCAGTCTTCTCAGCCCACACAGTCAGTGCAGAGCTCACATCAGGGTAGTAGTAGAGGCAGTTTCCATCAGTCCAGTGCACCTTCAGCAGGAAGGGGTTATGGTAGAGGCACAGGTTGTTTCACATGTGGACAGTTTGGGCATATTGCAGTCAATTACCCGCAGCGTGGTTCACAGTATTCAGGGCAGAGACCCACACCATCTGAGCCTACGATTGGGGATTCAGGTAGATCTCACAGAGTGTTTGCAGCAGTAGACCACCGTCAGGCAGAGCACCAGGGCACAGTTATTGAGTCATCAGGTGCTATCTGAGGTATTGATGTTTCTATATTATTTGATTCTGGATCTACGGATTCTTTTATATCTCCATTTGTAGTAGAGAGATGTGGTTTAGTGGCAGTAAAGCAAGTCATAGGTTGGCAAGTGGAGCTAGCTTCAGGGGCAAAGGTGATCACAAACACCTTAATCCGGCATTGTTGGGTAGATTTGGGTAGCATTGGCACTTCAGTTGACCTTCATATTATTCCATTGGGGTCATATGATGTTGTTTTAGGCATGGATTGGTTGGAATCCCATGGAGCTACTATTGATTGTAGACAGAAGATCATTAAGTGCAAGGATGATCAGGGTAAAAGCATTGAGCTTAGAGGCATTCAACATCCTGTTTCTCTTCGTATGATTTCTACCATGCAGTTGAAGCGAAGTATGAGAAAGGGATGCCAAGTGTTTGCAGTGTCCTTGAGGGAGTTTGAGGATGAGGATGGTGAGAAGAAGTCCCTTGATCACCCTGTGTTACAGGAATTCATTGATGTCTTTCCAGATGAGATCCCGGGTATGCCACCAAAGCGGGATATCGATTTTCGTATTGATCTTGTTCCAGGAGCAGAGCCTATATCTAGAGCTCCATACAGGATGACTACACAGGAGTTGAATGAGTTGAAGCTGCAGTTGGAAGAATTGTTGGCTAAGGGATGTATCAGGCCTAGTGTTTCACCTTGGGGAGCACCAGTCCTCTTTGTTAAAAAGAAGGACGGTTCATTACGACTGTGCATTGATTACAGAAAGTTGAACAAAGTCACAGTCAAGAATAGGTATCCCTTGCCACGGATTGATGATCTCTTTGATCAGGTGAAAGGCGCTAGGGTGTTCTCTAAAATAGACCTCAAGTCAGGTTATCATCAGTTGCGCATTAGAGAGGAGGACATCCACAGGACAGCTTTCTGGACACGCTATGGTCACTATGAGTTCACAGTGGTACCATTTGGCTTGACGAATGCTCCATCTGTATTCATGAGTTTGATGAATGGGGTATTTCGTAGGTATCTTGATCACTTCGTTGTTGTCTTCTTGGATGATATTTTGGTTTATTCTAAATCCATGGAGGAACACGAAGAGCACCTTCGGTTGGTATTGCAATGCCTTAGAGAGAATCAATTGTATGCTAATCTAGCTAAGTGTGAGTGCTTCAAGTCAGAGATTCAGTACTTGGGCCACGTGATCTCGGGTGATGGTATTTCAGTGGATCCCGCAAAGATCCAGGCTATAGTTGATTGGCCGGCACCTACAAATGTGCCAGAGGTTCGCAGTTTTATGGGTTTGGCAGGATATTATCGTAAGTTCGTAGAGAACTTCTCTAGAGTTGCTTATCCCATCACCTCATTGCAGAGAAAGGGTAAGAAGTTCTTTTGGTCTGAGAAGTGTGAAGAGGCATTCAGAACCCTCAAGCATAAGTTGACTAGTACACCTATTCTTTCAGTACCTGATCCCACAGGTGATTTTGTGGTTTGTACAGATGCTTCGTTAGAGGGTATTGGAGCAGTCCTCATGCAGGGAGGACGGGTGATTGCTTATGAGTCTCAAAAACTCAAGGATCATGAGTTGAACTATCCCACGCATGATCTTGAGCTAGCAGCGGTAGTCCATGCTTTGGTCCGATGGAGACACTTTTTATTGGGACACCGATTTGAGCTTCATACTGATCATCGCAGTCTACAGTACATTTTCACTCAGCCTAATCTGAATGCTAGACAGAGGAGATGGATGGAGTTCCTTTGTGAGTACGATTTTGAGGTTAAGTATATCCAGGGGAAGGAGAATGTGGTAGCTGATGCTCTTAGTAGGAAGAGACGAGTTGCAGCTGTGACTACACTTGGTGTTGATTTGAGGAGTAGGATCTTGCAGGCACTTCCTCGAGATACTTTTTATCAGGAGGTGAAGGCAGAGATTGAGTTTGGGAGACCTCTAGTAGGTAGATTTGAGGGGTATGTGTTGGAGTCTGATGGTTTGTTGCGTCATGCGAGCCGGATCTATGTACCATCATTGGATGATCTTCGTTCATTGATCCTATCTGAGGCTCATTGTGCACCTTACTCGGCACATCCTGGTGTCAAGAAGTTGCATGCAGATCTTCGACAGTTATATCATTGGTCAGGAATGAAGAGGGATATTGCTGATTTTGTTGCTAGGTGCTTAGAGTGTCAGAGGGTTAAGGCAGAACATCAGCATCCAGCAGGACTTTTACAGTCACACAGTATTCCTTCGTGGAAATGGGATGTTATATCGATGGATTTTATCGTGGGTTTGCCTTTGACACCCCGTAGACATGATGCTATCATGGTCACTGTTGATCGATTGACTAAGGTAGCTCATTTTTCTCCCATGAGATCCTCTTATACAGCTTCATCAGTAGCTAGAGTCTTTATGCAGGACATAGTGAGATTGCACGGTATCCCTCGAAAGATTATTTCTGATAGGGATCCAGTATTTACTTCTGCATTTTGGACTTCTTTGCAGCATGATTTGGGTGCTTAGTTGAACTTTAGTACAGCCTATCACCCTCAGACAGATGGGCAGATAGAGCGTGTGAATCAGGTCCTAGAGGATATGTTGAGGATGTATGTCATGGACAGGCAGACACATTGGGAGGATTATCTCTACTTGGTGGAGTTTGCATATAATAATGGATACCACAGTTCCATTGGCATGTCACCATTTCAGGAATTGTATGGACGTCCTTGTCGTACACCCCTTAGTTGGGATAGGTTAGATGACAGGATTCTTTTGGGACCAGAGATGCTTCGTGATATGGAGCAACAGGTGGAGCGCATTCGAGAGCATTTGGTCACTGCACAGGATAGACAGAAGAAATATGCAGATGCTCATAGGACAGATATTCAGTTTTTAGTTGGGGATAAGGTGTTCTTGAGAGTGCGTCCAAGGAAGAGTCCAATCCGTTATGGAAAGGGTTCTAAATTGGCGCCTCGATTTGTTGGCCCATTTGAGATTTTGGAGAGGATAGGTCCAGTTGCTTACCGTCTTGCATTGCCACCTAGCCTATCTCGCATACATGATGTATTCCATGTTTCTGTTCTTAGGAAGTATATTCCAGATGTGACACATGTTCTTGATTGGAATGCATTACAGGTCGAGGACGAGCAGCTGGCTCTGGAGCCCGTGCGCATTTTGGAGCTTCGGGATATCACACTCAGGGGTCGTATTATTCCTCAGGCCAGGGTCCAATGGGACCCAAATGATGAGACCACAGCTACTTGGGAGGATGCATCTCGATTGCGGGATGCCTATCCTTATCTGTTTGCAGGCTTCCAGGAGTAAGCCTAGTCCTAGGGGGGGAGGATGTAGTACCCCACGCATCTTTCTTTTGCTGATACTATGTTTAGTTTGACACTGTTTTATCTTGGTTGATTAGATCAGACATATATTACATGTTATATTTATATTTTGGTGTGTGATTAAACAGTTATAGTTTGGATGTTAATTGTTATGTTTGAACCTGAAACAGAACTTTGCGTAATGGTTAAATCTAGTAATGATGGATTTTATATGATGTTTCAAATGCATGTATAAATTGAAGTAATTAGATGATGATTATATTTGGTACCTACCCCATACCCGCATGTGTATGGTATTATGTTTGTTATCGTTATGTTTTCTTTTCTGTTGACATGCATGTATGGTAGAGGAGGAGGCGTAGTTACCTGCATTTAGTCGGGTCCACACGTCCTAGCCATCCCTACCATTGTCTGATAGTATGTTATATATGCACATGTACATGCAATGGTTTTTTATGCAGGTTGCAGGTACCAGGCATCGACTTCCCTGGCTTGACAGGATGAGCGTGCCATTATTATGTCTTAATGGTGGAGAAGGGGAGTTAGCACCTAGGCCAATTCCCTAACCTAACCATCCTAAAATCACGGATGAGACCTTACTTGACTTACCTAAATTGAATTCGTTCTGGTAGAATGAATCCGATATATGTTTTCCCGGTTGAGCATGATATTGTCTTAGGTTTTGTTTCATGTCGGTGTTACATTTTTGACCTTGTGGATCTCATGTCTGATCTCTGATAGTTATTGAAATTATGTTGACACATTGGTAAATATTATGTTATTAGTATGATATAACATAGTTAGTTATATATGCTTTCTCTAAGTCTCTTATAATAATAATATTATCAATGGTATATATATTAAGTTTATATGTATGACTATATGTTTATATAGATAGAGCTTATTATATAATCTTGAATATTGAGTGTTATAACTTAATGCAAATGATAAATTAAAAATAAAAGAAAAAGAAATTTTACAATTTTAAATTGTCTCATTTTAGGTAGTTGACTTGAATAGTAGGGGGGAAATAATAAAATATTTCTTCTCTACTTTTCAAGCCAATTTAGAGGCAAAAAGAGAGAGACTTGTCTCCACTTTTTCATGCAAAATTTAGAGGAGAGAATGGAGAGAGAGATGAAGGGTTGAGGAAGAGAGGAGAGGAAGAATAGAAGACAATTTGGGGAGCTGATTTTGAAGCAACTGAGAGTTCAAGTTTGTGGATTGGAGAGGTATTCTCGGCTGGACTTCGTCAGCCTGCTTGTTGATCCAAGTAAGATTTGAGTTCCTTAATATGTTCTAAATTAGATTTTAATCTTTCCATCAAATGAGAGAAAAGATTTATCTCCTCAGATTGAAGAGTGAAGCATTAGTTCAGTGAGAAATTAGTTTGCAATGTGAAATTTTAACCAACATGCAATCCTTCTCAAACTCAGTCTTTAGTGAATCCAATTTTGGAATGGAAATGAACTTGTTACTCCATAACTCAATGGGACTTAGTGATATTTTAATCCAATGTTGTCATATTATTCATTAAATGAACAAATTGGTTATGTTGATATCTCTATTGTTTTGGAAATCAAACCATATCTAAACCTTGTTGATATACCATTAACTTAATGTCCATAGATTTCATAATATTTTAAGAAAACAAATGAAATTTGATGAATGAATACTCATAGTAGTGGAGGAAATAAAACAAAATTAACTTTCAAAAAGAGTTCTATTACAAAGAAATATGAGCTTTCAGCTCTCTGGAAATTGTATGGGAAAAGAATTCCCATACAATTTCTTACACAGTCATTATTTAATTATATCTCCTGCCACCTTGGACTATAAACAAAAATAAATAATACCTAGTCAACACTACTTTATACAACCCATCACTTCTCCACCTTGGAGCTCACACCCCTCCTTGCACAATATTAATAGCTTGAAATGAAAGAATGATTTCTTTTATTTGTTTGAGTTATGTCAATTTGAATGGTACGTAGGGCTTAGTATGGGCTTGGAAAAGTTTTTAAAAACATGCATTAAATTTTGTTACTTTTTTTCCCAAGCTTTCTTTTCACCACCTCTTGTCTTGTCCTTTACTCCATGTCATGGACAAGTACTTGGGAGCAGGCCTTAATGGCTATTAGGTGGCGTGAGTTCCTAACATCAAGCTTTTTATTTTCTTCCTTGTTCAAACAACTTGCCTTCACCTACATGTGCGCTTTCCTAGGTCATGGTCATGTGTCACTTCTTGGAATTTATTAAAGTTGCTTTTTCCAAGCCATGGATTGACTTTGGACGCCATGTATTGGGCTTAGTTCATGTGTGGAGTGCTTGGGATTTGGTGGGACCCACCCCAAGTCACTTCCACTCCTTGATTTTCGCAGCCCTTTTGGGGAAATTTTTAAAATGTTTTATGTTTTCTTTTATTATTATGGATTTGCATGATGATGTGGAAGGTAGGTCCTAGGTGCTAGGTGTTAGGGGTGGTTTATTATAAATTTGATTAGACATTAATAGGATATGTTTTACCAAACACTAAGCATGTTATTTTTTTAGTTAAAAGTTGAGCAATATAAAATGGAGATATTACTTAAATTTGAATTTGGAATATTAACTCTATTATGTGAATGATTTTATTAACCATTATTTTTATTCTACTAGTGAATTCATTATGGTTTTTGGTATTTCAATTTAGCCTTGGCAATGGAATGTTAACAATAGGTGTTATAGCATTATTATTAGTAAACTTATTGTTTTATCCTTTAGTTGTATTTTAGGAGTGCGTTTCCGAGATTAGTAATCATTCCATTAGTTAAGAAACGTTCTCATTTATCAAGCTATAGTAGGCAATATTAGAGTTAACAATATGGTCACTTTATGGTAGACGTGGATATTCTAATTAGTGGGATTAATTAGTGTGTGCAAAATTACTTGTTAATATGATCATTATGTCTTGGTTTCTTTACGGAATGTCAATTTCTTGTTTACGATGTTCTCTTCTATGTATATCATATGTGCATGTTAAATACTCTGTTGATGTAGTTGATTTACATATGGGATTAGATAACCGAATAGGGGGTAAAAATCCAGAGGTCGGGTATATGTTGCGGTTTCAGTTATTTGTTTGTTGATTGTATTTATGGTGCAATGTGGATTCTATCTTCATTTGCTTGTTTTGGATTAGGGTCAATGTGAGACCTTGATGGGGTGGTCAAACCGATCCCTGTTAGTATTTTCCTCCTGGTGGGTTAAAACTTGATTTAGTGGCCAAGTGAATTTATGTTTTGAAATGAGATTTGCTTTACTTGTTTATTTGGTTATGGGAATTTAATGTGTCATAAGTGGCCACAAACCAGGATGGGTATTGTTGTGGAACTAGGGTGGGTTATCTAGATGTGGTGTAGAAGGTGGCTTGCAATGGATCGCCGAGGCCCGCAAGTGGCTGACGGATCATCCATTGACAAGTTTCTTAATTCCAGTGATAACATTATAAAAATTGATTTAGTCAGGATAACATTAAAAAAAAAAAGATAATTTGAAATACCTCGCCCATGCCTTGAGTGCTAGTTAAGACTAAGGATGGATGCGGGAAGATGCTAGATGCATCATCGATATACTTGTCTTCATGAGAGATGTCGATGCCACGTATGATCACTTGAGTGCCGTCGGTTCAGTGAGGAACCTTCAGGACTAAACTCGAGGGTGGATCTACGTGATGACACCTTCCTACTCACACCGTAGATATCCTACGTAGGTCAGTGCCTCTGGTAACCCGTATACCCTTTTGTATTAGATATATTCTCCTAGATGTGGTTTGGAGATTGGTCCTTAGTGTGTGTGTGGGCCTGGTGTTATCTCCCTCGCACGGTGGGGTGGACCTCTGGGTTCCACATGGTCGGGTGGTAGTGTACTTCTCCATTGAGACAGTTGCGGACTACCCTTCGTCACTTGGTTGTACACTTGGATCAGTCTATCACTTTCTTGCAGATTTATGTACCCAGATGTTAAAATTTATTATGTTGTACTTCTAGGAGGTTTTCACTTGATTTGTAATGATCCCTACGTGGATCCATGATGTATTTTGATACATGTAATTGTATTAAATATCACCGCATACCCTACGACATGTGTAGCGGATGTAGGTGATCATGAGTTGTAATGAAATATTGATTAAGAGATGTATTTAATTTTACTTTGTACTTAAGAGTTCTTAAGCATTTATCATGTTAGCGTAGTGTTAGTTAGATGACGTAGTTCTACGTCAGGGACCCTTGAGAATGAAAATGAAATGATATGTTTTATTCTGAACTCATGTTTGTTTATCATTGTGTTATTATGTCCAATGTGGTTGTAAACTTTAGTAAACAAAAAAAAAAAATGTTGCATAACTTAGTTTAATTTTAGTGTTTTCTCTTGGGTTCCCTGGTGGGGGCGTTACATGATCTATCACTGTGACACCACTTGTCAGATCAGTTCCTTTGATGCACTGATGCTTTGACCTCTTGCAAATCTCTAATACATCTTATAGACTCTTCACACACTTCTACTCTTCTTATCACTACTCTCTATAAAATTCCATACCAATTACAATGGGCACATCTCATATTTATATGTGCATACAAAATAAACAACTAGGTCAACCCTTAAACCTATTACATACAATGCTTCCAATTGAATTGGTTCAAGCGTGTTTACAAAAAACAAGTATACATGTCAAACACCTAATTACACTAGGCACGTAGCCTTTACAACATTAGAATATAGTCGCAACTCAAAATGATAACTGTCGGCTGCTTACTTTGTTCTTCACTGGCACACATTGGCTGTGCTACTTCAACTAACTGCATCTTTCTCATACTTACATATCTAATTATGCACTCATATACTAAGCATGAATATAGTCTAACTAAATTAACTTCTAGGGTGCACACCATAACTTAGTTGTACGCACGTGCACTGATGCTCTGAGCTGTAGGAACTTTGTACACTATCTAGTCTTCAACACTTAACCAATTTCTGATCTTCTTATCAAGTGCACTGACTCCAAACTATTATATGAATTTGTTTCCATAATGAAAGAACTATTATTAAGTCATATACATCACTATAGCCAACTTTCCAACAATCTCCCCTTTTTCATTGATGGCAAAAAAGGAATATGGCCAAGTTACTAACTATCCCTTAATACAAATTTTTTTTTGTCATCTATACATATATTTATATCTCCTTATACATGTTATGATCCATATTCTATACACAACTCCCCCTTTGAAATTAATGACAAAGGTGTTTCAAAAATTGTAACTACATATACTCACTAAGGGAAAACACCCGGATATACTATCTTTCAATTTTGGATCTCCTTCTTCCAAAATGTGATCAACGAGTCTACTATCTGGAGATAGGTGCATAATGCATATTTTAGCTTCTTCATCTTCTTCAAGTCTATGGTAGGACCTTGATCATATGTCACCATTATGGCATCAATCTCCTTAATTTTATGATTTAGAATGTCTAAAGAGGGCGCACGAGTATTCCTCAGTTGAGTCTGTCTAGCCCTTATCTTTGTCATCTCTTTTTCTGCCTTCTCAATTTTGTCTTTCTGACCTTGGTAGATGTTATTGCACATGTTCACATCTATGGATGTGTCTTTCACCGAACTCTACACTTTCTCAATCATAGCTTCTGCGTCTTTTATTTTCTTGAAATGAGAATCAGTAAGCTTATCTTGATCCATGCATTCTACAATGATTCTGTTAATATGATTTAGAACAATAGAGAGGGGTGGTGAATCAGTTGTTCTCAGCTCTAGATGTATAAAAAAAAATCAAAACTTTTCAACAAATCAGATCTAACAACCAATAGCTACTCGGTCATTAGTCATTGTATAATAGAAACATATAACATTGCAGTCCACTACCTAGCTGTATCTAACTTGTAAAACATAGAAATGTTCAAACCAAAACATTCAAACAAGTATTGACACTAGGATTTATAGTGGAAACCAGATTTGGGAAAAACCACTTTGTAACATGCTACTATTATTTTCACTCTTCTGAAGTAAGCTCGGTTAAAAGCTAACCCTATCAAAGGTTACAATACACACTGTCAGGTGTGACTTGATTAAAGGATTTCAATCACTCTATTAGAAGTGAGCCTTGTTATAGGACTTACATACACTCCATTAGAATGCAACCTTGTTCAAAGGATTTAAACATATGACTATTAGGTCAACCTCTGTTAAACAGATTTTGACTGTTACAATGGTTAGAAAGTAGCTGTAGTATTGATCTGAAAAACATACAACTCACTTTGCAAATATCAGATCAAATTTCGTACACATATGTTGGTTTATTTACTGTGAACCTGTTGGTTCCTGGATAGGATTTTACACTCTATGAGATCCCAATATGCTTATGATGGATGTTAAGGATTGGTTAGTTCCAAATGTAAGCAATCTATAAGAAATTGGACCAACTATAGGGATAAGACTACCCTCTTCTTTTTCTGGCTCTGCAAAACCAAGGCGGGTGCACCTGATCCAATATATTTAACTCTAATAGTTTTAACTCTACCCCTTACTTGAATAATGGATCTTACAATAGATGTCAGTGAGAAAGTACTAAAAAACAACCTATTATTCATGGACTCTCCATCACTGGATAGGACAACATATAAATGTAAATAAAAGTAAAGATTGGTAATGATTTAATGTTTTGGGATTACAAAGTTTGAATCACTCTTCTCAACACAAAGATAGGAAAATACAGGGTAGTGCCTTATTCATTGGGAAAAACATTAGGGAATAGGATGAATACAATGGTGTCTGAAAAAGAAATGGCCTCTAAACATAAACACAAATACTTCAACTCTTTCCTACTTATGAGAATCCTTCATACAAATCCCATGAACACATATTCCATTTTGAGAAATATTTAATCTAACTCTAGGATGGAACTCAAAGCACCAATACATACATATAAACCTTATGAAAAGATTTAAAGATTCACAGAAGAAAGAAAATGAGAGACAAAGATCTGAGATTTGTATTAAGTACAACCTTTCACCATGTGCATACAGTATACCCTGAATAACAAGCTTGCAAGATAAGAACAACCTGTACTTCTTCTCTATTGTTTGATAAAAATGACACCAAAACTTACAATCCTTGACTGAGGGCTAGGGTGTCAGAAATTCAATCTTTTCAACACCTAAACTCCCAATCCCTTAGAATGATCATGAAAAATCCCTTTATACAAGGAGATGCAACAAGCAACCGATCATTCTAGGGTTCACAAAATTTAACCTAAATGGCTTTACTACAACCCCAAAGGGTTTACAATAAATACACTGATGAAATAGATGAGATATATGCAACTGAGCCAGCTTTCTTTATGTCTTCAATTCTATCCTTGGCTCTTTTCAATAGATTTGATTTTATACCTCGCTGTCCATCCTACAATGAATGCCCTTCTGTAATTTAATTACTCTGATATTCAACTGGCATGATATCATGAGGAAAAAAAATCTGATTTACATATCACTTCATGCCTTCTACATCCTTCCCCAACTATAATTTATCCTAAAGAATTTAATTCCTAGCCACTGCCTCTATTTATATGACTCACTGCGTCAAACCCTAGTGAAAAAACCCTGTAAGAAATTTGAATTTGAATGAAAAATGGTCATCGACTGAAGTTTAAAATAGGATCATTGATCTTAGATGTTCGTAGTAGATCGGGTGGCTTGCAATGATCCTATAACAGTCAACTAAACCTTTTAAAGCGTTTGGCCACCTTATTAATCCCTCGGTGAATAAAAATCAAGTACATCGGTAATGAAATGACACTTTGAACCCACTCCGCATAAGCCTTTAGATCAGATGGTGGTCTCATAATCTCATAGCCCTGATAGATTCTTTAAGAACATACGCCGACCGTCAAATCCTCTACTCTGGCATCCCACTTGAATCTTTTCAGGCCCATTGACATGTCCTCGTTACTTTCTAGCTCAGCCAATAAAAACATGACACCTCAGTGACACCATGGAAATGATCCCACTTCTTGGAAAATGCTTATCCCTTTTTTATTTGTCAAATACGTGACTGAAAGGGATTCTCCAAGTTGCTAAATGCATCCCCTAACTGAGGTTAGGTTAAACAATTCAATGAACAAAGCATTCGCTAAATCTCCTAATCTTTTGTAAACCCCTGGTTATATTCTGAGAATGGACAAAAGCCTTTATTCATTGAGTCATTGAATCTTTACAAACCCTAGGCCTGCCTGCAACATATCCAACTCATTACCATGTTAACGAATCAAAGAATGCCAACTCAGCTCTTATTGACAACAGGGACCCATATCCTTTTATTACGAGAATCAATGACCAAAGAGAAATATGTTCTGATATTTCTTTGTTTTCTAAATCATTGAATAATTTAGGGCACCACTAACTCATTCCGAGACTCTGCGAATACACACATTCGTGCATTCACCAAATATTTTAGAACCTTGCCAATCTTTTATGAGAATAAGGGAACAAAGAAAACTTTATTGGAGCCGCCAGAAACTTATCAAAACCACTAAACTTTAAACCATGAGAATGACTCAGTTGCTATTTTGTCAAATACTTTCAAGTAGGACCCAAGCATATTGAGATTAAAACATAACCGTCAATCAAATAGGAAATCAACGGTGTTTACTAGTTCACTAAGAGATACAAGCCTTGACCGCATGATCTAGAGATTTGGTGACTGAAGGAAAAACAAACTGCCCGCTAGTTCGCTAAATGTTTACATGTAACCACTAGGAAATGGGAGAATATGCGAACACTATATTCGCATATTCCCCGAATAGAAGATGTAATGGCCCGAAGACTTGGAGAACTAGGGACAAAGAGAAATATTTAAGGTACATGGGTTTTTAAGAACTTTAGTAGCCCGAAAAAGGTAACACAAAATTAGATTTAGACTAGGGAAAACTAGGGATTTCTCACACAACAACTAGAAAATATGAAATATTGACTAGGGTTTTAGCCAAGAAGATGAAAAATAATGTAGAGGCTTGGAGGAAAATGATGTAGACATGGAAAATTTTTGTTGTGCTAATAGTAGCTCTTTTTGAGGATGGTCAAACATTAGTTTGAACAAGAATCAGAAAATCTCTTGGTACAATAGACCAGAACAAAACTTGGACTAAAAATAGGGAACTGTACACAAAAAATTTAAACCAAACCTGTACAGAGACTCAGAAGCCTTTAAGAGAAATAGAACTTTAAGAATTGACCATGAACTAGCAATTCTAGGAGCTCTCCTATTAGATTCTTCAAAATATATGAACTTGCTCCCCATTTTTCTTCAATGATATATGGGCCTAACCAGATGGGATCAAACTTCCCATGCTTTCCTTTATCTTCCATTCTTGCATTCCACATTAATACCATATCACCATTGACAGAATTTCTCTGAGTAGCCCTTTTGTCATACAAGACTTTGCACTGGACCTGCAACTTCTCATTTTTATTATGCACATCATTTCTTACCTCATTTAATTGAATCAAATCATTCATTCTGACTGTCATATCTTCTTCCACATCTTCATCATATGCCTGAATGAACTGATACATCTACAATGAGTTGTTTTGGGGTAATCTTACATTGATTCCATACACCAAGTCAAAAGGGGCACACCCTATTGATTTCTTGATTGTAACCCTATTAGTCCATAGGGCTTGTAGCAATTTGGAGTCCCAGGCCTTCTTATTTTTATCCAGGACTCTTTTTAAAATCTTGATCAAAATTTTATTGTTGGATTTTGCCTAGCCATTACCTTGTGGATGATAAGAAGAAGAATACGAAATTTTAATACCATTGTGTCGGCAGAAGTCAAAAACTCCTCTGACCTAAAACATAATGCATTATCAACCACCATAGTCTCTGGGAAACCAAATCTTGTTAGGATATTCTGCATCATAAAATCTATTACCACTTTGCTAGTTTCTCTTCTGGTAGGGATTGTCTCAACCCACTTAGTGAAATAGTCAGTTGCCACTAAGATATAAGAATGTCCACCACTAGACTTATTAGGGATTTCACCAATGAAATCCATACCCCACTTCTAGAAAGGAGCATGAACAGAAATAGGTTTGAGAGGTAAATTCCCATTGAATTTTAATTTTCCTGCAAACCTTTGACAAGGATCACACTTATTTACAAACTGATGGGTATCTTTGAAAAGTGAGGGCCACCAAAAACCTACCCTGTTAATCTTGTGGGCTATGGTTTTTTCCATGTAGTGTCCTCCACAAACTCCATTGTGCATTTCATTCATCAAGAGTTGGGCTTTATCTAGATCTACACACCTAAGCAAAACACCCTCATTACTCCTCCACCAAAGTTCACCACTTATAATTGCATATCTCAAAGAGTGGAGTTTAATAGTTCTTTTCTTGTTGTCATCCAATTCAGGGGGTAGTACTATCCTTTGTAAATACTTGACAATGTCAACAGTCCATGTTACATATATAAGGCTTCTGATCCTCCTCCAGAACATTTATCTAGTTTGCATTTAAATTACTTTGGGCCATCAATTTTTCTAGGCCTAGACCTCTTATTGGCTTTGTGATGTGGATGTTAATGTTAAATTCTTGAATTCTATTAATCAACCTACATCTTCTTCCTAAAACCTCTTGTTGGACCAAGATGTCCTTCACTGTTGCACTTGGAACATAGGCAACCACTGTGGCTCCCACAAAATAACATCTGAATGTTTTAATGGCCTTTACCAAGGCATAAGATTGCTTTTCAATAATATCATAATTTAATTCTATTGCCTGCAAGGTCTTGCTAGAAAAGGAAATAGGTTGTTCAAAACCTTTAGCATTTTTCTGTAATAGTACTACAACAAC
This sequence comes from Chamaecyparis obtusa, assembly GCA_027943335.1. NCBI lineage: Eukaryota > Viridiplantae > Streptophyta > Pinopsida > Cupressales > Cupressaceae > Chamaecyparis > Chamaecyparis obtusa. The sequence continues at coordinate 798,596 of BSBK01001836.1, read as the reverse complement.
AGTATGGGTAGATGCAAAATAAAATATTTTCATGGGTTTTCTATAGTCTGGTGTCTTCAAGACTGGGGTATGCTTTATAGCCTTCTTAATATCATTAAAAGCCTGAACTGCTTCAGTATTCCACTCAATCTTTACTCCTTTCTTCAACATTCTTGATATGGGAATACTAATTTCTGCAAAGTTTGTAATAAGCCTTCTTAAAAGATTGACTTGTCTTAGAAAGGACTAAATTCCCTTGATATTCTTTGGTAAGGATAATTTTTCAATAACTTCCACTTTTTCAAGATCTATCCTCACACCATCTTTTGAAACAATATGCCCTAATAGTTTTCCTTCTGTCACACCAAAGGCACATTTCTTTGGGTTCAAAGAAACCCCATACTCTAATGCTCTAACAAAAATCTTCTCAAGATGTTGACAATGTTGTTCTTCTTTAGCTGAGAAAGCTATCAAATCATCTTGATACACCACCATAAATCTATCAATAAAATATGCAAAGGCTACATCCATAGCCCTCTGAAAAGTGGCACCTGCATTAGTCAACCAAAAAGGCATCCTCACATAAACATATGGCCCCCATGGAGTTGTAAATGGAGTTTTAAATTTCTCTGTATCTTTAACCATAACTTGATTGTAACCAGAAAAGCCATCCATCATGGACATCAATTCTGATCCAGTGACCTTTTGTAACATATTCTCCATATTTGGTAGTCCATAGTTATCCTTTAGAGAATTTATGTTAAGATTCCTAAAATCTACACATAATCCGATATCACCATTCTTCTTTCTGATAGGCACCAAATTTGAAACCCAAGTGGAATGCCTAATTAGCTTGATTATTCTAGCATCCATCATCTTCTTGAGTTCACTCTACATTTTAGGTGCCAAGTTAGGGTTAACAGGTCTCAATTTCTATCTAAAAGGATTTGTGCCTTCTTTAAGTGGAATTTCATATTGAAAGAGGTCCTCCCTATAAGCTTTAAGATCTTCATAGGACCAAGCAAAAACATGCCTGAATTTTCTAAGGAGATCAATCAAATTTTTTCTAGTTCTTGGAGAAAGAGACCTGCCTATGTAAACCTTCTTGGGGGCTATCCTTGTGCCCAAGTTTATCTCTTCAAGCTCATTGATTTTATCAGTAGTAGAAAATGAAACATTTTCTTTGTTATCAAATGCCCTTTCAAGAGCAACTAATCCTGTGGGAACTCTATTTGATTTCAACTATAAAACCTCTTTCCCAAAGATGACATCTTTACCATTCACTGTATTAACATAAGCACTAAAATCCATTTCTTTGTCACCAAAGAGAGATTCACAATGGAGAAACCTTAGTATGTCTTGGTAATTAGAGAAAACTTGCCAATTATCTAGATTGTTAGGAATAGAAGGCCTAGCTTGTACCTCTATATTGGAAACATCTGCAAATGTAATATCTTCTGGTCTAAGAGCTATATTAGCCAATAAATCTGCCATCCTATTCTAACTTCTTTCCATCCAATAGATATTAAAAGCACTAAAGCTTTCAATCTCATCCCATACTGAATTCCTATACTATTTCAATTTCTGATTTTTTGAAGCATACTTTGATCTTATTTGGGACACAACTAAGTTAGAGTCACCTATTACTTTCAAACACGTTATGCCATGTCTTGATGCCAATCTTAGACCAATTAATAGAGCCTCATACTTTGCAACATTATTTGTGCATGAAAACAACAAAGTAAATGAGAACTTAAAAGTCTTACCATTTGGAGATATGAGCAATATTCCAGCTCTAGATCCTTCTTTTCTATTTTCTCCATCAAAATACATAGTCCAGAGACTATCAAGATCAAGCCATCCCTCTTGGCTTTCTGATTTATGGATAGGCTCAACACCTTGCTCTGCTTCCTTATCTTGGAAACAATTCATGGTGTCTCTTTCTTCTTCTTCAATCATGTGAGGAGTTCTAGATTCCCTAGTGACCTTGATATTCTATCCCTCAAAATTAAAAGTAGAAAATGATAAGTCACACTATATTCTGCCTCCCATGGAGGCACTCCACTTTCTTGATAGCAACATTCCATATTGGGGAGGAATGTCCACCACCAAGACACTCATTGTTAATTGTTTGTTGGGGTATGAAGCTAATCTATAAGGCAAAGCCTTAATAGTACCAACAACTGGTACTTCTCTTGAATCCATAGCTTGACATCTTCCATGTGGTGTATCGACCTTTAATCCTAATGACTTCATAACCTTAGTAGGCATAATAGTATTTGATGCTCCAGAATCAATCATGCAATTTTTTAGCAACTTTCCATTTATCTACAGAGTCAAGAAAAAAGGATCAACTGATCCTGCTGCAGTACTAACAACATTTTCATCCAAATAGATTTTGGGAATTTTAGAAACAACCTCCTCACTACAATTTACAACTTCATCATTCATAGTTGCTATCTGTTTCTCAGTTTTTTCTATTTTTTGAGAATCAAAATGTACTACACCTTTTACCCATTTTAAGGCATTTTCCTTGTGTTCTTCTATTCTCATCATCTCTAATAATGGAACTTTGATAGTAATTTGAGACAACAACTTACTCATGTCAATTGGAACATAATTTAAATCAGATACATCAGGTTTTGCAATTGCAACTTCTTTATCAACATCTTGGGTGAATGTATCTACAAGTTTGTCAATTTGGGCTTTATTCTTCTTTTGCAAAGCTAGTACAACCTCAGCTGTAGGCTTGGATTTCACCTTGTAGACAATGTTAGGTTTAGCATTTTTCTTTATCTTGACCTTTTCAACAAGAGTAGCATCCTTAATCTTATCTTGTGATGTTCTTACATCCTTATCTATTTTCTTGATAAAAATCCCAGCAGGCTTTTGACTTGAATCACCAACAACTCTATTTCTTAAGTTATAATTTTATTTTTCCTAAGTAACCATGTTTTCTATTATCAAGGCAATCTCCTCATCAAAGGCCTCCTTAAAGTAGTTGTTTTCTCATTCTTTTGAACATTACACTGGATGTTGTCAAGCTCACTATCTTCATCATCTAAAAAAACTTGTTGATGATATGATTCAACTTTTGTTTTGGAATTAAAAACATCCTAATTTTTATCCTCTTCAATAGAGTCCACCTCACTCAAAACATGAGAAGAAAACATCCCACATCCCTGGTCATCATAAGCCTGTTCCTCATTGCATTCTTGGTCATCTTGAGAAGAGACACTTTGGGATATGGCACAATAATCAGGATCATGTGGTGATTGACAAGCAATACACCATGGGACATCTTCCACCACATTTATTGAATTTATTTTCAATGGATTAGGGGTTCTATCATTTGGTTTATCTCTTTTCTTAGGAAGAAAAGGCTTCCCATCTTTCCACTGAGTATTGTATGGGTAGTTCTGCATCCTTTGCAATTTGTTGAAATTATTGAAGGGAGGCTTGTCCCCTCCTGTAACTTTATTATTTATGTTTTTTCCAGGTTTCAAGTCCTTGATTGCTTTCAAGATCTTCTTCAAGCTATCATCATATTTAGGTTTCACACCTTGAGGCTTTCCTAGATCCTTTCTATTCAATAAAGGTGATTTATTATCTTCTATTCTCCCTAACTTTCTTAAAATTCTTTGGTTACTCTCTATGTTTATAGCCAACTTGTAAGCTTCTATAAGACTCCTTGAATTTTTATCTCTCAAAAGGTAACCCATCTTAGAATCAAAATAATTTAAATATGTGACAAGACACACTCTATCATCCAATTTGATGACTTGCAACAGTTTATGCATGGCCTTTTGGAATTTAACATTAAACTCAACAACATCCTCATTAAAGTTATTCTTAATGTTATTAAATTCATTTAGCATAAAACCCTTATGTTTTTTATTACCATATTGTTCTTTGAAGTAATACCTAAGATGATCCCAAGAACCAATGCTACCATGTGGAAAAGCTCTAAACCAATCCCTTGAGTCCTCTGTGAGGGATTGTACAAATAATTTCATGATAACATCATGAGACACAATGTTATAGTCATCAATTACATCAATAAATTTCTTTAAATGTTCCTCACAAGTTACAACATTGCTTCCTATGAATTTAGGAAGCTTCTTTCTGATTTCTTCAGGGATGAGGTTAGGATAGCCATGGATACCAGTAAAAACCAACTATTTACATCTTTCATGAATAATCCCTGTATTAGGAATACTAGTACCCTGAGATGTGGATGCATTAGTATTTGTGGTGGTAGACCCTTTAAGACCTCCTAGTGGGGGAACACCAGTTGTTTGATTTTCTAAATTTGTAGCATTTTCTCCTTGTGTCATAGTAGAATTATTAAAATTTGTAGGCCCTGCAGACCTTCTAAGAAAATCAATTTTCTTTTTCATTTCTAATGTTGTAGCTTCTAATTCTTCCTTTTCAAGTTCTTTGGCTAACAACTCTTGTTCCCTCTTAGCCTTTTCAAGGTTTTCTTCCAATCTCAAAGCTTGGTCTATAGGATTCTTAGGGTTTACAGGGTCTTTGATTGAAATACCCTTCTCTTTTTGTTTTCCCTTATCCTTTGGATTCCTTGTTTCAAACACTTGATGAATAACATGCAATTCATTTGTTTGTTCAGGAATGGGAACATAATTTATAGCCTCTAAGTCTAATAATTGCCTTTTTAATTGATCAGCTCTTATTATAGCTTGTCTAATTCTTTCTTCTTTTTCTTTTTCTCTTTTCTGCCTAATGGCTGCTTGTTCTTGAATTCTTCTTTCTAATTCATATACTTCCTCAAATATTTCCTTAGAATTAGGCAAAGTTGTTTTAGATTCAATCTGCTATGCTTGAGGGTCTTCTTGCTGATCCTGAGATTCATGGAGACCTTGGGGTAATGAAGAACCAAGGGTGAAAGGGGGAAGAAAGTATTGACCACTTCTACTTTTACTTCTAGATCTTCCCTCCCTTCTATACTGTCTACTAGGATTTATCCTCCTATTTTGGGGTAGTCTTTCACCCTCTCTTTCTATGGGGGAGTAATAATCCTCATACTGATTAAGGCCTAGATCAATTGCCTCCTCATATTCTGAGGCATTTCCCTCCTGACTAGGACGAGAAATTCTTTCCTATCTTGAGTTTCCTTTTTGCTTCCAGGTAAGAGACATATCATTACTATCTTTTTCTCTTCTAATTTGACCTCTTCTAGATTTGGTAGGAAGCTCACCCTGTAGACTTTCCTCTGGGTGTTCCCTACTGTAAGACCTTGTGTTTTTGAAACTCATAGTGATATTCTATAAAGTACTAGTACATAGATGTTTAGAGAGTTGCCACTAACAATTTGGTGAGATAATTTGAAACTTATGAAAACTAACTCTTATACTTTTTAATGAAGTCCACTGGATAAATAATAAGCTGGCCAGGAGTCAAAGCTCTACTCATACCTACATTATTTATACTGATTTATAACACCAAATATATCAACTGATTGAAATAGGTAGGTTAGGAGTCCAGCTCAACTTGAAACCTACACTAATTTCTCTTGACTATATTTTCTCTATTCTCCAGTAGATTCACTGATTTGTTGGTGACTCAGATGGGCTAAATCAATCTGCATAATGAAATATTTAATTTTTGTAATATAAACAGTGATTCTAAACTGATTTCACTTCTTTGCAATGCTCTCCCCAGTAGAGTCACCAATTTTTTGGTTCCTAGATAGGATTTTACACTCCATGAGATACCAATATTCTTATGATGGATGTTGAGGATTGGTTAGTTCCAAATGTGAGCAATCTATAGGCAATTGGACCAACTAAAGGGATAAGACTACCCTCTTCTTCTTCTAGCTCTACAAAACCAAGGCGGGTGCACTTGATCCAATAGATTTAACTCTAATAGTTTTAACTCTACCCCTTACTTTAATATTGGATCTTACAATAGATATCAGTGAGAAAGTACTAAAAACAACCTATTGTTCATTGACTCTCCATCACTGGATAAGACAACATATAAATGTAAATAAAAGTAAAGACTGGTAATAATTTAATGTTTTGGGATTACAAAGTTTGAATGACTCTTCTCAACACAAAGATAGGAAAATACAGTCCAGTGCCTTATGCATTGGGAAAAACATCAGGGAATAGGATAAATACAATGGTATCTGAAAAAGAAATGGCCTCTAAACATAAACACAAATACTTCAACTCTTTCCTAGTTATGAGAATCCTTCATACAAATCCAATGAACACATATTCCACTTGTAGAAATATTTAATCTAACTCTAGGTTGGAACTCAAAGCACCAATACATACATATATGTTAGAAAGAAAAGATCCCCAAGATAACTGAGAGGGGGGGGGGGGGGGGGTGAATCAGTTATCTGATACTTAATCAATTTAATTCCTTTTTCAGTAATTAACAATATAACCAATGCAATAATCAACCATATGAAAACAACCATACACAATTTGCACAATGACACAAGATATGTTCTCAAGGAAACCCAATCAAGGGAAAAACCCCGTGTGGGAATGATGCCCACAAAATGATGTACTAATATGAAAGTTCCTTGTTAGAGGATGGACCCTATTAGGAGTCTTATGAAATACATTCAGTACATGTAAATCCCTGTTAGGAGATTTTGAATCCCTGTTAAAAGATTCTGACCCGGTTAAGAGTCTAAAGAACAAAAAGAAGACAGATGGACCCACTGCCCAAATAGCTTCAAGGCAAGATCTATGAACTCACTGTCCAACAGACCTTAAGATTATTCATCAGAATAATATGGAGAAAAATACCTTCAACTTATTGTGCCAAAACCACACTCGCAACATCACAATACCTCAAACTCTGATCTCTGCACTCACAAATCATCAAACATTGCTATACTGACCCTTTTCTTCACTTCATGCCTAGATCCACAAATTTCTCATCAAATTCTCTCATCATCACATATCCTTTCTCATATCCATACATACAATAATGAAAAAAAATTCTCCTTATATACCACACTCAAATAATTACAAATGAGTCAGTCCTCAAATACAAAATAATAGTTCTCACACGTTACATAAAAATTACATAAAACTGTCAGCTTCCAGGTGCTATAAATTTCTCAAAACTTATCCAAACTTTATGATCTCTTAACTAAAGTATCCTCATACTCTCTAGATGCTTCATCTAACTCCGCAAATCAAAATATCAACCCATTAAAAAGATATAGTAAATTTACCAAAACTGCTCTATAGGAACACTGTTCGGATATACTGTTTTCACCAAAAATCTTGTAACTAGTTCATATGAACTTCAATCTTTATGTGCTATTAAAAATAGCTCATATACATCCAAAAGATAATATATTAAACTCCACAAAGTCTTATTCCATCAAAATAATTACTTACAAAAATATCTTCCATCAGGTACTCTATCTACCTGTCTGTCACTGAACTTCACTAAATCACCTTTATCTCTCAATCCAAAATAGATAAATACTTGCACTATTAACTAAAGATAAATGACATCATGTTCTAGCTTCCATTAACTTTGCATAAGCCAATCTTCAATATAAAGTTATTTATGATCAAAACAATCCTTTGTTTCCCTGTCAATTCACTGAAATATCATTGTGTTGACATCAATGACAATCCAGTCATGGATGCAACACTCCACTGCTACAAAATGATCACAAGACATATACAAACAATATCTCAATACATCACAAACTCTTCATGCACTCATTTTGTATTCATTCCTAACAATCTCCCCCATTGGCATTGATGGCAACACGGATGAAAAACATCCAATGTTCCAAATATCCAACAAAGATTTATAAATTGAATTACTCAAGTATTTCTTCATTTTCCTATTAATATTTCACATATACAATGCTACTTTCCCTCAAAGACATCAAACAATATGAATCTCTCCCTCATAACATATGCTGCATTACTATGATGTTTTTCATGAATCTCTCCCCCATTGACATCAATGACAATGTCAAACAATAGATCAATGTCAATAGACACTATTTTGAAAAATACATGCACTAGAGTCCTTAATGACTTAGCTCAAACACAAATACTCCCCCATTCAGGAAGTACCATCATCCGGTCTAGAAAAAAATAGATACATAAACCACTGGACGGATGCAATTCTCTGCATCTTCTACTCAATAGAAGGTTGGGGAATGACCCCAAGCATACCTCTCAAATACTCAAAAGTATCCTTCAGTAATGGTTTAGTAAATATGTCTGCTATCTGTTCATGGGTACTGATGTACTCAAGTCTGATTTCTTTCTTCTCAAATTTCTCTCTCACAACATGATACTTGATTTCTATGTGTTTTGTCTTTGAATGTAATACTGGATTCTTCGACAAACTGACTGTACTTGTATTATCACAATGTATGATAATAGGTTCTTTAAACTTTATCCCAATGTCCTTCAACATCTGCTTCATCCAAATAATCTGATTACAATTGTTTTCTGCTACAACATACTCTGCCTCTGCTATACTTTGTGAAATACAGTTCTACTTTTTACTTAGCCATGAAACGAATCTTCCTCCAAGAAAAAATGCTCCACCACTGGTGCTTTTCTTATCATCAACACTGCCTCCCCAGTCTGCATCAGTGTATGCGCATAATGTAAAATCATTAGAATTATCATACCACAGTCCATAATTCATTGTTCCTTTCAAATATCTCATAATTCTCTTAGCTGCTGCAAAATGTGTTTCTTTAGGTGCTGCTTGAAATCTTGCTACTATCCCAACTAGATGTGCTATATCTGGTCTAGTATGTGTCAAGTATTGCAATCCTCCAATCATAGATCTATACTTCTTATGTTCAACTTCCACTGACTCATCTTTGCTAGATAATTTAAGTCTGGTCACCATAGGTGTTCCAACTAGTTTACAGTCTTCCATTCCAAATCTTTTCAACAAATCATTCAAATACTTAGCTTGACTAATAAATATACCATCTTTGCTTTGTGTTATCTGCAATCCCAAAAAAGTATTTCATTTCTCCAATCATACTCATCTCAAATTTTGTCTTCATTTCTTCTGCGAATTTTTTACTGGCTTCATCTTCTCCTCCAAAGATAATATCATCAACAAATATTACCAGAATCAACAATCCATTCTCAATTTCTTTTATGTACAAGTTACTATCTGCTGTCCCTTTCATAAATCCCAATTTCAGTAAATACTTGTCCAATCTTGCATACCAAGTCCTAGGTGCTTGCTTTAAACCATACAATGCTTTCTTAAGTTTACATACCATGTCTCCTTCATGAGTTAATGGAAAACCATCAGGTTTCTCAATGTAGACTTCTTCTTCCAACTCACCATTTAAAAATGCTGACTTAACATCCATTTGATATGCTCTGAATTTCTTATATGCTGCATAGGCCAAAAACATTCTTACTGCTTCAAGTCTGGCCACAGGAGCAAAAGTTTCTTCATAGTCTATTCCTTCTTGTTGTGAATATCCCTTACATACTAATCTTGCTTTGTTTCTGATCACTTCTCCTTGTTCATTTACCTTATTTCTGAATACCCATTTAGTTCCAATCACATTCTTATCCTTAGGTCTAGGAATCAATTCCCATGTTTTGTTCTTCTCAATCTGATCTAATTCTTCTCTCATAGCTTTAATCCAGCATTCATCTTCACATGCTTCATTTATAGTCTTAGGTTCAACTTGTGAAATCAAACATAAAAGTACCTTATTCTGAGTAAGAACTCCTCTATCTAAGCTTCCAATTATCTGTTCAGGTGGATGATTCCTTGTTGTGTAGCTATTAGGTGTCATAGTCTCTCCTCTTTTAGTTTCTCCTCTTGTAGTTTCATCTCTTGTAGTTTCTCCTCTTGTCTCATTCGTAGATACTTTTTTTCTCTGATCACTGCCATTTTCAATATTTTCATTTGTCAATTCACTATTAGTCTCATAAAAATGTTCAGAAGTTTCATTTTTAGATTGAGTAAAAGTTTCTCCATCAGGTTCATAATCAAGCATTCTTTCCTAAATTCTGAATTTCTCATCAACTCTAACATTTTCACTTTCAATAATAGACTTAGTTCTCTTGTTATAACATCTATATGCTTTACTTTTCAGAGAATAACCGAGAAAGATTCCTTCATCACTTCTAGGATCAAACTTTCCTATATCATCATCTCTTTTAATATAACATCTGCTACCAAAAATTTTGAAATACTTAACTATTGGTGTATGCCCAAACCATAATTCATAAGGTGTCTTTTCTATCCCTGATCTGATCTGCACTCTATTCATTGTGTAAACTATTGTATTCACTACTTCTCTCCAAAATATCTTGGCCAAATTACTTTCAAACAACATTGCTCTTGCTGCTTCAGTTACTGATCTATTCCTTCTTTCTGCAATTCCATTTTGTTCAGGTGTTCTAGGTGCTGAAAACTGTCTCTTAATGCCATTCATCTCACAAAAATTATCAAATTCTTTAGATGTAAATTCACCTCCTCTATCTGATCTCAAACATTTAATTCTCATTCCTGATTCAGTCTCAAGTTTATTCTTAACAATCTTAAACTTATCAAATGCCTCAGACTTTTCTTTCAAAAATGCAACCCACATCATTCTTGTAAAGTCATCAACAAAAATCATAAAGTACCTTTCACCATGAAATCCTCTAGTTCTTGTAGGTCCACTCAAATCTATATGAATGATCTCCAACTTCTCAGTAGATGCAAACTTATTTCTTGGAAATGAACTTCTTTTCTATTTTGCCATCACACATTCTTTGCAAATCATGTTAGTAGGCTTCCTAATCTTTGGTAAATCTCTCACTACAAATGTAGTACTCACCTTCACAATGTTATCAAAGTTTATATGACAAAACCTTCTATGTCATAACCAACTATCATCAATTTTAGTCATCAAACATGTTATTTCAGTAGGATTCAACTGAAATACATTACCTCTGGTTCTAGATCCTTTTCCAATCAGATTTCCATCCTTATCTTTAATCACACAAGAGTTTTCAGTAAAAGAAACTTGATAACCTTTATCAACTAGTTGTCCAACACTCAACAAATTGTGCTTTAATCCATCAACAAAGTAAACATCATCAGTGTTAGTCTTTCCATCAAGAGTAATAGATCCTATACCTTTGATTAAGCAAGGTGCATTATTACCAACTCTGACTACTCCTCCATCATAATTTCTATATTTTATGAACTTTCCTTTGTCACCTGTCATGTGATGTGAACATCCACTATCTATAATCCAATCTGATCTCTTTTCTACTTGTGAAACTAGGGCTTTTTCTTCTACAACTTTTGATTCAGTAGTTTCTTCCTTTATAGCCACAAATCCTATGTCATCACTATCCTTATCACTGTCACTTAAATGTCTTTCAATTCCTACTTCAATTTCTTCATCATTAACATAGTAACACTTATCAGGTCTTCTAAATTTGTTTCTATACTTCTTAACTCTCTTAGGACATTTAGATGCATAATGACCATATTCTTGACAAGTCCAACATTTAAATATTTTCTTACCATCCGGTTCTCTTTTCATGAGTAGTGCAATACCTTCTTCAATCTTCTTATCTTCTTTAGATCTGACTCTACTGCTGCTTCAATAATCTCCATTCATGCTTGTGCTTCTTGACAATGTAGGTTTGATACTCAGAGCACTGAATGCTGTCTCCATTCTAGGTAATTCTCCTGACATTTTCAAACTCATTTCTGCTGCTTCCAATCTTCCAAGAAGGGTTTCTTTTGAAAATTTTGGTGTGCAAGGTATCACTTGTTCAATTATTTGTGTTGTCTACTTAAATACTGGTGTCAATGTTCTCAAAATCTTCCATATCACTTCATGCTCTATCTTTGTTCCTCTACAAGACTTAATTCCTGTAACAATCTCAGATACTCTTCCCATATATCTTCTAATTGATTCATCTTCTAACATTCTTATATCTTCAAATGCACAAATCCAATTATGTAATCTAGCTTGCTTTGCATGATCATCACCTTCAAAAGTACTATGTAAAGCTTTCCAAATATCATGAGCTTTAGGTAGATCTTTTACCTGACCATATTCATTTTCCAGTAGGGCTGAAAAAAGTGCTTGCTTTGCAAGTATGTTACACATAAATATGTCTCTTTCCTCATTTGAACAACTTTAAAGCCTTTCTTCACTAATGACTTCCTTCTCTTTGCTTGTAATCAACCAATGACCCGGTCCTAAACACAAGAGATGTACCTTGATCTTATGCTTCCAGCTACCAAAATTTATTCCATCAAACTTAGGGCTTTCTTTCCTGAAATTCCCCATAGATCTCCTTAAGTTGTTAAACTTTTCCTTCAAGGACCTGCTGCTCTGATACCAATTGTTAGAAAGAAAAGATCCCCAAGATAACTGAGAGGGGGGGGTGAATCAGTTATCTGATACTTAATCAATTTAATTCCTTTTTTATTAATTAACAATATAACCAATGCAATAATCAACCATATGAAAACAACCATACACAATTTGCATAATGACACAAGATATGTTCTCGAGGAAACCCAATCAAGGGAAAAACCCTGTGTGGGAATGATGCCGAAAAAATGATGTACTAATATGAAAGTTCCTTGTTAGAGGATGGACCTTGGTAGGAGTCTTATGAAATAAATTCAATACATGTAAATCCCTGTTAGGAGATTTTGAATCCCTGTTAAAAGATTCTGACTTGGTTAAGAGTCTAAAGAACAAAAAGAAGACAAATGGACCCACTGCCCAAACAGCTTCAAGGCAAGATCTCTAAACTCACTATCCAACAGACCTTAAGATTATTCATCAAAATAATATGGAGCAAAATACCTTCAAATTATTGTGCCAAAACTACACTTGCAACATCACAATACCTCAAACTCTAATCTCTGCACTCACAAATCATCAAACACTGCTATACTGACCCTTTTCTTCACTTCATGCCTAGATCCGCAACTTTCTCATCAAATTCACTCATCATCACATATCCTTTCTCATATCCATACATACAATAATTAAAAACAATCCTCCTTATATACCACACTCAAATAATTACAAATGAGTCGGTCCTCAAATACAAAATAATAGTTCTCACACATTACATAAAAATTACATAAAACTGTCGGCTTCCAGGTGCTATAACTTTCTCAAAACTTATCCAAACTTTATGCACTCTTAACTAAAGTATCCTCATACTCTCTAGATGATTCATCTAACTCCACAAATCAAAATATCAACCCAGTAAAAAGATATAGTTAATTTACCAAAACTGCTCTACAGGAACACTATTCGGATATACTATTTTCACCAAAAAGCTTGTAACTAGTTCATATGAACTTCAATCTTTATGTGCTATTAACCATAGCTCAAATACATCCAAAAGATAATATATTGAACTCCAAAATGTCTTATTCCATCAGATTAATTACTTACAAAAATATCTTCCATCAGGTACTCTGTCTGCCTGTCTGTCACTGAACTTCACTAAATCACCTTTATCTCTCAATCCAAAATAGATAAAGACTTGCACTATTAACTAAAGATAAATGACATCATGTTCTAGCTTCCATTAACTTTTCATAATCCAATCTTCAATATAAAGTTATTTATGATCAAAATAGTCCTCTGTTTCCCTGTCAATTCATTGAAATATCATTGTGTTGACATCAATGACAATCCAGTCATGAATGCAACACTCCACTGCTATAGAATGATCACAAGACATATCCAAACAATATCTCAATACATCAAAAACTCTTCATGCACTCATTTTGCATTCATTCCTAACAATATAAACCTTATGAAAAGATTTAAAGATTCACAGAATAAAGGAAATGAGAGACAAAGATTTGAGATTTTTAGTAAGTATAACCTTTCACCATGTGCATATAGTATACCCTGAATAGCAAGCTTGCAAGATAAGAACAACGTGTACTTCTCTATTTTTTGATAAAAATGACACCAAAACTTACAATGCTTAACTGAGGGCTAGGGTTTTAGAAATTCAATCTTTTTAACACCTAAACTCCCAATCCCTTAGAATGATCATGAAAAATCCCTTTATACAAGGAGATGCAACAAGAAACTGATCATTCTATGGTTCACAAAATTTAACCTAAAAGGCTTTACAACAACCCCAAAGGGTTTACAATAAATACACTGATGAAATAGTTGAGATATATGCAGTTGATCTTCCTTTCTTTATGTCTTCAATGCTATCCTCAGCTCTTTTCAACAGATTTGATTTTATACCTCGTTGTCCATCCTACAATGAATGCCCTTCTGTAATTTAATTACTCTGATATTCAACTGAGATGACAACATGAGGAAAAAAAATCTAATTTGTAGAGCACTTCATGCCTTCTACATACTTCCCCAACTGTAATTTGTCATAAAGAATTTAATTCCTAGCAACCACCTCTATTTATACGACTCACTGCTTCAAACCCCAGTGAAAAAACCCTGCAAGAAATTTGAATTTGAATGAAAAATGGTCACTGAATGAAGTTTAAAACATGATCATTGATCTTATATGTTCCCGGCAGATTGGGCAGCTTGCAATGATCCTACAATAGTCAACTGAACCTTTTAAAGCCTTTGGCCACGTCATTAATCCCTTGGCGAATGAAAATCAAGCATGTCAGCAATGAAATGACACTTTGGACCCACTCCGCATAAACCTTTAGATCAAATGGTGGTCTCATAATCTCATAGCCCTGATAGATTCTTTAAGAACATATGTTGACCATCAGATCCTCCGCTCTGGAAACCCACTTGAATCTTTTCAGGCCCACTAACACGTCCTCGTTACTTTCCAGCTCAGCCAATAAAAACATGACACCTTAGCGACACCATGGAAATGGTCCCACTTCTCAAAAAATGCTTGTCCCTTTGTTATTTGGAGAATACATGACTGAAAGGGATTCTCTAAGTCACTAAATGCATCCCCTATCCACGGTCAAGTCAAACAATTCAACAAACAAAGCATTTGTTGAATCTCCTAATCTTTTGTTAACCCCTGGTTATATTTCGAGAATGCATGAAAGCCTTTATTCGCTGAGTTGATAAATCTTTACAAACCTTTGGCCTACCTGCAACATATCTAACTCATTACCATGTCAAGAAATCGAAGACCGCCAACTCAACTCTTACTAACAATAGGGACCCATATCCTTTTATCATGAGAATCAGCGACCAAAGAGAAAAATGTTTTGATATTTCTTTGTTTTCCAAATCATGTAATAATTTAGGGCACTGCTAACTTATTCTAAGACTCCACGAATACACACATTCATGCATTCACCAAATATTTTAGAACCTTGCCAATCTTTTCTGAGAATAAGCAAACAAAGAAAACTTTATCGAAGCCGCCAAAAACTTATCAAAACCGCTAAACTTTAAACCATGAGAATGACTCAATCACTGGTTTGCCAAATACTTTCAAGTAGGACCCAGGCATATCGAGATTAAAACATAACCATCGATCAAAAAGGAAATCAACAGTGTTTTCCAGTTCACTGAGAGATACAAGCCTTGACCGCATGATCTGGAGATTTGGCGAATGAAGGAAAAATAAACTGTCTGTGAGTTCACTAAATGTTTACATGTAACCACTAGGAAATGGGAGAATATGCGAACACTGTATTCACATATTCACTGAATAGAAGATGTAACGACCTAAAGACTTAGAGAGCTAGAAACAAAGAGAAATATTTAAGGCACATGGGTTTTTAAGAACTTTAGTGGCCCAAAAAAGGTAACACAAAATTATATTTAGACTAGGGGAAACTAGGGCTTTCTCACACAATGGCTAGAAAATATGAAATATTGACTAGGGTTTTAGCCAGGAAGATGAAAAATAATGTAGAGGCTTGGAGGAAAATGATGCAGCCATAGAAATTTTTTGTTGTCCTAACAAACCTTTTCCATCTCCATCACTGATCTGCTCAGAACTTTCCTTCAAGCAATCACCACACTTCTCCTTCAGCCTTTTCTGCTTATATAGTCAATAACATCTACTGATCTTTCAACATCCTCTTTTCACCTACACACACACTTACCTAATGCTTAGGTTCCCTTAATACTTACTCAATTAAGTTAATTCATCTTTTTCCACTTAATCTCCTTCATAGATCTTAGGGTTAGGTCAGATTCATTCAATCTACCCACTTTATGTTCTTCGTCTTTTTTTCTAGAAATGTCTCAAATCTCATAACAATTTACAATAAAATTTTTTACAATGCATTCAATGCTTTCATACAATCAATAAATAGAGTCAACACATTTTACATAATCCAAGAATTCAATGATGTCGGTTGGAAATCTGAATTCTCTTCAAATATAAAAATACTAACGCTCAATCAATACTGTGCTCAACTTCTCAGTCTTCACTTAGAAAGCTCGATCAATACTAAAAATTGTTTCCTCGGCTAACACTGTCTTCCTTAGTAATTAACTGATGTTTGATCAACACTAAATTTTCTCAGCACACACTAACTCAGCCGACACTAACATCACTCAACTTAAACTAGATTTCTTCACTTTTTCTCAGTTAAGCCAACTAGTTTAGTCTTCATTCTTTACTAAGATAAATAATACACTATCTCATCATTATGCAACATAATCAAGTACTCATTGTAGTATCAAGATAACTCAACCTTTCCTTAGGTGCTATTTTTACCAACCTTGTATGTCCCCTTCTCATCAATCAAACAGATATAGTACTTTCCTAAGCAGCAACAATCTTACCAATTAATGTTTGACATCAATGACAATACAATAATTTATTCAATTGCAGTTTCCAATAGATTCTTCTTCCTTGATCTGCAAATTCTTTTAGAGATGCTTGACTAGTCTTGAGTGAGCTTAGGTCAAGTGCAAAGTTTCTAACCAATTCATTCAATCTCTTCTTCAGATACTTTTCTTTTGCAACTAGGGATGCATATTCTTCAAGGCTTGAGAAATTGGTTTTGAAATATGAGATGACTATACTCACATCATCAACAAAGTGTATCTTTGGCACTTTCTTTTTTTTTGGCAACAAATTGTTTAGAATGTTTACTGATTCTACTAGGAGGGCATTCCTCATCACTTGTTTTTATTTGGCCTTCTCCATAGCTAAGATGATGAACTTAATCAAGTCTTCTTCTCTCCATGAGTCCAAACTAGATGTGTCAGGTGTCAAACTTGACAACAATGCTGTAGAGGGAGTGATGGGAGTGCTTTCTATCACTTATTGTTTCAGCTTGATTAGCTCTACTAAAATTTCATCCTTTTTCTCACTTTTTTTTACCTTTTCTTCTTCTTTCTTTTCTTCCTCTTTTTTTATTTCTTTTTCTAGATCTTTATTTTCTTCCATATTTTCTTCTTCTTTCTCATCATCAATCAATACTTCTTCTTGATGAGTGGGAGGTCTATTACTACATAATATTTCAACTTCTTGTGTGCTCAAAAAAGATTCAGGTCAAACTTATCCAAGTCATTGTCTGTGGCTACCATTGCAATCTCTACATTGTCAATGAAGATTGTATCATCTTTTTGTGTATCTGACATAGGTGCAGACTTTAATGCCTCTATAGGTGTTACCACTATAGGCACTAAATCCTGAGGACCTTTAAATGGTATATAGATGGTCTCTGTTGCTTTGTCTTGCTCACTAGGTGCTTGAGTGATGGGCACAAATGGAGGTTTCATGTCTTTCTCTAAGAATACCTTCTCAAAGGTCATTTCTGTTTCCTTTGTTATCAGCTCATAGTCTTTGTTTATAATGTGTAGCATTCCCATCTTTGTCCTTAAGTGTGGCTTCACCAAATTTAGTATCAGTGTCTTTTCTTTAATAGAACATACTAGAAGATTGGAATCAAGTGTTTTTTCCCTAATTATGAAGTCTTCTTCAGTTTCTTATCTCTTCAAGGTATTTATAATCTCCTATACCTTATCTACGATAGCTATCTTCAATTCAAGAACTGTCTTCTTGAATTTTATCATGTGTTTGATCAGCATCTCATGAATCTCTGACTTATCAATTTCATGATATTTTTCATAAAACTTGGCTATCTAATCTAGCCTTCCTTCTTATATTATTCTAGTCCTTAACACTTGAAGACTAGGTATGAATCCTACTTCTGGAGGTGGCTGCACATTTTTCAATTTGCTTCTTGTGGCTCTAACTGAAGGGTGACTTGTGGCAGTTTTTTTTCTCCTCTTGGGCATCTTAGGAGATGCATATGTGGACTCAATATCAACTATAAAAGTGGATGCAGGACTAATATCATCAATTATACACTGTTTATCCTTTGGATCATTAGTCTTCTCAATCTTTACCTTTTTCATCTTGGGATCATCAGACTTAGCTTCCACTGTGGATGCACTCTCAATTTCCAAAGCAATCTTTTCTTTTCTTTCTTTGTCTAGGTCTACATGTGTTACTCCATGAATTCTAAGTATCTCAGATGTAATCTTAGAGGCTTTCCTCTTAGTTGATGCACTGTTTAGTTTAGCATCTATCTCTCTTGTCTTCTCCTCATAAGTTCCCCATCTTGGCTCATTAGGGTCAGTAGGAGCTGAAAGCAATACTTGAGCATATGCTTCCAGAACTTGTTCCTCTATTTCATATCCAAGTGGATGAATCCACTTTTTTCTAGGTACAACAACCTCCATACATGTTGTGTCTATTTCAACCATAAAACATATAGTATCCTTGTATTTCTCAACAATGTTTTCTGGAATTTTGTACCTCATTTTCATCTTGGCCCTGAAGGTCTTCAACTCTAATGTTATGTAATCTCTTAGTGTACTCTCAGAGGATTCCTTGAAGGATATCTGTGGCATGGTTGGAATGGACTTGTCCAAATACAAATCTGATACCCTCCCAACTATATGAAGGTAAATGTAAATGATCAAAGACCCAAACCTGAATATCTTGATCTTGTCATACTTGATTGTCTTGATGTTATCAATCAACTATGCACGCCATATCTCACACAAGTTAAACTCTCCATCTTCCTTCACAAGTCTAATGGCTGCTAGAATAGTGCCCGTAGATACACTATTCACCCTACTAGTGTGATGAAACCTATATCTAAGTATCATGGACATCAATTTGATGTCATCTTGCTCAATAGGCTCAATTGTCATCCCGTGCCTATCACTCCTTGACTACATGTTTTCTCAACAATTTTCCTGACATCCTTTCCTACTGGAAGGACAATGCCTATCTTTGGGAGCCCTATCATCTCATATATTAGGTCACTGGTAATTCTAACTAGCACATCACCTATCCAAAATAGGTCATCATGAATTCTGCTCAAAATTATTTTAATCCATTCTATCTCATAGAATTCATATGCCATAGCATACTCTACTATGGGGAGATCATTCATATTCATCTAGGAAGGTTTTGTTTGGTTTTAACATTGTTTCCATGTGTGCCCTTAACCTATCCAATCCTATTAGTTCCTTCTTATAGTAGATGTAAGCCCTAATGTCTTCCACATGCATAATGCCCATAAGCATGTGAGAGAATGCTCCCTCTAAGTCATCTAGGGTAGACTTAAATGGATTCTTTTTAAAAACATATATTTTCTTTTCTGTAACATCAAATATTATGGGACTGCCCATGACTTACTTGTTTTATCACTTTCCAAATGTTGTCTAGGATAATCTGATGATTTCTGAATCGACACAGTGAACTAGGGTTCCTACAAATAATCAATTGTGCTACTAATCACTGATAGATCAATCTCCAAGTCTTCACAATAACTTATAAGGCTCTTTCTTCTCTTTAATTTCTCTTAATTTGAATACAATGAGTAATCAAACAACTTTCTATGTACTTAAAGTAAAAATTCCACCATTAATGCTTGTTGCGTAAACTAGGCCATCACTTCAAAATTTCCAACTATTATTCTAGTAATAATCAGTATGTGCACTCTTGCACAAAGGTCCCTTTATACTTCAAAAGCTTACGTCTAAAGGCACATACTTTGATAGTGAGTATACCAGCCACGCACGGGTCTAGAGCTAAATTATCTCCCCCTATGATCTTGAGGGCCAATCATCCAGATGTAGAGGGCGCATCCACTATGGATGCATCTAATTAATAATCATCAGTCTTGTCCTTCTTTTTATCTAACCAAATCAAGCTCGCATCCTCTCAGGCTTTCACAAACTTGACTTCTCCTTCAAGATCCAATACTAGTTCTTTAGCCTTTTTAGGGCTTTCCTGACCTTGCATTCTTGATCTATAGAACTTTGAGATATGTCCAGCCTCATTACAAGAGTGACAAATGACTGGAGGCCTTATATTCCTTGGCACATTGACATGAGTCCCCATTTTACATTGTCTAGCCGAGTGACCATTATAGTTACATATCTGACATGTAACATTCTGAGAACTTCTTACATTTGTCTAATTTTGATTTCTTTGATCATGCTAAATCCTATTCTTCTTACTAGTCTTGTAATTCATAGCTCCATGACCAAATTTATTGCATAAATAATAGTAACCATTAAAAGGTGTTACCTCTATATAGTTCCTTGCTATGTGTCCATGCTTGTTACATGCAAAACAAGTGTAGTCTACTAGCTTGCGCTCAATCTTAGGTGGTTCACCATTATCTTTGGTTTGATCTTCAGTCTTCTTAGTATCAATAGATAAATTTTGTGTATCCTTTCTTGCTTGCATGTTGTCAATCTGATTTTGTGCTTCATTGTATCCAATGTAACTAGTATCTCCTTTAGCTCTCCTTGCATATAATTGAGATTCTATCAACTCAGAACTGGTGTGTAATTTTTCAATATGGTTCTTTGATTCTTTCAATTTTGTTTCCAAGATCTCTTTGGTGTTTCTTAGCTCTAATATATCCATGTTTGCTAGCCTTAATTCTTCATTGAGTTGAAGGTTCTCTTTGACCTGTTCATTGTATGATTCCCGATTGTTAATCAGTTTGTCATCAAATTCTTCAATATTTTCTTTTAAGGATGCATTTTCTTCATTCAAAGTTTTGACCATTATCCCCAAATCATTGGTGGAACATGCTTTCAGATCCCTTCTTAGCATTTTGATAACTAATTGTGCATCACTGACCTTTTCTTTTAGTTCTTCAATTTCTCTTTCTGATTTGTCCAGGTCTTCAAGAGAAACTTCAAGATTTCTTTTCAGATGTTTCATTTTTGCTTTATCCATGATCTCCTCAAGTGGTTAAACTTATTTACTAATGACCAGAGCTTTGATACCAATTGTTAGGAATGGGAACACTAAGAGGGGGGGTCGAATTAGTGTTCACTGTATCTCATGTTTTAACTTTAATCTTTATATTGAACTTAAATGCTTAAGTACTGAATTAAACATTCACATAAACATGAAACATGAAATCAACACATGACACCAATATGGTTACGGAGAAACTCAAATAGGTAAAAACTCCGGTGGGAATTGACACCCACTATTATTCTATACTAGTGTTTTGTGATCCTTGTTAGAAGATCCTTAACCCTATTAGGAGTTGCTTTACAATGCTTTAAGTATAGTAGACCTTGTCAAGGGTCAGACCCTATTAGGAGTCTTTTACAATAGTCCCTGTTAGGGGAGTGGATGCACTATCCTAGAGCTTACTACTCAAGTGGTGAAGGCTACAACCTTTTGATCTTAGATACACACTATATCTGCTAGATGAACTGTCACTGTGACACTGCTTGTTAGATCAACTCCTTTGATGTACTGATTCTTTGACCTCTTGCAAAGATCTAATACATCTTATAGACTCTTTTCACACTTCTTCTCTACTTATCACTACTCTCTATCAACTTCCATACCAATTACAATGGGTGCATCTCATATTTATATGCGCATACAAAATAAACAACTAGGTTGGTCCTTAAACCTATTACATACAATGCTTCCAATTGAATTGGCTCAAGCATGTTTACAAGAAAAAAAGTATACATTTCGGAAACCTAATTACACTAGGCACATATCCTTCACAACATTAGAATATAGTTGAAACTCAAAATGATAACTGTCGACTGCTTACTCTGTTCTTCACTGGCACACACTGGCTGTGCAACTTCAATTGATTATATCTTTCTCATACTTACATATCTGATTATGCGCTCATAGACTAAGCATGAATATAGTTGAACTAACTTAACTTCTAGGGTGCACACCATAACTCAGTTGTACGTATGTGTGCAATGCTCTGAGCTACAGGAAATCTATACAATGTCCAGTCTTCAACACTTAACCAATTTCTGACCTTCTTATCAAGTGGGCTGACTCCAAAGTACTATATGACTTTGTTGCTATAATGAAAACATTATTATTAAGTCATATACATTAGTATAGCCAACTTGCCAACAACAAATGGTATAAAACACCAAATCCTAAAGAGATGATCAATCAAATACTGAAGAGTGCCTCCAAAAATAGGAAAGAGTGTCTATATGGTAAATGATTCATCTCACTAAAATGCATAGGTACCCAACACTACATCTACCTAGTACATAGGAACAAATACTAAATACATAACTCACACTATTGAACCAAGGAATCCAAAGAACGATAAATAGAAACACCCCTATAATGCTGACAAGGGAGTGATGACATGTACACTAAAAAGAATGTCCAATATGAACTGCATGATGAAGAACCAAGAACATCAAAGGTCTAGAGAATGTACACACATAAATAGATATAGCTGAGGCTAATCTAATTGGATGTATGCTGACGTGAAAAAGGTAGATGGAAAAAAAGGGAAAACATCAAACTACCCATGACACTTTATAATTGAGTGTGAGTAAAAAGAGCACAAACATGTGCAAGATCCCATACATGCAATATAATGGCATTATATCTCAGTGTGTGTGCATAAAAGAATGCTACAAAAGTGAAGTATACACTACTCAAAGAAGAGAAAAGGCATGCTACTGTAACAAAGAATAAGCGAAGAAGAGTTATCCCCTAAAGGGAAGAGATCCCAAGACCTAAAACATCCAAGATATTCACCAGAGTGAAGAAATGTAAAAAAATAAATAAAATATATCTAGAGCATAATCTTGAAAAATGACTAACAATATTGGAAATTTCACAGAATAATCTTTCCAATGATATATCATTTTACCAAAACAGAGTCCATATGTGCAAGATATGGCTTCTAGAGTGTGAAAATGAACTTCTAGCTTTGACAGGAAAAAAAACCATCAAAAAACAAAAAATCATAAATTCAAACCTCTATATCTAGATATAGCTTGGAAAGAGCTTTCTGATGATATCTTGTTTGCCCAATTTTGACGTGCCGTATGTGAAAGTTATGGGTGATAAACTAGAAACTTCTCTTTATGACAAAATAATCAAAGAGATTGATGGGTTGATGGCCATAAAAAAAAAATTTAGTGGATGATGACATCGTTATCTGTACATATAGGCATACCAACCTGTACATGTAGTGTACTTCCAAAAAAGGTACCCATGATTTTTTTTAAAAACTTTGGATATTTTTTTTTAAGTTTTAGTAAAAAATTTTATAAAAAAAAGATAAAAAAATAATTTTTTATTAAAAAACCTTTAATTATTGTTTTTTTTAAAAAAAATTCTCATGTGCCTTGGGAAGTGTGTCAAGGTTGTAGGACCCTAGTGTAAAAATAATTTTCCCCAAAATGACAAGTTGTCGAAATTGGACAAATTTTAATTGGAAATAGGGGTTCTTGGGAACTTTGAACATAATGGTGAGGTGTATTTGGGCCCAAAGTGCTTCAAACAATAGTGACCACCTTAGGATGTGTGTTAGGGTCCAATGACCCTGGTGCAAATATAATTTTCCATAGAATGGAACTTTGTCCAAATTGGACAAATTTTTATATGGAAATAGGGGTTCTTGGGCACTTTGAATGCAATGGTGAGGTCCATTTGAGCCCAAAGTGACCAGAAAAAGAGGTCCCCCCAGATCCAACAAAAAAACTTTGGAAAACACAAATTTGACAAACACTACCAAATCTCTCAAGAAGAGGATAGGGACATGAAGATCTGAAGCTCTTATACCATGTTGGAGTTGATGAGAAAACAACCCACAACTCTCAAGAACACCTGCATGCAAAAACAAAAGTTACAATCAAATAAAATGAATATGTTATTAATAAGATTACAAGAGAGATCAATCCTTATAAAAGTAGATCAAAAACCCTAAAAATTATGAACACTAAGTGCGCTGAAGGCAATCTGAATCCTGGGAAAATCTCCAGATTGTTTCATAATTATTTCTGTTGCTTCCAATCTTCCAAGAAGTGTCTTTCTAGTAAACTTATCAATATAAGGTATGAATTTTTCAATCATTTGTGATGTCTGGTTAAATGTTAGAGTCAAGGTTTTCAAGATCTTCCATATTATTTCATCTTCATCCTTATTTTATTCACAAGCTTTGATACCTACAAAAATCTTTGATATTCTACCAATATAACTTCTAATAGATTCATCTTCCATCATTTTAGCTTCTTAAAATAAGAATATCCAATTTTGTGATCTGATTCTCTTAGCATGTTTATCACCTTCAAAAGTAGATTCCAAAGCTAACCAAATTTCATGAGATGTATTTAAAGACTTTACCTGACAGTACCCATTCTTAGGAAGAGCGGACAAAAGTGCTTCTCTAGAAAGTATGTTACACATAAATAGATCACTTTCTTTTTCAGTGCAATCCTCAATATTTTCTTCTTCAATGATATTTTTCTCATTCTTTGTGATCAGCTGATATCCTGGCCCTAAGCATAGAAAATGTGTCTTCATCTTCTCTTTCAAGTTGTCATAGTTAAATCCATCAAACTTAGGACTTTCTTTTCTAAAATGACTCACTATGGATCTCCTTAAGTTGTTAATCTTTTCCTTCAAGGATATGATGCTCTGATACCAATTGTTGGAAAGTAAAGTCCACCAAGATAACTGAGAGGGGGGTGAATCAGTTATCTATATAAAACAACTTTTAGTAACCTTATCATTTAGGAAACATGTGATTAACATAAACAGAAACCATAAAAAGATAACCATACACAATGACACTATATTTGTTAACAAGGGAACCTCTTGATCAAAGAGTAAACCCTGGTGGGGATGGTACCCACAAAAGATGTGTTGGAAAAATGGTCAGCGCTCCCCTTAAGATTTGTGACATGGTTTAACCACCTCATGTGTCTTCTATAAGTCTAGTGGTTGTATTGGTCATTAACAGGTTGATCTTTTGGTGCAACCACAACCACTACTTGTAACAAGTGGTATCAAAGCTTGGTCACAGGTTCAAATCACCTCAGGTAAGGCTAAGGGGGAGATTGTTGAAAAAATGGTCAGTTCTCCCCTCAGGATTCATGACATGGTTTAACCACCTCCTATGTCTTCTATAAGTCTAGTGGTTGTATTGGTCATTAACAGGTTGATCTTTTGGTGCAACAACAACCACTACTTGTAAGAAGATGTACTAATATGAAAATTCCTTGTGAGAGGATGGACCCTATTAGGAGTCTATGAAATACATTCAGTACATATTAGTCCCTGTTAGGATAATTTGAATCCATGTGAGGAGATTTCAACCCTATTAGGAGTTGTGGAATATAGAAGGACCCATTGTCCAAAAAACTTCAAGGGCAAGATCACTGAACACACTGTCCAAATGATATTTTTATTATCTAAATAGAATAATACCAAATGTAACTGATCTCAGCAAATTTTCTTCTCTCCTCTGACCATGCCTTTGTCGCACCAAATGCTTTCTAGATCTCAACACTAGATCCACACTTTGCATCACATAACAATCCCTTAGATCCCTTACTCACAATATTTCACACATTGCAACTTGTTTTTACACATTATCACTCTTCAATCAAGGAAAATAATACTTCCTTTATACCACACTCAATATTTCATAATTGATTCGAGCAATTAGGCTTCACTAATAATAAAATATAAAACATTACACGTACAACCTCTAACTATGTTGACTTATCAAGGTCACCTTTGTAATGTCTTCAACCTCTGTATAAACCCACTTGTCTAGATTGTATCCCTGTTAGGAGATATAATCCAATTATCACAAACCACTTCTTAAGAACTCTATCAGAATACAATTTCTACTAGATCACTTATAACTGAGACAAATACTTGAATTTTTGTATGTTCTCTTGACTATGTCACCAAGAAACTATAAAAAACATGTCCTCAGCTCCGCATAGCCTCATCTACAACTCTTTATGTGTGCTAACTCAAACTTTGTCCGCTACTCTGCTAATCTTCAATATAATCAGTATGTTGATATCAATAAAAAAAATAGTCATGAATGCAACATGTGACCGCTCCAATAATTCTATAATACTCCTCCATATGACATATTCAGCATTCATGCTAACAATCTCCCCCTTTGGCACTAATGGAAACATAGATGAAAAACATCCAAGTTCCATGAATACCAAAATGTAACTCTTCTTCTCTTGTCTTGACTTTTTAAATCCTCTTCATCAATCATAGGAAATTTTTTTCATGTACTCTTCTCCCCCATTGACATCAGTGACAAAGGCATCATTATGTCAGAACAATATTACTACTCAAAAATTTTAACTAGCTCAAGTGTCCTAAGATACTATTTGAAAATACCTTTTACCAAGAGTCCTTCATGACTCGGCTCAGAACATAGATACTACCCCATAGAGGAAGCATCAGCATACAGTCCAAAAAAATAGTGCTCTATACCATTGGATTGATGCAAATTTTTGCATCACCACTCAAAATTAGGCTACGACATAACCCCAAGCATACCTCTCAAATACTCAAATGTATCCTCAGGTAAAGGCTTTGTAAAGATGTCTAATGTCTGCTCCTTTGTGATGATATACTCAAGTCTAACTTCCTTCTCTGCAACTTTCTCTCTTACAATATGATACTTTATCTCTATGTGTTTTTTTTAAAAGTAACAAAAGATTCTTAGACATACTTACCGTACTTGTGTTATCACAATGTATGATAATAGGTTCATTAGACTCAATTCCAATATCTTTCACCATTTTTTTCATCCATATTATCTTACTACAATTATTTGTTGTTGCTACAAAATCTACTTTTGTTGTACTCTATGAGATACAATTATATTTCTTTCTTAGCCAAGAAACCAATCTTCCTCCAAGAAAAAATGCTCCACCACTTGTACTCTTTTTATCATCCACACTACCTCCCCAATCCGTATTTGTATATGCACATAAGGTAAAGTCATCTAATTTTTCATACCACAGCCCAAAATCAGTTGTACCTTTCAAATATCTAAGTATCCTCTCTACTTTTGCATAATGTGATTCCTTAGGATCATCTTGAAATCTTACAACAATTTTAACTGCATTAACTATATTTGGTCTTGTGTGAGTTAGATATTACAAACCTTCAATCATAGATCTGTACTTCCTTTGTTCAACTATAGGAGTCTCATCTTTGCTAGATAACTTATGACTAGTTACCATAGGTGTACCAACAAGTTTATAATTTTCCAAGCCAAATCTCTCTAATAAGTCTTTCAGATACTTAGTTTGAGATAAGAAAATACCATCACTATTCTACACAATTTGGAAACCCAAGAACAATTGCATTTCTCCAATAATACTCATCTCAAATTCCTTCTTCATTTCGTCAAAAAATTTATCACTTGCCTCATCCTCACCTCCAAAGATTATATCATCCACAAAAATAACAACAATTAATAGACCATTCTCTATTCTTTTAGATATAAGTTACTATATGCAGTACCTTTAGTAGATCCCAATTTTGTCAAATATTTATCCAACCTTTCATACTAGGTTCTAGGTGCTTTCTTTAGTCCATATAGTGCTTTGTTCAACTTAAAAACCATATGTCCTTCTTGAGTCAAAGGAAAACCATTAGGCTTCTCTATGTAGATTTCTTCTTGTAATTCACCATTCTGAAATAATGACTTCATATCCATCCAATAAACTTTGAATTTCTTATAAGTTGCAGAGGCCAAAACATCCTTACTACTTCAATTGTTGCAACAGGTGCAATTTTTTCTTCATATTCTATACCTTCTTGCTATGAGTATCCTTTACATAGAAATCTTTCTTTGTTTTTTACAACTTCAGCTTGTTCATTCATCTTGCTTCTAAAAACCCATTTAGTTCCAATAACATTTTTGTCCTAAGGTCTGGGAACCAATTCCCAAGTGTTATTCTTTTGGATCTGATCCAATTCTTCCTTCATTTCTCGAATCTAATGATCATCTTTACAACTTTCATCAGTATTCTTATGTTCAATCTGAGAAACCAAACACAATTCTTCATGTACCTTATTTCTTTTCATAACTCCTTTGTCTTTGCTCCCAATAATATGATCGACAGGATGATTCATTATCAAGTTCTTATTAGGTGTTATTGTTTCAACTCTTGCTTCAATTCTAGGTTCACATCTTGGTTCTTCTCTTTGTTCCTCATCATGAATCTCATTTTTTAAATCATTGTTAGTTTCATAAAATAACTCAACATTTTCTTGATTAGTTTTAGGATAGGATTCTTCATCTGAATCATAATCAAGTACTCTTTCTTGAATTTTGAACTTTTCCTCCACTTTGACATTTTTTATTTCAATAATAGTCTTAATTTTCTTATTAAAACATCTATAAGATTTTCTTTTCAATGAATACCCAAGGAGCATACCTTCATCACTTCTCAAATCAAACCTACCAATGTCATCATCTCTCTTAATGTAGCACTTACTTCCAAAGGTTCTGAAATAGTTTAATCACGATGCATGTCCAAACCATAAGTCATAAGGAGTCTTGTCTGTGTATGCTCTGATTTGTACTCTATATATTGTATTTACTATTGTGTTTACTACTTCTCTCCAAAATATCTTTTCCATGTCATTCAAAAAAAACATAGCTCTTGTTTCCTCAGTTATTGACCTGTTTCTTCTTTTGGCAATACCATTTTTCTCAGGTGTTTTAGGGGCTAAGAGCTATCTCTTAATGTCATTCACTTCACAAAAAATGTTAAACTTATTTGAATTAAATTATACACCTCTGATAGATCTTAGACATTTAATCTTCATTCTTGATTCATTCTCAACTCTATTCTTAAACAATCTCAACTTTTCAAATGCTTTTGACTTTTCTTTAAGAAATGCTACCCACCTAATCCTAGTAAAGTTATCATCAAGAATCATTAAATACCTTTCACCATAGAATCCTTTTTGTTCTTGTAGGACCACTCAGATTTGTATGAACAATCTCTAATTTTTCTATTGTGGTAAACTTCTTTCTATGAAAATAACTTCTCTTATATTTTTCCATCACACATTCCTTGTACACCATGTTATTAGGTTTCACCATTTTAGGCAAATCTCTTACTACAAATGTCGTGCTTGTTTTTTCAATGTTATCAAAGTTTATGTGATAAAACCTTTTGTGCCATAGCCAACTATCATCAACTTTAGCAATCAAACATGCCATCTTAGTAGGATTCAACTGAAATACATTGCCTCTGGTTCTTGCTCCTATTCCAATCATCTTATTATCCTTATCCTTGATCATACATGTCTTTTCTGCAAACCAAACCTTATATCCCTTATCAACTAACTATCCAACACTTAAAAGATTATGTTTTAATCCATCCACAAAGTAAACATCATCTATGTTATTCTTTCCATCAGGAGTAATAGATCTTATTCCTTTTATGCAACAAGGTGCATTATTTCCAACTCTAATAATTCCTCCATCATAGTTGTTAAAATTGATAAACTTATTCATATCACCAACCATATGATGTGAACAACCACTATCTATGATCCAATCAGTTTTATTTTCAACTTGTGACACCAAAGCTTTTTCTTCTTTAACTTCTATTTCAAAATTTTCTTCTTTTATTGCAACAAATCCTATATCACCACTTTCATTATCACTCCCACTTAAGAATTTTTCCATGCTAGCTTCAAATTCTTCACCATTCACATAGTAACATTCTTTAGGTCTTCTAAGCTTAAATTTCTTCTTGTATTTCTTCACTTTCTTAGGACACTTAGAAACAAAAAGATCATATTCTTGACAAATCCAACATTTAAAGATTTTCTTACCTTCTAGTTCTCTTTTCACAAGTAGGAAAATTCCTTCTTCAATAATTTTATCTTCTTCACATTTAGATCTATTGTTGCTGGCATAATCTCCACTAACACTAGCACTTCTTGACAAAGTAGGGAAAACACTAAGTGTGTTGAAGGTAGTCTCAATTCTAGGAAAATCTCTAGATTGTTTCAGACTTATTTCTGCTACTTCCAATCTTCCAAGAAGAGTCTCTCTAGTAAACTTCTTAGTAAAAGGTACATGACTTGTTCAATCATCTACACTATCTTCTTAAATGTTGGAGTTAGGGTTTTCAAGATCTTCCATATGATCTCATCTTCATCCTTATTTCCTTCACAAGCTTTGATACCTGCAATAATCTTTCATATTTTGCCAATATAACTTCTGACATATTCATCTTCCATTATTTTAGCTTCTTCAAATAAGCTTATCCAATTTTGTAATCTGATTCCCTTAGCATGTTTATCACCTTCAAAATTGGATTCCAAAGCTAACCAAATTTCATGAGATGTCTTTAAATATTTTACCTAACTGTACTCATTCTCAAGAAGAGCTGAAAAAAGTGCTTCTCTAACAGGTATGTTACAGATGAATATATCTCTTTCTTTTTTAGTGCAATCCTCAATCTTTTCTTCTTCAATGATTATTTTCTCATTCTTTGTGATCAACCAGTATTTTGACCCTAAGCATAGAAAATGTGTCTTCATCTTCTCTTTCTAGTTTTCATAGTTAACTCCATCAAACTTAGGACTTTCTTTCATAGTTAACTCCATCAAACTTAGGACTTTCTTGTCTGAAATGACTTGCCATGGATGTCCTTAAGTTGTTAAGATTTTCCTTCAAGGACCTAAGCTCTGATACCAATTTTTAGAAATCAAAGTCCACCAAGATAACTGATAGGGGGGGTGAATCAGTTATCTGAAAAAACAACTTTTATTAACCTTATCATATCTAAAACATGTGATTAACATAAACAGTAACAATAAAAAGATAACCATACATAATGACACCAAATTTGTTAACTAGGGAACCTCTTGACAAATAGTAAACCCTGGTAGGGATGGTACCCATAAAATATGTACTAATATGAAAATTCATTATGAGACAATGGAATCTATTAGGAGTCTATGAAATACATTCAATACATATTAGTTCCTATTAGGAGGCTTTGAATCCCTATGAGGAGATTCCAACCTTGTTAGGAGTTGTGTAAGTCAAAAGGACCCACTATCCAAAAAACTTCAAGGGAAAGATCACCAAAAATACTATCCAACTGATCTTTATATTATCCAAATAGAATAATACAAAATGTAACTGATCTCAAAAAAATTTCTTCTTTCCTCTAACCATGCCTATGTCACACCAAATGCTTTCCAGATATCAACACTAGATCTGCACACTTCATATCACATAACAATCCCTTAGATCACTTACTCGCATTATTTCACACTTCACAACTTGTTTTGACACATCCTCACTCTTCAATAAAGGAAAACAATCCTTTCTTTATACCATGCTCAATATTTCATAATTGAGTTGGCCAATTAGACTTCACCAATTACAGAATATAAAATATTACATGTTACATAATATTTCCATAATTACACAATGATGTCAGCTCACAAACTTAATAAATCTTCACACATACAACCTATGACTATGCTAACTTATCCAAGTCAACTTTGCAATGTCTTCAACCTCTATATAACTCTTCTTATCCATATTTTATCCCTATTAGGAGATAAAATCCAATTATCAAAAATTAATTCTTAGGAACTCTGTTAGAATACAGTTTCCACTAGATCACTTATAACTGACACAAATACTTAAATTTCTATATGCATTCTTGACCATGTTGTCAAAACACTATGAAAAACATTTCCTCAACTCTGAATAACCTCATATTTGTTGTGATTATGGAAATATATGTACTAAGAGGGGATGGGTGAATCAATACCTTTAAAACTTGTCCTAACTGAATCTTTATAAATATGAATAACATTAACAAACTGAATCCATTGTAAGTAACATATATTCAAAACATAACTGAAATGGAAATACATGTAATCTAATTAATAAACTATTCATGAAACT
This sequence comes from Chamaecyparis obtusa, assembly GCA_027943335.1. NCBI lineage: Eukaryota > Viridiplantae > Streptophyta > Pinopsida > Cupressales > Cupressaceae > Chamaecyparis > Chamaecyparis obtusa. The sequence continues at coordinate 766,403 of BSBK01001836.1, read as the reverse complement.
TCATACACATAACTCAAGTGTTTTGGTATCGCAGAAACCCTTGTTAGGAGGTAAAAATTGTGGTGGCGATGACACCCACAAAGATTCACTACTATAGTAATAAAGTTTCCAATTAAGGCTACAAAGATTGTGATCACTTATGGTGATCTTACCCTGTAAGGAGTAATAATGAGATCAGCTAGATCTAGGTGGTTAGAGGATTTTAGAAACACAATCAAGTGTGCACTCTATTAAGAGATTTATAAAAGAACTGTTAAGTTCACTCTGTTAAGAGATTTTAAATTTGCTATAATTGTTAGAGAGTAATAGTGATACATCTGTAAATAGTAACTCAAACTTGTCTGATTCAGATCTGTAAAGTATAGTAAAGATATCACCAATTTTTGATGTGTATGTCCTTCTAATAAACTGAAGGCTTCTCTCAAAATCCTTATGTCAAAACCTTGTTTGGTCTTCATATGTCTTGAGTGTGGCTACTTCTTGATGATACTCAATACAAAATGACATATATAACATTCATCCCCTTAGGAAGAAAAAAAACTGAAGGTGCATGTATGGAGAACCTCAAGATGAATGGACTAATTTAACCAGGAGAACTTGACCTAAACATGCATCTAAGTTTGCAGACTAATTTTCTTTTAAAGTTAACATACAAGATAAACATAAATGCGAAAGCAATTACCATTTATTCATAATAATACAAACAACCAACATAGGTTACAAATCTCAAGGGTTCCTCAACGAAGATTGTGTTAATATTAATTAATTAATTTAGATTAGGTGCAATTAAAATACTTTTATAAAAAAATTAAAGATAAAAGAAACATCACATATAAGATAACATAAATATAACTGGTACCATAAGGTATCCATAAACCTACATCCACTGAACATGTCACAGGGTATGTAATACAATAACTGAAAAGTACACATGATATCTCTAAAATACTGATACAAAGATACATGATCACAAAGAAGAAGAAGAAGAAGAAGAAGAAGAAGAAGAAGAATACAACTCCATCAATGAAGATCAAGAAGGAACAACTACCACAGGGATCATCCAGCACTAGTACACAAATGCCAGAATCTCAAATGGTAAAAGAATCACTACCACCCAACCTCATGAATCTAAATGGTCCACTCCCACTATACTGAGCAGATAACAATAGATCCAACTTGGATAACAAACATCAAATAGAACAACCTAAGGAAAGGATCCTGAAATCTCTCTAACTCAAGGTGTATAAAAGATAGCAAGGTAAGATTCACTAATCTAGAGGGAACTGACACATGTAGGATAACTAGACTATACATAGGAAGGTGTCATCATGTATGTCTAACCTTTGAGTTTTGTCCTAGTAATCTCTCTGGATCCCGACACCCAAGTGTCCATACATGGTGTCAATGAACTCTTGTATAGACAAAGCCATCAACTATGCCAACTCATGCCTATTAAAGGTAGCTAGTCATCTTCTCTACGCCCCATCTTAGTTTGTACTAGCACTAATGCCTGGGTGAGGAACCACATCTTATTAGGTTCAAATAAAAAATCTATCAATGTTATATTAAGTTATTACTTGATTATAGATACTTACAATAAGTGATCTTGGAAGCCACTTGTGGGCCCTGATGCTTATTGCAAGCCACCTCCTATTACATATCTTGGTAAACTTCCCTAGGCTCAGAGATCTCACATAGATCAAGTTAGATATACATCCAAGTAATCCCAAATCCAGTTTCACAAAAAAAAACTAGAAATGATTACAAAGGTACCCATATACAGAATACAAAGCATCATGAGCCCATATGGTCAAGTCAGGGTATAATCAGATCTCACACATACATCAAAACATAATATTGAAAACATGAAAAACTGACACAAACCCCAGCCTCTATCTTCCCCCTAGGTCGTCTAGTATCCCGATATCATAATAAGAACAAGAAGATACTCCACGAATGAATAATACAACACTCACATCATAGAAGGTTAAATTCTAACCTTAAGCATTTAAATTCCATAATGATCATAATTGAATCCACATGCAGAAATGTATAAATCTATTAAGAGATACTTAACATAAACATTATAATAATGCAAAAATTAAAGAATGTTCTCTATATTCATCCTATAGGTTCAATAGGATGAAAATGCCCAATTTCAATAGAAACATAACACTTGTAAATTAAATGTTGCCAATAAGAACATTTGAACAACTCTCAAATTAAATATTCATGCATAAGAACATATTATTGCCCAATTACTCTATGCAAACGTAAAGCTAACTCATAAAAAAACATACAATATTCTACCCACATTTAATAATAAAATATAAAGTATAAGCTTACTCCAATAAATAAAAATGCTAAAATTCACCAGACCGTTTAGCCCAAGTTTAATAACTTTGTAACAACCTTAATACAAAGATTCCTAAATGATTTCAAATAATAATTCAATACAATAGGGAAAAATTAATTAAACACCATAAAAGTAAACTACATCATAGCCCCATATTTACATTTAAAATATAAATATAAGTGATTTATAATTTCAAACCACAAATTCCATGTATTTAAATTGAACAATAAAAATTCAACTTTGTTAAATATGGAAGAAACAAAAATTTCTTTCTCAATCCTAATAACACCCAAACGAATATAACTATTTAAAATTTCATTTAACTAACGACATAATTATTTTCAAATAAATATTAAAATTTAAAATAAATAATAAAATTTATAATAAATATTAACATTTAAAATAATTAACGAAAATTACCAAACAATATTAAAAATTTGCAACAAAAATTAAAAATGAGAATTTAAACCAACTATTAATAATTTAATAAATGTTTTTCTAAATAAAATAAATTTTGTGAGTGGGGAGCGCACGTTCCCCCACACCCTAGCCCTTGGCATGTGAGCCCCCTACAGGGCCTGACGTGTGTCAGTAACCTGCGGTACTGGAGCATGATAGACCCTTGGGGGACTGACGTGTGTCAGTACCCACGAGTACTGCGGACGAAAGCCCTCCGTGGGGTGCCATAAAGGTAAGGGGAGGGGGTAAGTTAAAACCCCTCCAAAATAATTTAATATAGTTATGATTATTATTTTTAAAGCTCGATTTTTATATACTAAGATTTCTTTTTTTTAAAGCAACAGTAATATAAATGTATCATCTTAAAATGGAAGCACTTCCATGTTAACATCATTTATCCCTCCAAGTTAGTGGTTTGGGGTCATGTCAAGCACCTTGATTGGGTCTTTGCATGTATCTGGTTGTTTCCCCCCTATTCTGCTTCTCTCCCCTTGTTTTTAGCCTCTTTTTGACAAACTTTCTCTGACAAACTAGAGAGTTTGATTTTCTAGGTCAAGGACAACCTAGACCCTGACCTAGTTCAAGGTCAACCTCGACTCTGACCTAGGGAAATTTCAGCCTTGTCCCTGACCCTAGGTCCAAATTTCAGTTTTCAAAAGTTTTAGGATGTCAGGTTTCAAAAAGTTTTATTTTCCCGCTTTTGGGTCACCTGTTTCAAATTTTAGAATGATAAACCCTTAAATTGTATTTAATTTGGGTCCATTTCTAAGGGTTAAGGTTAATTGGGATTTAATTCTCTAATGTCAGCTTCTCTAGAAGTTTGTGCCCTAGATCACTATAAAAGGAAGTCCTCTCTCATTTTCTCCATCCACTTTCATGATCAAGGCATCAAGTTTTGAGATCAAGTGCTCAAGGTTTTCTCAAGGCAATCAAGCAAGAATTCATTCAAGAAATCTTCTGTTCAAGCATTAGAGTCCTCTTGTCCATTCAAGTGTTGGAATTAGGAGAGATGGATACTGAGAAGGGAGGGGTGAATCAGTGTCTTCAAAAATTTCACTTGTAATACCTTTCAAGTCTATATTAGCAATCTATATTAACCAACCAAAGTAACTTGTATCTAATTGCATAAATCAATCATCTAGTTAACTTAGCAAAGTAAACAACATGAAATCACTATGACAATCACATAACACAAGTATTTTGGTAATGTAGAAACCCTTGGTAGAAGGTAAAAACTATGGTGGGGATGACACCCACAAATTCTTCGCTACTACAGATAGAAAAGGTTTTCCTGTTAGGGCTAAAAGTTTTGATCACTTCTGGTGATCTCACCCTATTGGGAGTGACATATCAGATCAACTAGATCTACCTAGTTATAAGATTTTAGCAACACTACTGAAGTGTGCACTCAGTCAAGAGATTTACAAAAGACTGTTAAGTCTAGTCTGTTAAGAGATTTAATCAAAGCTCTATTACAATTGTTAGAAAGTAATATGAAATTTATCTACTAATTGACACTTAATTGTCTAAAATAGATCTTATAATCCTCTGATAAAATATCACCTTGACTGTGATGAATCTCTGCTCTATTCTACTTGGTAGCCTTCTCTGAATCTGCTCAATATATTGTTCTGTATCTGCATGGTAGTCTATTATATTCTCCCAACTGATTAACTTGAAGTTAGGCAATGACTTCAAGTGCTCCATGAATCATATATATTAATTTCCACACACTCATAAAGTGGTGTGAACATACTAAATATATAGTGTTCTATTTTTCCACTTAAGCAAAAATTAGGTTACAAAAATAATCATAACCCTAAGATCTACGGTGCAAAATTAACCTAGATCAACTATTACAAATAAGATAAACATTGCATTTAATGAATATCTTTTACAATAAATTCTCCTCAATCTTGGTAAATCATTTTACAATCTGTTGTAACCATCTGCATAGAAGAATGTGCCATTTTTTATTACCATGCCATTTTCTATGATCATCGGTAAACACTGTATAGACTGCTTGGTGTATGCTGCGATGCTCAATGTTTACTGACTGTTGGTGTCAGTGTTTGTTGGTGCTCGGTAAATTGTGTAATGCTCAGTGTAAAGGCTTTACCAATTGCTCTATCTTTCTTGTAGTTACCGACCAACTCAATATAAGTTACCGACTGATCTGTTTGACATCTTTTGATACTAATGACAACCTTGAATGCTCAATAGAGATTAACAATCTCCCCCTTTGGCATTAGTATCAAAACTTCAAATGTATATATATAAAATGTTCTGTATAATCCTTATATCTCCGCCATATACATAGCCACATCAAAAAACTTTCTAAGTACTTCATAAGTACTCCCCCTCGGTACATGCTTCCTAGTAGAATGTAATATACATATCAAAATTTGTAACCTATTTGGCATATATACATGTTTTCCCCCTTTTTGATAGTAATGCCAAATATAAAAAATATATGTACACTATACTTACATCTTATCAAAAATTTATGGGTGGGTTTTCTCCAATGAGGCCAAGAGGTTGTCCCATTCCTATTTCAAGTTGGTAAGAGCAATATGCTCAAGACCGACTTGCGCATGCATGTCAAAGATATTTTATGACACTGAAATCTTTGGTGTTTCCACTAATTGCTTAGCTTTGACAATGTGTGCCTCATAAATCTTCAGGTGTGAAATGAATTCTTGCTGTAACTCTATAAATTGATCTATGATATGCTCTTCTTTTCTTCTGAGATCTGCTATAAGCCATTAGAGTTCCTATACTTAGTGAATATGGTTGAGAAAAGCATATGGCTCTATGATAGTTTCTTGTGTACTCAACTGAATTTCTACTTCTAAACCTTTGATCTTTTCACTGACTTCTATAGTGAAGGTTTCTAAAGTACACAACTTAACCAATAATTGATAGATTATCTGAGTAATGGATTTTGCCTCAGTGATAATCTCAACTAATTTTACCTTCTTTAGTGCCACTTCTTGTCTTATCTTTTCTTCCAATTTGTCCTAAATTCTAGACTCTATCCTCTCTTCAATTCTCTTATCAGCGTCTACATTAGGTGTATTTATCTTATCAGCAAGAAAAGCAAGTTGATCTATTATAGGAGTATTCTCATCAATGTCCACTTCAGGTACTACCTGTTGGAGAATATCTTAAACATCAGTTAGAACTTCTTTTCTTTTATGCTCTTTCTTTAGCTTCTCTTGCACTTCTTTTCTGGAACATAATTCCCCATACTTCATTAAATCTTTGGGGCTTAGGGTTCTTAGGTCACATTCTGGAATAATTATCACTTCATCAATAGTGATCGACCCTTTTCCTTTCTTCTTCTTCTATCCAAGAGGTGACTTCTTCTGAGTAAGAACAATAGATCTTTCCCCACTCTTTGGAGTATCTTTCCCAATTGACACTGTATCTTCTTTCTTCTGCTCCTTGGTGGATGGTGTAGGAGTATCAGTAGTAGTGTCAGAGGGGTTCACCTCAGTTGTCTTTGTTTCATCAGTTCCTTTTGGTTCCTTGGTTGCTATTGGTTTTAGTAGAATGTGCCTCTATACTATCAGGCTGATTTATCTTTGTAGGTTGTGTAGGTACTTGTGTTTTTGTTGTATCTTTGTTTGGCTTAGGGATAGATGCATCAGGTTGTACATGTGAAATTATTTCTACTACCTTTGCAAGTACTGGCAGTTCACCCGGTAAAGATGTGAGAACACTTTCAATAATTTTTGTTGCTTCATCTTTGTATGGTTCAATAGTCACATCTGCATCATCTTTGTCATCAGGATCACTGTTAGTGATGTCCTCAATGAGTACATCATCATCATTTTTCTTTTGTAGGTGGATCTCTACTAGATCTGGTGCATCCTATGATATTCTTACTTCTTCCTTCTTATCAGTGATATCAATTACATCAGTAACTGATATACCAGAGTCTAGTACCTACTTTCCCTTATCATTATCAATGTATATACCTTTACCTTTTGAATTTTGTCTCTTCCTAGATAGTTTCAAGAATGCTTCCTGCTCAGCTTTCTCTTCTGCATTCAAAATAGATGACCATAAAAAATCACATGTGACATCCATGTCACCCACATTCTCATCCAATGTCTATAGTGATTGATTCTTGACTAAAAACCTTTGTTGGTACTTTGTCAAGTATTCAGTTACTATACCATAGCTCATAGTTGTAGCTATGCAAACTAATGACCTTTCTCTTTTCTTTTTCTCTATGTCTAGTGTGCTAGCCCATCTTTCATTGATTATGTCATTTAGTTCCTTTGGTAATTGACATGTGAACTCCATTGGTACTCTTTTGAATTTAATCATCATTTGAATGACCGCATGTTCTATCTTTGTTTTATCTTCAGTTGACATGTTGTCAAAGTTTCTTAAACCTAGGTCTGCAAGACTTCCATTCTCAATAATGTCTTCAATTATCTCATCAATTGTACTAGCCTTATGTTTGACTACCTTGAATTGATTTGAGTAATCTTCTTTATCAGTTTCATCAACATCTTCTTTGGTTCTTACTAATTTCCTTCTTTTCTTTGGTGCCTCATCTACAGGCTTGTTTTCCCTTTTGACATATTTCCTCGTTGGTGTAGCTGCCCTCATTTTCTTTACTTTTATTTCTTCTTTCTTTGGAGGGGATAAGGCTATAATAGATGATCTTGTTTTCATGCCTTTTTCTTTTTCATCTTTAGTAGGAGGAACCGGTGTAGTATCCTTGTCCTTGTCTGACTCGATTTCCTCACTATCATAGGCCGTGTTGGCTAGCAGTAACTCACCCTCAATTACCTCTTTACCCAGTGGCTCCTTAGGTGAGTCTAATTCATTTCCATACCTAGCATTAAGGTCTTTCCTCTTTTTCTTCACCCTACGAGACATTTTACCGATCTCTATGTCGGTTGATATTCTTGACATAGCTTCATCATAAGTACCGAACCTAGTGGCAATGATGTCTATTGGTAATGCCAATAGTGCATTGATTGATTTCAAGGTGAAATCATGATTCATTTCATATCTCATCAGTGCCAGCCATTTGATTCTAGGTTCTACTGCCTTGATCATAGAAAAATTTGTACTTACTACAAAGGGAATATCATTTTCAAATTTATCAACTAATTCCCTTAGAATTCTGCTCCTTTGATGCATCTTAGTCTTGAACTCTTTGAAATATGCATCAAATTCATTATTCAGATTCTTTCCTAAACTCTCCATCATTTCACTAATCTAGGCGGTTATCGGTTTATTTGATTGCCATGTTACTTTACCGATACTAGGCATGAATTTCTATAGGTAGAGAAATATGCATACAAGGAGTGAGCTGAACTTACATGTATTAGTATTTTTGGATCTTATTGTCTTCATATTCTCCTGAACTTGATGTAGTAGAATTTCAGCGAGATCAACCTGGTGATCTTTCTTCACAATTTTGTAAGCCATGTCTACGACGTTGCAGGGTAAACTATTTAATCTGTTGGACTGAAATATCTTATATCTGGTGACATGAGCTATGAATTTTACTTCTAGATCCTTGATTGTTGAAATCTTTAAGGTTCTATTGTCCCATTGTGCTCCATTGTTCTTCTCTATGTCCTGACGAGACAAACTACGAAAATCTTTAGCTTTATTGGTAGTAGGATATCTAGTTACCTTACTGATAATCTTCTTGTTGACCTCAACAGGTTTATCTAGCCACAATTTTTCATCATGAAATATGCTAAGTACGATTCTTATCCATTCAGTACTGAATCTTTGTGGGAGATAAGTGAAATTAGATAACCCTAATTCTTGAATCTTTTTATATTTAGATTTTAACTTTCCATCCGGTCCACAAACTTGTTGATATGCTGCAACAGTCTCAAAATCACCAACTTCACTGATCTTGCAGTGAATGTATGCCCTAACATCCTCTGTTAGTAAAAACCTATCTAGAATACTCAAAAAAGCTCCCATATCATCCATTTGAGTTTCAACCTTTAGATATGGTTTAAATTTTGCCTCAGCAAAATTAGCTCTTACAATCAGCTCTACTTCCTCCTCAATGACATTCAATTTTCTTGTAGATGATGTTGATGCCATAAAAAAAATCTAGGGTTTCAGAAAGAAATGAGTAACAGGTGTACACTTGCAAAAGAACTTACTTGGTTTAGTCAAAGAGTATCATCCGTTCGATTTGCAGTTGATTTCAATCTTTCTGATAAATTTTCAGCTCAAACTCTACTCTGTAAATTTTCACTATTTGAAATTGCAATGTAACAATAAACTTTTTTTCCACATATTTATAAATCCTCTTTGATATTCCCACTCAAACATTCATGCATTTAATGCTCAACCTAACCTTTAGGATAGAAACAGCTATCAGCTCGGTGATGTCTACAATTTTCTCCACTCGGTTAACATAGGATTTCTTCATTAGTTTGTACTGTCATTTGTTAACCTTGTATAGTGATTACCAATGGGTAACCAATTCTCAGTCTCTCTTTTACCAACTATTTGGCATTGTTAGCTCATAACACATAAACCATAGTGCATCTTTATTCATGCAGATTTGGTATTTGTACATCATATATAAGTAACTGTATGTAAAATGTGATTATTTGAAATGTCAGTTCCATACATACCTTTGTCACCTTAAGTGGAATTGCCTGTCACCCAGTCTAGTGGATGAGGTTTCACCAAAGGTGTTACTAGACTCAACATTCTCACTAGATGCCTTCTTCCACATAGTGTTCCTTAGCTTCGTGACATCTACAATAGTATAACCACTTTCAAATATATGGTTTTCATCTGGTGCTCAGTCTTTGTAGCTCTTTCTTAAATGACCAACCTTGTGACAGTGCATACATGCCATTCTAGTGCTTTTCCAACTCCTTGAGTGTCTAGTCTGACCCTTTCTATAGTAGTTTTCTGCAATATGTCCATACCGTCTACATGCAGCATAGTTAGTCCATGTATTGTAATCCCAAACATATGAATTACCTTGTCTTTTCAGTTGATATGGCCTGCGTTGTGGTTTCTCCTTAGGTGTCCAGACTTGTTTCATTTTTTCTTTACACTCTCGTACAGTGTGTCCATGCTTATTGCAAGTATAGCATATCTTCTCTGCAGTAGTATTGTTAGAAAGATCTTTTTTCTTAGCTCTGCACTCATAAGAAAGATGTCCAAACTTTCCATAGTAATAACAATATCCATTAAACTTTAGAGTAACAGGAGGTTTACCTTGTGCTCTACTTCTACACACATTTGATGTATGTCTTGGTTTTACATAGTGATGACATGCCAACACTTTAGGTTTTTGACTTTGATTGTTGTTGTCATTTTCAGCTTGTTGTGATGATTCTCCTTCACCGATGTAGCCTATACTAGCTTTTCTTCGAAGTCTTCTCTGATTAGTTAGGAAATCATCAATCTTTTTAGAACTTTCCTCAGCTATCTTCATCATTTCATTGTGTTGCTTTTGTATCTTTAATTCATTTCTTAACTTTTCATTGTCTACTCTAAGTATTGCAACATCTTCAAGTCTTCTTGATAACTCTCCAACTCTCCATTTACTCAGTTCATTTATTGATTGATAATCATCATTTGATTTGATGCTTGGAACTATCAGTCAGTGAGTCTTTGTATTTCACTTTCTTTTTCTTGAAGTTGTTCAATCATTAGTCTTTAGTCTTCAATAGCCATATTCCAATCTTGTTCAGCTTGTCCAGCATTGTTCATAATTTCCACCATTCTTACCATCTGGGATTCTTGACTGATTTGAAGTGCTTTCACTTGCTCATATAGATGCTGATTCTTTTCAGATAAATTAGTGATTATACTTTTAGATCTGTCAGAGATGCTTCCAGAGCTAGATCCAACATGATCAAATATATCAGCAATAGGTTCTTCATGATATCTGATCTCACTCTGCAAGATTGCAAGATTCTTCCTATCAACTAGTAATTTCTTCAGTTCTTCCTTCTCTTGTTTATACTGTTCCACAAACATCTACATTTTTAGCTTTTGATTTTCAATAGACTTGTCAAGCTTATATCTCTCCATGACTTAGATCTTTTACCCTTCAGTGGTTAAACTGTTCAACAAGAGAACTATGCTCTGATACCAATTGTTGGAATTTGGAGAGATGGATACTGAGAGGGGAGGGGTGAATCAGTGTCTTCAAAACTTTCACTTGTAATACCTTTCAAGTCTATATTTGCAATCTATATTAACTGACCAAATTAACTTGTATCTAATTGCATAAATCAATCATCTAGTTAACTTAGCAAAGTAAAAAACATGAAATCAATATGAAAATCACATAACACGAGTATTTTGGTAACCCAAAAACCCTTGTTAGAAGATAAAAACTATGGTGGGGATGACACCCACAAATTTTTCACTACTGTAGATAGAAAAGGTTTTCCTGTTAGGGCTACAAGTTTTGATGACTTCTGGTGATCTCACCCTATTAGGAGTGACATATCAGATCAGCTAGATCTACCTAGTTGTAGGATTTTAGCAGCACTATTGAAGTGTCAACTCAGTTAAAAGATTTACAAAAGACTATTAAGTTTACTCTGTTAAGAGATTTAATCAAAGCTCTATAACAATTGTCAGAAAATAATATGTAATTTATCTGCTAATTGACATTTAATTGTCTAAAATAGATCTTATAATTCTCTAAGAAAATATCACCTTGACTGTGATGAATCTCTGCTCTGTTCTACTCGGTAGCCTTCTCTGAATCTGCTCGGTATACTATTTTGTATCTGCTTGGTAGTCTGTTATATTCTCCCAACTGATTAACTTGAAGTTAGGCAATGACTTCAAGTGCTCCGTGAATCATATATATCAACTTCCACACACTCATAAAGTGGTGTGAACATACTAAATATACAATGTTCTATTTTGCCGCTTAAGCAAAAATTAGGTTACAAAAATAATCATAACCCTAAGATCTACGATGCAAAAGTAACCTAGATCAACTATTACAAATAAGATAAACATTGCATTTAATGAATATCTTTTACAATAAATGCTCCTCAATCTTGGTAAACCATTTTACAATCTGTTGTAACTATCTTCATAGAAGAGTGTACCATTTTTTATTACTATGTCATTTTCTGTGATCATCAGTAAACACTGTATAGACTGCTCAGTGTATACTATGATGCTCGGTGTTTATTGACTATTGGTGTCAGTGTCTGTTGGTACTTGGTAAACTATGTAATGCTCAGTGTAAATGCTTTACCGACTGCTCTATCTTGCTTGTAGTTACCGACCAACTTAATATAAGTTATCGACCGATCTGTTTGACATCTTTTGATACAAATGACAACCTTGAATGCTCAATAGAGATTAACATCAAGCTCTCCATTGAAGATCAAGGATTCAAGAATTCAAGCCTTTGAAGGGATTTAGTTCAACCATTCACAATTCATTATTCAAAACCCTAGATATAGACATCATGATAGTGTGATCTTCCTTCAAGATCCTTTGTTCATCTTCAAGATCCATTCATTCTTCCCTCAAGGTGGATTCCAAGAATACAATCATGGAGGTTTAGATTTTCATTTGTTAATGTTATGTCCAAGCTTTCATATCAACATACTTGTGTACATTTGAAATACAATTGCATATCTATTGAATATCATAGCTTTGTTGTTAGATCTACTTATACTACTTGCTAGCATTCTCTATTTCAATTCCATTATTAAGGTTGAATCCAAACTGGGGTTTGACCAAGGCAAACCCCTCATCCAAAAAAAAAACTATTTTTCTTATAGGTATAGGTATAGGATAGCGAATTGAAGTGCAAATCTAGATACTCTTTTCAGTGAACTTCCAAGATCTGTGAACAAAATTTTGGTCGGAGCTATTTTTGGTCAGGGACGACCTTTAGTGGGGGGGTAAGATTGTGCCCTGCTATCTAGGTCAAGGTCGACCTGGCTCATAAAAGAAAAATATTTCTAGGTTTTGTAGATCTCACATATTAAGTTTAAGAATGTGAAAATAAATAGTTTTTGACACTGTTTGACAGGGTTTTCAGTCGATTATTTTTTGAGGTAAGTACCTTTATTTCTTCATTGCAATATTAGTGTTCTATATTTAAATCCCATATCATTAAAATTCCATGTAAGTATAAAATATTAGTTTTGGGGTCTTGTTTATGTGCAAACCATTGTTCTAGGACCCCATCCATATTTTATCCTATACATTTTTGGTGAACCCAACACGGTTACCCCTTTCTTTTGTGGAATTACATGCCCTATTGTGTTTCTAGTGTTCAATTTTCTTTGCATGCTTATAAATTTCATTTGAATGCATTTGGATATATCTAGATCTATTTTCTATGCATTTCTTTATTTGTTATCATGTTGCACAAATTGTTTCAAGTGTTTTCCAACCAGTCTTCTATAACTTTTGAGATTACACAACATCCTTCTCTTACCTTACCATTGCATGGTGTTACACCTAGAAAGACTTTATCTAGTGCATGGGATGTTTCTTTTTCCTCTCTTGTGTTACCTTGTAAGCATGTATTAGAGCAAGAAGATGAATTTAATCTACCTCTCCATCATATTTCTCTTTATGGAGATGAGTTGGGGATTGATTTTAATTCTTCTCCTAATACATGTCCTTTCTATGAGCCTACTTTAGAATATAATTTACCTTCTTTCTCCTCTAGGGATCCTACAATGTGCGTTATTTGTAGTGATGATAATCCTCCTATTTGGGATGAACCTTTGGATTTGGATGTTGATTACTCTCTTCCTCATGAAACAATTGTGGGTGATTCTACTTTTTGTGATGAACCCATGGATAAAGACATTGATTTATCCCTGCCTCGTGAAGAAGCTTTGATGCAAGAGGGAGATTTATTAATGGATGACATATTTATACATGATGGTGATTCTTTTTCTAAAACACACTCCCCTTATGTAGAAATTTTAGAAAAAGAAGATGATATTATAGATGCTTTACCTCCATTTGGGATTCCATCTAGTGATGAGGCATTAGCGGAGAATGATATGAATTCCTTTAATAATCTCCCTCTGATTGATGATCTTATGGAGAATCAAGATACCATCTCATCTCCTCCTAGGATGTCTTCTTTGCTTCCTTTTTGTGAGTCTATTTGTAGTGTTGAGACAACTAATATGGTTTTTCTGAAACCCTTGTCGATTGTCAAAGGTTGTCCTTGTATTACTATCAAAGATAAATCTATGGAGTCTTTAGAGTCTTTCAATGACCAAGATTTGATAGCTCACACATATCATACAAGGAATAATCCTCAACCTAATCCAGTGGTTTCTACTTCTTTACCACCTTCTCAACCCATTCTTCCTCCTCCACCTTGTCTTCCTAGCAAGGAGTATGATTTGATAAACCAACTACAAAATAATCCTACAAGGATTTCTCTATGGGAGCTTCTTCAAAATTCACCTACCTACTATGAAGCCTTAAAAAAAGATTTAGAAACTCTTACCACACTACCTGCTAATTGTTAGGGATTTTTCTTGTAGGGTCAAACTTGGCTAAAATATGGGCTTGGTTCTTAGCTAAAAAGGACTCCAAGTTTGCAAGAAAAGCCTAATTAATGAGGATTGGATAAGATCCCCCTTCTGCTTCGAGCTCCACAAGACTCAGGCGGGTATTGCCTACGAATAAGTTACTATATTACAAGTAAGCTTTTGATTAGTGGATTAAGTCTTCACTGTCATGCTATTGTATTACTCAAATCTATTTCAATGAAAGATGATTCTATAAATAGCTGAGAACAACCTGTCACAGAATATGACAAAGGAAATTACAAATGTAATAGCATGGACAATGGGATAAGGATGCGAATCCTTCTTCTTTTTATGAGTACAACTCAAGGAAGGTTAACCTATGATTCACTCTCCAAAGAATCAACAATCTGAACTATATCACCTGGATACAGTCCTTTCACAATATGCACTAACTTATAAACTGAAATGAACTAGTACTAAATTTTTTTTTGAAAACAAAAAGATGATTGCATCACTAACAGCCAACCAGTGCCTATTCCATTGGGTAAAAGAGTTTGAATATAAATCCACAGGAAGATTTCAAGGAAATACAGTAGAATGCCTTACAAACTACATACAATCTGGATAGGATGCCTTACAAACTATCATGTCAATCTTATGATGTTATCATCAAATCCTAATACAATATGTCTACTCTCTGAAATTATCTATCAAATTTAATCCTCTCCTTGAGAGAAACTTGCAAATAATTAGACAAACTACTTTGCAGTTGGTATATTTTCAAATGTCTTACAAATAAAACATACAAAAGCAGAACACAAAGTAAAGAGACAATAACTATGCAAGATAGAAATTGCATTGTATTTTATTGAAAATGAACCTGTCTCAATACATACAAAGCTTGAAATTTCTGGAACTAGACACAAGACTGAGAAATTTTGCTCTATAGAAAGATATTCAATATTCACCATTAAGGGACATGCTCACAACAGAGTAGTCATAGGAACTCTCCAAGAATAGGAGAAAGAACCCTTACAACTGAGAAGAGAAAAGAATAAATAGACAGAGAGACAAAACCTAAAATCTGTACTTGACCAACTCCTGTCCATTCTGCAATCTAATCTCATTTACTCTTCTTTCTTCTCTAAAAATCTGATCTTTCTAGGCATCTTCAAAATCTGATAAGTCTATCCTTCTTTTCCATAAAATCTGCTCATCCGCATGGAGATCTGATTAATTTGTCCTTTACTCTTCCTTGAAATTTAATCCTATGTACCCTTTGATCTTTACATCCACTAAAAATCTGAATCATTCCCTCTACCAGATTTGCAAAATCAATTAATTTTGGAAGAAAAAATCTCCCCAAAATTTGGTCGCGGATTTAAAATCCTTTACTGCTCTCATCAACTTGATTTGGTCTAGTTCTAACTATCATTATTGCGTCCGTCATCTTCTGGTATTTTTGAAAATATATTATACTAACATATTCTGATAAAAAATGGATCTCCTAGACATATTTTAGTGAACAGCTTATGTCATTAAAAAATTTCAAAAATCTCCAAAGTCTAAACTTTATAACTTTTTAAATCTTTTAAAGTCTTTAAAATTTGCACATGGCACCAGAATTTGCCACTTGTCACTATTTCATTGGAGTCTCCAAATCTCATAATCATTTCCTCTTTTTACTTTTTATTTGGAGATTTCGAGACTAACTTTAGTCTCTAGATCTCCAGATAGTACTTTAGTCTCTAGATCTCTAGATTGTACTTTAGTCTCCAAGTCTCTAGATAATTTTCTCTCTCCTCTTTTCATTTGGAGATTTGGAGACTAACCTCTAGTGGTTAGTCTCTAGATCTCTAGATGTTAGTGGCTTAACCACTGACATTTGGAGACTTGGAGACTAACCTCTAGTGGTTAGTCTCTAGATCTCTGAATGTTAGTGGCTTAACCACTAGCATTTGGAGATTTGGAGACTAACATTTTTCGCCAGCATTTTTCTTCAAAATTTTAATTGGGCCCACCTACACGGAAACCAAGGTGGATGCACAAGCATAGAGAAGCATAGCTTCTTTCATTTGATTTACTTCATATGTTTGTGCTCTTTCATATAAACACTTCAACTTTTGAAATTGGGAGCAATGTGGGATAAAACTTTATGAACAAAATGATGATTTTTCATGGCTGCCGACACTCAGAGAACCATAACTTTTGATTTTCAAACTGGGTTTTTCTAAAAACATTTTTGTACAATGCACACATAGCCGTCTCAAACATATGTAAAATTTAGCCTGACCCAGTTTGTATTTTTTGAGTTATGACAAAAAAAATGACTAGAAATCTGAATAATGCACACATAATGAACATTGACATTCTGCAAATGGAATGGCCTTAGCAAAGTGACTAAATGAACTCATGGGGAGCTGAAAATTTACATGATGACTCATTTCTATGTCTACAATATGATTCCACAACCAGAACATTACAACCAATCTCTGAGAAGAAGATATAATTAACTGAATAGGACCTCTGACAGTGATTTGATATTTAAACAGAAATGTGCAATTTGACACTTGCTCAAAATGAGACTTCACCGAATGATTCGGGATGACAAAATAATATTATAGAATACATGCACATGCTGAATGGAGTGTGTTAAACACCTATAACACCTCATAAGCTTCAAAATGACGGCTGGGTATATGTGCATAAAGAGGATTTAGAGAGCCTCAAATTGCAAAATTTTAACATGGTACTCAAAACCCATGTCCCATTTTTGAGTACCAACAGTGGCTCTGACTATGGACGCATGCCCCATGCGGGCATGCAAAAAACCTTAGAATCTCATGGTAGATGCAGACCACTCATAAAATCAAATCAGATTTTCTCCTCTTTCTTCTCATTTCACCTTTCCTTCCTAACACCTCTTCTCAAATAACGGGAACCCAACTGAAAACAAACACACAACTGAAAACAAAGCAACTGTACAGTAGATCACCTTATTTACAAAAAGGCCCACAATCACAAAATTGGGATCATCATTTACCTCTATCAAATAATTGATTTTCATTTCTTCCTTCCTGAGGTAAGTTGGGCATTTTATTCCCATTTGTTTCACCAAGCATATCAACACTTTTAATTAGCTCATTGAGTGAAACAAAATAACTATCTTCAGTTTCATAGTGCATGTAAAAATTTGAAACACTTTCTTCATCTTCTCACTATGAAAATAAGACTCAACATGCTCATGAACACTACTGTCAGACTGGAACTAATCTTTATCTACTGATTCATGCATGCTATCAATCTAAAATGCAAAAGTCTCATACTCTATTTGATAAAAAATATCATTCTTAACCTGACTTTGCATATCCTCAGGAGTAGCCAGATGGAGTTTAAATGAATAACTAGATTTATACTCACACATTTCATCGTCATCATTTAAAACTCTGTCACACATGGAAGAAGAACATTCTGATTTAACATAGAAGGAGGATAGTGTGTCATCATCTGCATCCAGTTCAATTGAATCTAAAACCTCCATGTGTTCTTCAAATAATGGATTGATAACTCCATGCAATACTCCTCTTTGAACATTATGACAAAAAATGAGTTGATCATCATCGAAATCCTCATCATATAAAGTATTAGTAAACACTTTAAATTCACTACTCATTTTATTTTCATGGAGTCTCTCAGCATATGAAGAAAAATCAAAACTATATGAAGATTCACTGTCAACATCACCTACCAAGCATATAGTGTCCATAATTACATCCTCTTGATTATCTTGTTTAGGATAACCATTATGGAAAGACCATGATTCACTTCTAAACACTCTGCTATATGCTGTAACTTCATTATCTAATGTAGAACCATTGGATAACCTTTCATTCAAATCTTCATGTTCATTGATATCATACTGAATCGCCATTTCCTTATATTCATACTTTGAGGACAAATCACTCTCAAGCTCTTGACATTCAAACTGATTTGCATAATGCAAAAACTGAGATGCATTCTCATTTTCAGATTCAGAAAAAGAATTCATACCTTCACTTTCAAAGGAGTGTTCACTTCCATTACTACTTTCTTCTTCCCATGTTGCATCTGACTCATATGAAGACATCTCAACATCACTGCCTTCCTCATTCTCACTTGAATAACCACTTTCAGCATTATGTTCCTCTGACTGTGACTGATATGCACATGAATCACATTCTTCATCTTGTGTTACTAGCTCTTCTTGAAATGTTGGGTCAGTAACTTCAAATTCATTATCAGAGACATAACTTTCAGCCTCTTCATTTACACAAGACTGAGATATAGATGCAACAAGTTCATGTCTATAAATACTAACAACATCATGTTCATAATCAATGTTACAAGAACTTACTGCTGTAGCTAGTTCACAATTTAAAATATCAGCACATTGCTCAATTCTATCAAATTCTGGAACATATCTTACTGCTGTAGCATCATGAACACAAGTTTCATCAATAGAAAAAGACTCAACCGCATTTATACACATATTCTGATTTGAAATTTCAACTTGGTTATAAACTACAACAGAAGTGTTGATTTGCTGATTTGAAACTGAGGCATCAACACTACACTCCTCTTTTCTTTCACATTCATTATACCGGCATACGCTCATGGAAAAATGACCTCTAGTCAATCCATATTTCAAACTATTTTCAATATCCATTGCAGTTATAAATGCCTAATATAATGATTTAGGTTCTTTATCCCTCAATAAGTAATTCATTTTCTTATCAAATGCATTGAAGTAGACACTTATACTCTCTTGATCATTGGGTCTATAACTTTCAGGGATCTCATTGAAAATTTTTGCAAATCTGATATTGAATTGAGGAACAAGTTCATCACTCTCAATATGGATCTTCAAAAACTTACTATAAGAATCAGATATGCTTACCCTTTCTGCAAACTGCTCCATGAAGGTTGAATACAACTCACTCCAAGATGAAATAGAACATGCTGGTAGAAAAGAAAACCAGTCTCTAGCATCACCTTCCAAAGTTTGAACAAATAGTTTCATATGCACATCCTCATGAGCAATTTCAAAGTCACACATCAAGTCACAAAACAACTGAACATGATGACTGGCTGAAACAAGATGGTTCCCATTAAACTTAGGTAAATGTTTCCTAATATCATTAGGAATGACATTTGGGAAACCATGAATACCATCAAAACATAATGGCATATATCTCCTGGTAGAAATAGATATAGAAACTTCATTAACCAGCTGCATGCTTGATGAAAATAAATTTGACATTCTTTGAAGCTTTGAAACTCATTCACCAATAATAATTCTCCTTCTTAACTTGCAGTAGATCTATATACCTTCTACCAACCAATCTTTTCAAACATACTTCACAAAATTTTACTTAACTCACAGTTCAAACCAGAAGTATGTAATTCTACACTCATATGTCCTTTCTTTAATGACAAAATCATTTGATAAGGACCATGTAAACACATAAAATACTGAATGGAGAATACCTCGAAGCTTTTGCTGATTGTTGTTGTTCTTTTCACATTTGATTGAAATCTAAAACAAGGCTTCACACCTTAGGTTTGTTCTAACATAGAGTCACCACCTCTCCTTAGAAGATACAAATTTTTACTGATCTTCTTTGAAACACCAACAGATTCTGGGCATTCCTCTCAACAAAGTCACATATAATTTTAAATTTTTACAACAACAAATCCAAGTAATACACTTGCAAATCTGAAAACAACTTTCAAATTATGACATTTATGAGACTCTTCCCCATACTGAATAGACCAAGACTCTGGGATACTCTTAGTAGTAAACTTATTTCATACCCCAGCAGAGTCAACAATTTGTTAGGGATTTTTCTTGTAGGGTCAAACTTGGCTAAAATATGGGCTTGGTTCTCAGCTAAAAATGACTCTAAATTTGCAAGAAAAGCCTAATTAATGAGGATTGGATAAGATCCCCCTTCTGCTTCAAGCTCCACAAGACTCATGTAGGTATTGCCTATGAATAAGTTATTATATTTCAAGTAAGCTTTTGATTAGTGGATTAAGTCTTCACTATCATGCTGTTGTGTTACTCAAATCTATTTCAATGAAAGATGATTTTATAAACAGCTGAGAACAACCTATCACAGAATATGACAAAGGAAATTACAAATGTAATAGCATGGACAATGGGATAAGGATGTGAATCCTTCTTCTTTTTATGAGTACAACTCAAGGAAGGTTAACCTCTGATTCACTCTCCAAAGAATCAACAATGTGAACTATATCACCTAGATACAATCCTTTCACAATATGCACTAACTTATAAACTGAAATGAACTGGTTCTGAAATTTATTTTTGAAGACAAAAAGATGACTACATCACTAACAACCAACCAGTACCTATTCCATTGGGCAAAAGAGTCTGAATATAAATCCACAGGAAGATTTCAAGGAAATACAGTAGAATGTCTTACAAACTACATACAATCTGGATATGATGCCTTACAAACTATCCTGTCAATCTTATGGTGTTATCATCAAATCCTAATACAATATGTCTACTCTCTGAAATTATCTATCAAATTTAATCCTCTCCTTGAGAGAAACTTGCAAATAATTAGACAAACTACTTTTCAGTTGGTATGTTTTCAGATGTCTTACAAATAAAACATACAAGAGCATAACACAAAGTAAAGAGACAATAACTATGCAAGATGGAAATTGCACTATATTTTATTGAAAATGAACCTGTCTCAATACATACAAAGCTTGAAATTTTTGGAACTAGACACAAGATTGAGAAATTTTTCTCTATAGAAAGATATTCAATATTCACCATTAAGGGACATGCTCACAACAGAGTAGTCACATGAACTCTCCAAGAATAGAAGAAAGAACCCTTACAACTAAGAAGAGAAAAGAATAAATAGACAAAGAGAGAAAACCTAAAATCTATACTTGACCAACTCCTGTCCATTCTGCAATCTAATCTCATTTACTCTTCTTTCTTCTCTAAAAATCTGATCTTTCTAGGCATCTTCAAAATTTGATAAGTCTGTCCTTCTTTTCCATAAAATCTACTCATCCACATGGAGATCTGATTAATTTGTCCTTTAATCTTCCTTGAAATTTAATCCTCTGTACCCTCTGATCTTTCCATCCACTAAAAATCTGAATCATTCCCTCTACCGGATTTGCAAAATCAATTAATTTTGGAAGAAAAAATCTCCCCAAAATGTGGTCACGGATTTAAAAGCCTTTATTGCTCTCATCAACTTGTTCTGGTCTGGTTCTAACTACCATCATTGCGTCTGTCATCTTCTAACATTTCTGAAAATATATTATATTGCCATATTCTAATAAAAAATGTATCTCCTAGACATTTTTTAGTGAACAGCTTCTATCATTAGAAAATTTTGAAAATCTCCAAAGTC
The DNA here is from genome assembly GCA_027943335.1 of Chamaecyparis obtusa. Classification (NCBI taxonomy): domain Eukaryota; kingdom Viridiplantae; phylum Streptophyta; class Pinopsida; order Cupressales; family Cupressaceae; genus Chamaecyparis; species Chamaecyparis obtusa. Next base: position 744,627 of record BSBK01001836.1, on the reverse strand, counting down.
TAAACTTTATAACTTTTTAAATCTTTTAAAGTCTTTAAAATTTGCACATGCCACCATAATTGCCACTTGTTACTATTTCATTGGAGTCTCCAAATCTCATAATCGTTTCCTCTCTTTACTTTTTATTTGGAGATTTGGAGACTAACTTTAGTCTATAGATCTCCAGATAGTACTTTAGTCTTTAGATCTCTAGATTGTACTTTAGTCTCCAAGTCTCTAGATAATTTTCTCTCTCCTCTTTTCATTTGGAGATTTGGAGACTAACCTCTAGTGGTTAGTCTCTAGATCTCTAGATGTTAGTGGCTTAACCACTAACATTTGGAGACTTGGAGACTAACCTCTAGTGGTTAGTATCTAGATCTTTGAATGTTAGGGCTTAACCACTAGCATTTGGAGATTTGGAGACTAACATTTTTCGCTAGCATTTTTCTCCAAAATTTCAACTGGGTCCACTTGCATGGAAACCAAGGTGGATGCACAAGCATGGACAAGCATAACTTCTTTCATTTGATTTACTTCATATGTTTGTGCTCTTTCATATAAATAGTTCAAATTTCAAAATTGGGAGCAATGTGGGATAAAACTTTATGAAGAAAATGATGATTTTTCATGGCTGTCGACATTCAGAGAACCATAACTTTTGATTTTCAAACTGGGTTTTTCTAAAACTTTTGTTGTATAGTACATACATAGCCATCTCAAACATATTTAAATTTTAGCCTTAACTAGTTTGTATTTTTTGAGTTATGGTAAAAAAATGTGACTAGAAATCTGAATAATGCACACATAATGAACATTGACATTCTGCAAATGGAATGGCCTTAGCAAAGTGACTAAATGAACTCATGGGGAGCTGAAAATTATCATGATGACTCATTTCCATGTCTAAAATATTATTCCACAACTATCACATTATAACCAATCTCTGAGAAGAAGATATAATCAACTGAATAGGACGTCCGACAGTGATTTGACATTTAAACAAAAATGTGCAATTTGACACTTGCATAAAATGAGACTTCACCGAATGATTCGGGATGAGAAAATAACATTATAGAATACATGCACATGTTTAATGGAGTGTGTTAAACACCTATAACACCTCATAAGCTTCAAAATGATGGCTGGGTATATGTGCATAAAGAGGATTTAGAGAGCCTCAAATTGCAAAATTTTAACATGGTACTCAAAACCCATGTTGCATTTTTGAGTACCAACACTAATCAAGATAACATCAATAACATCTTACAATGCATGCATGCTACCCCGGGTCCTCTTGACATTGTATTTACTCAAAAGGATTTACCTTCTAAAGAAGTTCAGAATCAATATGATGCTCATATGGTTGATGTTTCTATCAATAAAAGTATCATTCGGATGACCTTGATTGATAATTGATATGGGCTTAATGTTTGTAGCATGGACATGCTCAAATTGATTAAAGTCAATCTTTTGACTATTCAACCTGATAATGTTCCTATATGTGGCTTTGATAATATTGCTAAGAACACTTTAGGCATCATTACCTTACCTATCAAAGTAGGTCTGGTCATCCTAAATACACCTATTCATGTTATGCCTAGACCTCTCAAATATAACCTTCTTTTAGGTAGACCTTGGTTGCATGAGATGCACGCTATTCCTTCCACCCTTCATCGTAAATTCAAGTTTATACATAACAACAAGATGTATACACTTCATGCAGATGATGTGCTGAATCTTTGTTTGAATATTCAAGCCCACACTAATCCTATTTCTAATAGTAATCTTTCTTCCTCTAATTCTCTTCCTAGCGATGACTGGGGAACCTTGGATTTTACTCCTACCATTATTGTAGAGTATAAAGTTTCTAATCTTGATTTTATGAAGCAACAAAGAGAATTTGAACAATGAGTTTTTAGTTCTAAAGCCCTTCATAATAACTTTTTTACTGCTTCTACCCACAATGAATCTATCAAACCTACTAATGATGACATAGTGATTATTGAAGTTCCTTTGACTCCTTCTGATATGGCTTCTTGTTATGGTCCTGGTTATCATTTCCTAGTTAACCAAGGATTTAATGGTCAAGAATGTGATAAGCATAAACAGAGAATTCAAATGCCCTTACATACTAGGGGGCATGTGCATTCTTATGGATTAGGATTTAATCCTCAGAAATAGATCAATGTTAACAACATCTCAAATAACACTTCAAAACATGATGAAACTATGAAGTAATTTGAGCAAGAATTTATTTTGCCTAAACTCCTTCGTGCTAAGATGATTACTAGACCTAAACGCAAAAAGAAACATATTCCACACTTGAAGACTCTTCCTTTTTGTTTATATCATATATTTCATGATCACTCTACTAATGAATGTCAAGCTTTACATTATAAGATTAGACAGCTCATTGATAGTAAGGTTATTTATATATCATGTGGAAATGAGTTGTATTTCAATCCAGTTTTCTCTAAATAACATTTATGTTCCTATTATAGAGCTCCACATTATGCAATGTTAGCATAATCCTTGGGGGCTCATTGTCTTGTATAGTGTTGTGAGCAATATGATAGGTCCCCTTCCATCTTTGATCCTACACTTGTGGGGAAAGGATGCCATATCTATCTATTTTGTCTTTCTGGGATCCATTGTTCCCTTGGTTAAGTAGTATCTATCTATTATGTGATATACAATCATACATGAAAATTTTGGTTTGCATTAGGGATCTTTGTCCTTGATCACAACCTATTTTATTATTTGACATTGGGTTTCCATGGTTGATATATCTCTCACCTTGGAAATTGAATAGTATGCTATCCCTCACAAGGGTTACTTTTTCACTTCTTGCATGATATCTCTTTGCATTCATCCCTTCCATGGCCTCATAGGAGTTGTGACCTTCTTGGCTTGGACTGGGTGTTGTCTGTGTATATTGTCTTAATGTTGAAGAGGGATTTATCCTTGTTCTTTTCTTTCCTTAACATGTCAAAATAAAATGTTTTGGTCATTTTAATGAGGGGGGCATATATATGGCCTCCCTCATTCTATATTATGCATTTTTGTTCTAACCTTTTGTTTTGCAGCATGATAAATCTTGGAAGGTAATACACATAAGTTTCTAAATCTTGAAAAGACACACATTTTTCAATTTTAAATATGCTAAATCCTCTAAAGGTAACACACATAAGTTTCTAAATCTTGAAGAGAAATGCATTTTTCAATTTTCAATATGCTAAATCTTCTGAAGGTAGCGCACATAAGTTGCTAAATCCTGAGGAAATATGCATTTCATATTCATAGTGATACAAGAAGGTGGATCTATGGGTATTATAGAAGCTTTTAGAAGATGCATTATAGTTACAAAGCATAGTTTATGGGTGAACCTATTGGGCTCTCCCTCCAGGGTGATTCATGGTAAGGTGGGCATCTTACTGGGCGAGGTAATCACTTTCTCTTTTCTCTCTTTTTGCTTTCATGCTAGTACGACTGGATCATGAAGATATTTTATTTTTAGTGTTTCTCTTGTCTTTCTTATGTAATAATTTATGCTTTTATGATAGCTTTCCAAATATGATATTAGTATAGGAAATATTTCTTAGCAAGGTTTCCTCTACTAGTTGATTTGGGTTTGTTTTAATCCTAACCCCTGTTCTTTTCATTTTCTCTTTTTGCACCCTTATGTGTGTATGTTGAGCTATAATCCTTAGCCTAAGGGCTTATGTCCTTAGCTAAGGGTTATTTTATCTCATTGTGAATCCACACAGATCTTTTCTTTCTTCTCTCCTTTAGCAAGAGTTTGCATTGAGTCCATACACTTGCTAAAGTGGGGGATTAATGTATCATCTTAAAATGGAAGCACATCCATGTTAAGAGCATTTATCCCTCCAAGTAAGTGGTTTGGGGTCACGTCAGGTGCCTTCATTGGGTATTTTCATGGATCTTGTTGTTTCCCCCTGTTCTGCTTCTCTCCCCCTATTTTTGGCCTCTTTCTAATAGACTTTCTCTGAGAAATTGGAGACTTTGAATTTTTGGGTCAAGGATGACCTAGACCCTAATCTAGGTCAAGGTCAACCTCAACTCTAACCTAGGGTAGTATCAACCTTGTCCCTGACCCTAGGTCTAAATCTCAATTTCTAGAAGTTTCAGGATGTCGGGTTTTGCAAAGATTTATTTTCCCACTTTCGGGTCGGCTGTTTCAGATTTCAGAATGGTAAACCCTTAAATTGCATTTGATCTAGGTCCATTTCTAGAGATTAAGGTTAATTTAGATTTAATTCTCCAATGTAAGTCTCTCTAAAAGTTTGTGCCCTAGACTACTGTAAAAGGAAGCCTTCCTCTCTCATTTTCTCCATCCACTTTCATGATCAAGGAATTAAGTTTTGAGATCAAGTGCTCAAGGTTTTCTGAAGGTGATCAAGAAAAAATTCATTCAAGAAATCTTCCATTCAAGAATTCAAGTCCTCTTCTCCATTGAAGATCAAGGATTAAAGCATTCAAGCCATTGAAAGGATTTGGTTCAAGCATTCAAGATTCATTATTCAAAACCTTAGATCTAGCCATCATGGTGGTGTGATCTACCTTCAAGATCTTGTTAGGAATGGGAACACTGAGAGGAGAGGGGGGGGGGGGAGGGTGAATTAGTGTTCACTATATTTTAACTTTTCACCTTAAATAGAATACTAAACTTAATTTCTTAAATACTAAATTAAACATTCACATAAACATGAAACATGAAATCAAAACATGACACCAATATTATTATGGGGAAACCCAAATAGGTAAAAATCCCGACAGGAATTGACACCCACTAATATTTTGCACTAATTTTTTGTGAGCCTTGTTAGAAGATCCTTTACCCTGTTAGGAGTAGCTTTACAATGCTTTAAGTATAGTAGACCTAGTTAAGGGTCAGACCCTATTAGGATTCTTTTACAATGATCCCTATTAGGGGAGTGGACTCACTATCCTAGAGCTCACTGCTCAAATAATGAAGGCTACAACCTATTGTAATTAGATACACACTATATCTGTCGGGTGAACTATCACTGTGACACTACTTGTCAAATCAGTTCCTTTGATGTGCTGATGCTTTGACCTCTTAAAAATCCTTAATAAATCTCATAGTGTCTTCACACACTTCTTCTTTGCTATTCACAACTCTATCTCAACTTCCATACTGAATACAATGGGCACACCTTATATTTATATGCTCATACAAAATAATCAACTAGGTCAGCCCTATAACTAATTACAAACAATGCTTCCAATTGAATTGGCTTAAGCACTCTTACAACTATACATATAAACATTTCAGCAACCTAAATACAATGTGTGCATAGCCTCTACAACATTACATTACAAATGCATACCAAAATGTTAACTGTCGGCTCCATGCTCTATTATCTGCTAGCACACACTAGCTGTGAAACTTCAACTGACTATATCATTTACATCCTTTCATATCTGATCATGCACTCATAGAATAAGCATGAGTATAGTCTAACCATCTTAACTTCCATGGTTAATACCATAATTCATCCATACAAACATGCGCTGATGCTCTAAGCTGTAGGAACTCTGTACACTGTCCAGTCTTCAACACTTAACTGAATTCTGATGTTTACACCAAGTGCACTGAATCCAAACTGCTATATGACTTTTTTGCCATAATGAAAACATTATATCATGTCATATACTTTAGTATAGTCAACTTTCCAACAATCTCCCCCTTTGTCATTGATGGAAACAAAGGAATATGGCCAAGTTGCTAACTGTCCTTACTACAAAAAACTTTTGTCTTCTATACATATCTTTTACATAATGTTATATCTCCCTATACAATTTATACTCCATATTATATACAACTTCCCCTTTGACATTAATGACAAAGGTGTATCAAAAACTTTATGTACATACACTTACTGAGGGAAGACATCTGGATATATTGTCTTGAGGTTCTGGATTTCCTTCTTCCAAAAGGTTATCAGTTAATTAACTATCTGGAGATGGGTGCATAAAGAATACTGAATCTTCTCCATCTTCTCCAAATTATTGCTAGGACCATGACCATAAGTTACCATGGTGGCATCAATCTCCTTTATATTCTGATTGAGGATGTCTAAAGATGGCACAAGAACATTCCTCAACTGAGTCTGTCTAGACCTTATCCTTGTTATCTCTTTCTATTCCTTCTCAATTTTGTCTATCTAACCTTGGTAGACATTGTTGAACATATTCACATTAGTGGATGTGTCTATCACTGAATTTTGCACCTGCTCAATCATAGCTTCTCCCTCTTTTATCTTCTTGAAGTGGGTATTGGTGATCTTGTCTTGATCCATGCATGCTGCAATTATTCTTCTTCCTTCATTAGAAAATTATTTTATTGATGCTTGACCAGACTTAAGAGAGTTAAAATCTAGTGCAAAGTTTCTCATCAGTTCATTTAGTCTCTTCTTTAAGTACTTCTCTTCTACCACTATGGATGTAGATTCTTCTAGACTAGAAAAATTACTTTTGAACTATGAGATGACTATACTCACATCATCAACCGAATGTAATTTTTTCACTTTCTGACCTTCTAGTAGTAAACTATTCAGAATATTCACTAATTCCACAAGGAGGGGATTTCTCATGACTTGCTTCTCCTTTGCCTTCTACATATCTAGGACACTGAACTTAATCAGGTCTTCTTCTTTTTAGGAGTCCAAACTACTTGTGTCAGGTGTCAAACTTGACAACAATGCTAAGGAAGGAGTGATGGGAGTGTTGTCCATCACTTCTTGTTTCACCTTGATCAGTTCAATAGAAGTTTCATCCTTATTTTCTTCTTCTCTCTTTTCTTCTTTATTTTCTTCTTCTTTCTCATCAGATATGTCTTCAATAAGTACTTCTTCTTGATGAGTGGGAGGTGAACTATTGCATAGGATTTCAGCTTCTTGTGTACTCACAAAAGCTTCCTCAAACTTATCTAAATCTTTATTAGTAGCCACCATGGCTATCTCCACATTATCTATGATAATAGTGCTATCTTTTTGTGTTTCTGAGATGGGCACAGACTTGTCTGCCTCTATTTGAGTTTTTTCTATGGGCGTTGAGTCTTGAGGACCTATAATTGGTACATTAGTGGGCTCTACCACTTTATCTTCCTTATTGGTTTCTTGTACTATGGGTGCAGTGGGGGGATACATGTGTTGTTCTAAGAGTACTTTCTCAAAAGCCCTTTCTATTTCCTTCATTATCAGCTCATAGTCTTTGTTCATAATGTGTAAAGTCCTCATTTTTTTTCTCAAGTGCAGCTTCACTAGATTCAATATTAGTGTCTTTTCATCATTAGAACATACTGGTAGATTATCTTCTAATATCTTTTCCTTGATCCTTAGATCCTCTTCATTTTCTTGTCTCTTTTGGAACTCCAAAATATTCCATACTCTGTTTGGAATAGCAGTCTTTAATTCAAGAACTATTTTCTTGAACTTGATCATATGTTTGACAATCATACTATGTATTTTTTATTTTTCAATCTCACTGTATGTGTCATAATACTTTCCTACTTGATCAAGTCTACCCTCATCAGCAATTCTTGTATTCAAAACATTTAGGCTAGGCCTAAATCCTACCTTAGGAGGTGCTTGAATGTTTCTCCTGTTCCTTGTTGCTCACGAGGATGGATGACTAGTGCTAGCTTCTTTCTTCCTCTTGACTATTGGCTTATACTTTGGAGGAGTGGTAAGGTCAATAGTATCTTTGGGCGTAGAAGGAGTATCATCTACTTTATCCTTCTAACTATCATCTATTTCAATTTTCATCTTGTTCGGCTTAGGATCTTCTTGTTCTTCCTCTATTGTTGCACTCTTCAATTCTAAGGCAATCCTTTCATTTCTTTCTTTATTAAGGTCTGCTTGAGATACACCATGTATTCTCAAGATCTCAAATGTGACCTTGACAACTTTTCTTTTTGTTGCAGCACTGTTTAGCTTAGCATCAACTTCTTTTTTTTTCTCCTCATAAGTTCCCCACCTAGGTTCATTAGGATCTATGGGGGCTGACAGAAGTACCTGTGCATATGCTTCAAGAACCTATTCCTCTATCACATAGCCAAGTGGATGAATCCACTTAGTTCTTGGTTCAATAGCTTCCATACATGTAGTGTCTATCTCCACCATAAAGCATATTGAATCCTTATACTTCTCTATAATGATTTTTGGAATCCTGTACCTCATTTGCATCTTTTCCCTAAAGGTCTTTAATTCCAAAGTTATATAATCTCTCAAAGTTCTTTCTGTAGATGCTTTGAGGGATATTTGTGACATGGTTGGAATGGACTTGTCCAAATACACATCTGATATGTTTCCAACTATATGAAGGTACATATAGATGATTAGGGATCCAAACATGATAATCTTTTTTTTGTCATGTTAAATAACCTTGATGTTGTCTATCAACTGTGCATGCAAGATCTCACACAAGTTGAATTCACCATCTTCCTTTACAAGTCTTATGGTTTCTAGAATAGTGCCCATAGACACACTATTCACCTTGCTGGTGTGATGAAATCTATAAACTAGTATCATTGACATCAGTTTGATGTCATCTTGCTCTATGGGCTTAATAGTCATGCCACACCTATCACTTCTTGACTTACATGCTTGCTTCACCATTTTCCTCACATCCTTACCCAATGGAAGGATGACACCTATCTTAGAAAGACCTATCATCTCATGTATCAAGTCTCCTATGATTCTTACTGGTACATCTCCAATCCAAAATAGATCATCATGGATTCTGCTCAACAAAATCTTTATCCATTCAGTTTAATAGAATTCATATGTCATGGCATATTCAATAATCAGGTGATCATTCCATTTGGTGTATTCATCTATGAACATTTTTTTCGGTTTCAACATTGTTTCCATGTGCACCCTTAACCTATCAAGTCCAACAAGCTCCTTCTTATAGTAGATGCAAGCCCTTATGTCTTCCACATGTATGACACCCATAGGCGTGCAGGATAATACTCCCTCTAAATCATGTAGGGTTGATTTAAGTGGGTTCTTCTTAAAAACATATATTTTCTTCTTAGTGACATCATAAACAATGGGAGTGGCCATGACTTACTTGATAAATGCTTTCCAATTTATCTCTAAGATATTCTGAAGGCTTCCAAATTGGCACAATGAGCTAGGGTTTCTACAACCAATCAAATGCACTGCAAACACTAATAATTCAATCACCAACAACTTCCAAGGCTCAATATTCTCTTCAATCTCTCTGAATCTAAATGCAATGAGTAATGAAACAACATTCTATGTACTTAAAGTAAGAATTTTTCCATTAATGCAAGTCATGTAAACCAAGCTATCACTTCAAAATTTCAAACTCAGGTTCTGCTAACAATCATCTTGTGCGCTCTTGCACAAAGGTTCCTAAATACTTCAAAAGATTATGTCCAAAGGCACATACTTTGAGTATGAGTATACTAGCCATGTAGGGGTCTAGAGCTAAATTAGCTCCCCCTATGACCCTAAGGGCCATTCATGAAGATGTAGAGGGTGTGTCCACTGGGGATGCATCCAATACATTCTCATCAGTCTTGTCCTTCTTTCCTTTTGACCAAATCAAGCTTGCATCCTCTGAGGCTTTCACAAAATTGACTTCTCCTTCAGGATCCAATACTGGTTCTTCGGCCTTTTTGGGGCTTTCTTGGCCCTGCATCCTTGATCTACAAAACTTTGAGATATGTCTAGCCTTGTTACAAGAGTGAAAAATGACTGGAGGTCTCATATTCCTCGGTGTGTTGACATGAGTCACCATTTTGCATTGTTTTGTTGAGTGGCCATTATAGTTACATATCTGACATGTAACATTCTGAGAACTTCTTGCATTTGTCTGATTCTGACTTCTTTGATCATGTTGAAACCTGTTCTTCTTACTAGTCCTGCAATTCATATCTTTATGTCCAAATCTATTGCATGTATAATAGTAACCATTAAAAGGTCTTACATCTATATAGTTTCTTGCAATGTTACCATGCTTGTTACATGCAAAACAAGTACATTCTCTTGGCTTGCGCTCATTCTTAGGAGGTCCACCATTGTCATTGGTTTGATCTTCAGTATTCTTAGTATTAGTAAAGTTATTCTTTCTTGCTCGCATGTTGTCAATCTAATTTTGTGCTTCATTGTATCCATTACAACTAGCATCTCCTTTGGATCTTCTTGCATACAACTGAGATTCTATCAAATTAGCACTGGTGTGCAATTTATCAATGTGATTCTTTTCTTCTTTCAGTTCATACTCCAATCTTTCTTTGCAATTCCTTAGATCTAAGATTTCCAAGTTAGCTTCCCTTAACTCCTCATTGAGTTTAAGGTTCTCCTTGACCTGTTCATTGTAGACTTCCTGATTATTTGTCAGCTTATCATCAAACTCTTCCATTTTACTTAACAAGGATGCATTTTATTCATTCAACCTCTTGACCTTTTCTTCAAGATCATTGCTAGAGTGTTCTTTCAAATCCTTTCTTAGTTTTTGGATAACTAATTGTGCATCACTGACCTTTTCCTTTAGTTCTTCAATTTATCTTTCTGAATTATCTAAGTCTTTAGGAGAAACTTCAAGATTTCTTTTCAGATGTTTCATTTCTTCTTTGTCCATGATCTCCTTACGTGGTTAAACTTCTTTGCTGAGGACCAAAGGTCTGATACCAATTGTTAGGATGGGAACACTGAGAGGGGAGGGGGGGGGGTGAATCAGTGTTCACTATATTTTAACTTTTCACCTTAAACAAAATACTGAACTTAATTTCTTAAATACTGAAGTAAACATTCACATAAACATGAAACATGAAATCAACACATGACACCAATATGATTAAGGGGAAACCCAAATAGGTAAAAACCTCGGTAGGAATTGACACCCACTAATATTCTGCTCTAATGTTTTGTGATCCTTGTTAGAAGATCCTTTAACCTATTAGGAGTAGGTTTAAAATGCTTTAAGTACAGTAGAACTAGTTAAGGGTCAGACCCTATTAGGATTCTTTTACAATGATCCCTGTTAGGGGAGTGGACTCACTATCCTAGAGCTCACTGCTTAAATGATGAAGGCTACAACCTTCTATAATTAGATACACACTATATCTACCGAGTGAATTCTCATTATGACATTGCTTGTCAGATCAGTTCCTTTGACCTCTTACAAAGCCTTAATAAATCTCATAGTGTCTTCACACACTTCTTCTCTGCTATTCATAACTCTATCTCAACTTTCATGCCAAATAAAATGGGCGCACCTTATATTTATATGCTCATACAAAATAATCAACTAGGTCAGCCCTATAACTAATTAAAAACATTGCTTCCAATTAAATTTATACATATAAACATGTCGGAAACCTAAATACAATAGGCACATAGCATCTACAACCTTATATTAAAAACACATACCAAAATGTTAACTGTCAGCTCCATGCTCTGTTCTCTGCTAGCACACACTGGCTGTGCAACTTCAACTGACTCTGTCTTTTACATCCTTTCATATCTGATCATGCGCTCATAGACTAAGCATGAGTATAGTCTAACCATCATAACTTCTAGGGTGCATACCATAATTCATTTTTACACATGTGTGTTGATGCTCTGAGCTACAGGAACTATGTACACTATCCAGTCTTCAACACTTAACTGAATTCTGATGTTCACCCCAAGTGCGTTGACTCCAAACTGCTATATGACTTTTTTGCCATAATGAAAACACTATATCAAGTCATATACTTTAGTATAGTCAACTTTCCAACTGATCTTTTGTTCATCTTCAAGATCCATTCATTATTCCCTCAAAGTAAATTCCAAGCATACAATCATGGAGGTTTAGATTTACATTTGTCAATGTTATGTCCAAGCTTTCATATCAACATACTTATTCATATTTGAAATACAATTGCATATCTATTGAATATCATAGCTTTTTTTTTAGATCTACTTCTACTACTTGCTAGCATTCTCTATTTCAATTTCATTATTAAGGTTGATTCCAAACTGGGGTATGACCAAGGAAAACCCCTCATCCAAAAAAAAAACCATTTTTCTTGTAGGTACAGTGACAGGACAATGAATTGAAGTGTAGATCTGGATACCCTTTTTGGTGAACTTTCGAGATCCGTTAATAGAATTTCTATCAGAGCTATTTCTAGTCAAGGATGACCTTCAGTGGGGGGTAAGATTGTGCCCCAGGGTAAGATTATGCTCCGCTATCTAGGTCAAGGTTGACCTGGCTAAGAAAAGAATAAGATTATTGGGTTTTGTTGATCTCATAGTTTTAGTTTAGAATCCTAAAACCATGCAATTAAATATTTAATTATTTAATAATGCACTCAAACATAATTGAATATAATTACCAATTAAATAACCAATGAAATCCAAATATTCAATTATAAATCTTTTAATTAAATTTCCTCAAATGAACTTAGGAACATGATTAATATTAAATTTCAACTATAATCATTAATCAATACATCATAGAAAATCACCCACATAAGAAATCACTAGTACATTTGACCTTATTCCTCTACCAAAATTTTTGACCATCAATTAAAAATGTTTAGGTTGGTCAGATTATAGAAGGAAAACTTTCTTCTTCTTTTTAATTCATGCCTATGTTGGTCAAAATTTCAACCAATACCATGTAGGTCAAAATTTTGACCAACACGTGCATAACTTAAAAAAAAAAAGATTTCATATCTCATTTGTTTATGAGATCAAGCTTGGACTACATGAAGGAGGAGCCCCTATGAGGCTTTTAACTATTATTTGGTGTTAAAGGAGGACCGCCTATGAGGGTTTCCACTGTTATTTGGTGTAAAAGGAGGACCATCTGCGAGGGTTGCCACTATTATTTGGTGTAAAAGGAGGACCACCTGCGAAGGTTGCCACTATTATTTTGGTGTAAAAGGAGGACCACCTGTGAGGGTTGCCAATGTTATTTGGTGTAAAAGGAGGACCGCCTGTAAGGATTTCCTTACTCTGCATTTGTCTGGCATTGTTTTATGCTTCTATGCTATTGGTACTTGTTGGTTACCTACTTAGGGCCCGTGAGCAATGTGCCAGGGCATCATGTATTGTGTATTTTCTAGCACATTTTTAATCACTGTATAAGTGTTTGAGATTTTGATCTCTATTTATATACATTGTTTCTATTACATTCATGAGGTACTTATTGATAAGCCCATGGCTATGTTCTTTACATTACATTAAGCTAGGACATCATTATTTTGTGTTTATCCTAATTTTTTTACTCATGAACAACCCATGAGTGATTTATTATTCATCCAAGGTGCCATTGTTACTTGTTGGTTACCTTCTTAAGGCCCGTGAGCAATGTACCAGGCCATCATGTATTGTGCATTTGTTGGCACATTTTTTATCACTATATAAGTGTTTGATATTTTGATCTTTTTTTATATACATTGCTACTATTACATTCATGAGGTACTTATTAATAATCCCATGGCTATGTTCTTCACATTACATGAAGCTAGGACATCATTATTTTGTGTTTATCCTAAATACTCTACTCATGAAAAACCCGTGAGTTATTTATTATTCATCAAAGGTGCGATTGTTACTTGTTGGTTACCTACTTAGGGCACGTGAGCGATGTGCCAGGGCATCATGTATTGTGTATCTGCTGGCACATTTTTTATCACTATATGTGTTTAAGATTTTGATCTCTATTTATATACATTACTACTATTACATACATGAGGTACTTATTGATAAGCCCATGGCTATGTTCTTGACAGTACATGAAGCTAGGGTATCATTATTTTGTGTTTGTCCTAAATTTTATACTCATGAACAACTCGTGAGTGATTTATTGTTCATCCAATACGCCATTGTTACTTGTCAGTTACCTACTTAGGGCCCATGAGCAATGTGCCAGGGCATCATGTATTGTGTATTTGTTGGCACATTTTTTTATCACTGTATAAGTGTTTGAGATTTTGATCTCTATTTATATACATTACTACTATTACATTCACGAGGTACTTATTGATAATCCCAGGCTATGTTCTTCACATTACATGAAGTAAGGGCATCATTATTTTGTGTTTATCCTAAATTTTCTACTCATGAACATCCTGTGAGTGATTTATTGTTCATCCAAGGTGCTATTGTTACTATTTGTTAGAGATCTAATTGGATTGTTATGGTATTATGATGCATTTACATTGAAGTCTTGGATAGTTTCTATTAAATTTTGGAAGTGTTTAATCCCTCAAAAAGTGACTATCCCTATACAGTCAGGGTATCTAATAGTTTGTCAAAATAACCCCACCCCATATAAAAAAACCAAAAAAGATCAATACAATGACAAGTTTGAAGCCAAAAACCATCCCTACAGTAGGCCCACAAATGCAAAGAAAGCATTTCATCATAATTCTTCCAAAACATAGCTTAAAATAGGCATCTTGACAATCTGGCCACACTCAAGAGGTTTCCCAAACCACTAAAATCTTCTATTGTCACCATTCACTAGAGTAGCAAGAGTGAGCTGCATATGCAAATTCTTGCTTCCGGCCAGTCTCCCATGACAATGTCTTGACTCCATTTATAGACCCACTTGACCATGATCACCAGCGATCTCAACATGCCTCTAAGCCTTTATCTCTTGGATAAAAAGACAGTGCTTGATTCTGTGCAGCCCAATTTATAATGTGGCACACCTTTCTTCCTCTTCATTTTCAGCACTCCAAAGAATCAAGGGATGAAGGGGGGGAGTAAAATCACCCACATGTATCCAAACACAACCTGGAACTACAAAACCTTCCCCTGATGTGACATTAATGAGAAGGGATTCCATTCCTCCTCTCCATTCATCCTTCACATACTGGAGTATTAGTTGGGTGGTATCTTCCTATGTGCCCAACTCTAAACACCAAGCCATAAACATTGATGAAATATGGACATTAGTGTTTAGAAATACTTATTAGATCGAAATAGAAAATGAAGTGCTGGAGATTTGATTGACATGACTAGAAAAAATAGCTTTGTTAAAATATATATTCCTTTTGTGTGGGCATTATATTCTTTGTACACTACTGACCTAAAAGTGAGTGTGAACAATTCCCCTTTTAAATGGAGAAGGATATTGGTTTTGTGGTCAGCACCCTCATTTGTGAAGGAATTTTTTCTTCCCCTTATGTAGGCTATGAAATTTTTATTTTTTTTCTTCTTTATTAAACATCTAGGGTATAGTCAGTTTAACAGTAGTTTGACATAAAATATATGAAGGCTATTTAGTTTATCTTAGGGATAGAGATAATTTCATTTTAGCTTTGGTTGTGTTAAAAGAACTATGTTGACTTTATTTTGTAGTTGTTTAACATGAGAGTTTGTAGATTTATAGGAGTTCACATTTTAATGGGAACGTATCATTCAATTGAGCATTAATGCCCATCTATAACTAGTGAGATGAACATAACTCATGTACCTCATGCTAGTGTGCTTGGATACCTTGTATACACTATTTTCATTAGACTAGACATTATCCAAATAGTGAGTATTTATATAAAGTGCTATAACACATAGGTGGTCATCCTTTTACACTAATTAATAACAATGACAACCCTTATAGGTAGTTGGATAATATCTAGTCCAATCCAAGAACACTAGCATGAGGTACATGAGTTATGTGCATCTCACTAGATATAGATGGGCATTAATGCTCAATTGAATGATATGTTCCCATAAAAATGTGAACTCCTATTAATCTACAAACTCTCATAAATATTAAAGCATCCATTTTTCTTTTCTGCAATAAATAGCCTACCAGATTAAGTATCTTCCAACAATAAACTCTTTCATGTTGAGAGAAGTGCAGCCTTACAAAGAATTATCTACAAAAGTTTAGTCTAGAATTGAGTCCCTGTGAGAATGTTGCTAAACAATATTGGAAAAGCTACCATTCAGGTTCTCCTTCTAGGTTTGAAGCAAAGATAAATATAATATCCCTCCCTAGGAAATATTCAGACACAAGACCTGTGTTATCATTGATAAAAATAGTTTTGGTTTCTTTTATTTGAAAAAGGGTTTGTGTTTTGACTTAATTGGTTTATCTAAATCTATTTCAGCAACCGTTATCTTGATAAAATCTCTACTTGGTTTCAACACCCATGTTAGTTTTGAAGTAAACAATGGTATAATATCATTTGGGTTTTTGATGTAGGAGCATCCTGGGTGTAAGATCAATCTTTCATCACCCAAAAATATTTATGTTGCTTTTCAATAAGGGCTATCTTGTGCAAAGCTTCTATTTATGGAAACTTACTATTTTTAATAAGTTGGTCATATGATCTCAGAATGTTCTGATTTCATAGTTGGAGGTTCATCCTAATCATATCAACCTACCAATTGAGTTGCATTGCCACATCATCTGTATTGGTGAAGTTATTGATGTCACTAGATATGAAATCTTTCAGGTCTATTTTGAAGGCCTTAGAGGCTCCAGATCACAATAGACCCCTAACTGGATGGAGCTTGTGCAAGTCAGGCACTGTAGATCTCATCATGACATTTTTGAAAAGTGGTTATAATAGAAAAATGAAGCTATGGTTAAAAAGTTATGGCCTCCGAAAGTTGGGCTACCTAAAAGCATATTTTATATTTCTTTTGAGCCGACCCTATTGTAAAAATTGTGAAAATAAAATAATTCTATGTATAGTCGACCTTAAGGGCTAATTTTATGGAACCTTCTCGGGCAGTGGAAATTGTCTATATAAAGAAGGCCCATAGTGTTGTCTAGGGCAGTTCTGGTAGTAGATCTAGGTAATAATTCAAGGCTTTGTCCTACAGAATATTGTAAAGGAATGCCTATGTGGCTTTGCATATTGTAATTCTAAAAGTTTGTAATTCCACATTTGTGGAGATAATAAGAAGCCCATTTTCTATTCTTGCAAATTGTTGTTATTTCTCTATTTATGTTATGTGTTTTTGGTATTAAGGGGAGTACCCTTCATCAAGTGGTATTAGTGTAGGAGTTCCTGAGTGTGTAAATAGATCACCAATTGTGAGGCAGTTTGTACTAGGACTATGGGTTCGGGTTTTTGTGTAAATAGATCACCGATTGTGAGGTAGTTTGCACCAAAACCGTGGTTAGAGTTTCAGCAAGCAATGCGAAAATGCCTCCACGAAGGGAATGTGGTGGAAGAGCTGGTGTTGTAACACCTAAGGTTATGAAACTACAGAGACAAGTGCAAGCATTGCAAGAGGAGATTCATAGAGGAATGAATCTTAATATCAGAGATGAAAGCGAGGATGAAGCCGAAGAAGGAAATTTTGAACAAGGAGAAGTCAAAAATTTTGAATCAAGAAGAAGAAAGACTTTTCCAATCCATTTTGAAGATCTGGAAGAGACCTAAGATTGAGGTCCTGACATTTTCTAGAAATCTTAACCTAGAAGAATTGATCAACTAGATAATTGAATGTGAAGAATATTATGAGTATGAAGATATTGAGGATCCTGATAGGGTCAAGTTTGCGAAGGCCAGATTGAAGGGTCATGAAAAGATCTGGTGGCAAGAGATTCAATTGGAGTGAAATAGAAGAGGAAAGGATAAAATCACAAGATGGGATCAGATGGTGGATAAATTGAAGCAACAGTTCATCCCTGTTGATTATGAGCTTGATCTACTAAAAATATGCAAAATTTGAAGCAAGTGGGAAGATCTATCTGAGTTCTATTGAATCCTCATTAGAACAGGCTATGCGGAAGCTGATAAGGAGAAAGTTTCCTATTACCTTAATGGGTTGAGTCCAAGCATTCAAGAAGAGTTGAATCTGGTTCGAATGAACAGTATTGAAGAGGCATATCAATTTTCCCTAAAAGTAGAAGAAAAGCTAAACAAGAAGTTTGAGAGAAGACAAAATAGAAGAGGTCATAGTGGATAATCTGGTTGATGGTCATATGAAGGCCAAAATGAAGATTTGAAAAAGAAGGATGAGGCCAGTAGTAGTCAAAATTAGAGAACAAACAATCCCAATCATTTCCAAGATTACAACAATAGAGATTAGAGAGGAAGAGGAAGAGGACAAGGATCCGAAAGAGGAGGCTTCCATGGAACATGTTTTCACTGTAGGGAAGAAGGTCATAGGGCATTTGAATTTCCTCAATAGAAAGGAAGGACAGATAGGAGGAATGAAGGCCATGCTAGAGTTGCACATGTAGATGAAGATGCCAAATCATCAAATTTTAAAGAGGCTGAAAGAGGAGAAATGTTCATTAACAGAAGAGTCTTGCTGAGTGCTTGGAATAAACTTGAGCAAAGGAGGAGCCTGTTTCGTACTAGATGCAAGTGTGAGGGTAAATGTTGTGATGTGATTATTGATAGTGGAAGGATTGACAATCTAGTTTAAGAAGAGATGGTGACAAAGTTGAAGCTCAAGAGACATAAACACCCACATCCATATCGGATTTCCTAGGTATAGGATGACCACAAGGTCATGGTCAGTGAACAGTGCCTAGTAAAGTTCAAGATTGGTGGGTACCATGATGAGGTACTATGTGATATCATACCTATGGATGCATGTCACATGTTGTTGGGTAGGCCATGGCATTTTGACATATGTGTTGTACATGATGGTCATGTGAATACCTATTCCTTGACAAAGGATGGAGTGTGACATAAGCTAAAGCCATTGAAGGAGACCGAAGAAAAGGTATGTGATAATGCAAGAATAACTTTTGTTGATGGAATAAAATTCTTAGATGGTATGAGGCATGAGCATGTGTGTTTTTCTTTAATTCTAAAAGCTGGTAAAGAGGAAGTAGAGGATGTACCTATAGAGGTTACAAATTTTTTGAATGAGTTTCATGATATTGTGTCTGATAATGTGCCTGATGGATTACCACTGATAAGGAAGATCAGTTATCAGATAGATTTGATTCTAGGAGCTAGTTTTTCAAACAAGGCAGCACACAGAATGAAACTAGCAGAAAGTGAAGAGTTGAATAGACAAGTACATGAGTTGTTATAAAAGGGATTGATTCAGGAGAGCCTGAGTCCATGTGTTGTACCAGTAGTATTAGCACCAAAAAAGAATGGAGAATGGAGGATGTGTACAGATTCTAGAGAAATAAACAAGATCACAATAAAGTATAGGTTTCTATTGCCACAAATGGATGACATTATGGACTATTTGAGTGGAGCTGTGTATTTCTCAAAGATACATCTAAAGAGTGGATATCGCCAGATTCAGATCAGAGAAGGAGATGAATGGAAGACTACCTTCAAGACAAAGGAGGAACTATATGAGTAATTAGTCATTCCTTTTGGGCTAACCAATGCACCGAGCACTTTCATGTGGCTCATGAATGAGGTTCTGAAAGAATTTCTAGGTAGGTTTGTCATTGTTTACCTAGATGATATTTTGATCTTTAGTAAGACATTGGAAGAGCATATGATGCATATTCTTATGGTGTTTGAGAAGTTGAGATGAGAAACTATTGATTAATTTGAAGAAGTGTAGTTTTGTGAAGAAAGAGTTAGTGTATTTGGGATTTGTATTTTTAGCAGAAGGTCTGAAAATAGACCCAGAGAAAGTGCAAGCTATCCTTGAATGGCCTACTCTAAGGCGTGCTACTAAGGTAAGATATTTTCATGGTTTGGCTATCTTTTACAGAAAGTTTATCAGAAATTTTAGTAGTATTTGTGGACCCTTGACTGAAACAATGAGAGAAGATAGAAAAGAGTTCAAGTGGACTCATGGAGCATATAAGAGTTTTAAACTATTGAAACAGAAAGTTAGAAAACAACCTATTTTAGCACTTCTAAATTTTAATAAGGTATTTCAAGTAGACTGTGATGCTAGTGGTACTGCAATAGGGACTGTTATGAGCCAAGAAGGTAAACTTGTTGCTTATTTTAGTGAAATGTTGAATGATGCCAAGAGGAAATATTTTGTTTATGATCAAGAATTTTATGCTATAGTTCATACATTGAAGAAGTGATGTTAATATGATTTATAATAATAGAGAGGGGGGGTGAATTAGTTGTTCTCAGGTCCATATGTATAAAACAAACTTCAAAAACTTTTCTTTAAATCAGATCTAAAAACCAAAACCAACTCGATCATCACTAATTCTATAATAGAAACATATAACATTGCAGTCCACTACCCAACTATATCTAACTTGTAAAACACAAAAATGTTTAAATCAAAACATTCACACAAGCATTGACACTAGGATTTATAGTGTAAACCCAATCTGGGAAAAACCACTTTGTAACATGCTACTATTATTTTCACTCTTCTGAAGTGAGCTCAATTAAAAGCCAACCCTGTCAAAGGTTACAATAGACATTGTTAGGTGTGACCCAGTTAAAGGATTTCAATCACTCTGTTAGAAGTGAGTCTTGTTATAGGACTTACATACATTCCATTAGAATGCAACCTTGTTCAAAGGATTTAAATATATGACTATTAGGTCAACCTCTGTTAGAAATATTTTGATTGTTACAATGGTTAGAAAGTAGCAGCAGTATTGATCTGAAAAACATACAACTCACTTTGCAAATATCAGATCTAATTCTATACACAAATGTTGGTTTACTGACTTTAAAACTTTTTCATCTCCATCTCTGATTTGCTCAGAACTTTTCTTCAACCAATCACCACACTTCTCCTTCAACCTTTTCTGCTTATACAATCAATAAAATCTACTAATCTTCTAGCATCCTCTTTTCACCCATGCACACACATATCTAATTCTTAGGTTCCCTTAATACTTCCTCAATTAGGTTAACTCATCTTTTGCAACTCAATCTCCTTTTTAGATCTTAGGGTTAGGTTAGATTCATTGAATCTACCTGCTTTATGTTCTTTGGCTCCTTTTCTAGAAACATCTCAAATCTCTTAAAGATTTATAATAAAACATTTTTCAGTGCATTCAATGTTTTCAAACAATCAATAAATAAAGTCAAGACATTTTATATAATCCAAGAATTCAACAATGTCAGCTCCAAATCTAAATTATCTTCAAATATAAAAATACTAATGCTCAGTCAATACTGTGATCAACTACTTGGTCTTCATGTAGAAAGCGCGGTCATTACTAAAAATGTTTCCTCGGCTTATACTCTCTTTCTTAGCAATTAACTGATGTTCAGTCGACACTAGAATTTTTCTCGACATCTATTGACTCGGTCGACACTAACATCACTCGGCTTAAACATGATTTCTCTATTTTTTCTTGGTCAAACCTACCAGTTTATTCTTCAATCTTACTAAGATAAACAATACATTGTCTCATCATTGTACAACATAGTCAAGTACAGTTTGTAGTATCAAAATAACTCAACCTTTCCTTAGGTGCTATTGTTACCATCCTTTCTTTCCCTTCTTCACAATAATACAATAGATATAGTACTTTCCTAAGTAGCAACAATATTACTAGTTAAGGTTTGACATTAATGATGACACAACAATTGCTTCAATTGAAATTTCCAACAATCTCCCTCTTTGGCATTGATGGCAACACCATATGATATCACCTGAATAACACATGGATTACCAACCAATCTAAAAACTTGTCTGTCCATCAAATTTTGTTTTTGTAATATCCTTAGCTTCATTCTGATTCAGAATCTATTAGCCTCACTTCTGTGACTATTAGAAATATCCAAATCTCCCTCTATGTTGATCCTTCATCTCAGTTCATCATCTCCCTTACTTTTCTTTTCATTGTCATGTGTTATTATATCATCTTAGTTCATCTCCCTCTTTGACAAAAATTCCAAAGTAGCAACTAAAGCATACATCCATCAAATGTAGATATTATCTATGTAGTTAAATGTTTCTCCCTCTGTCATCTTGCTTATGACTGATTCCTTGTCTTTGCTCTTCTTCACAACTCTAGGCCAGTCCTAAAGTGTGACAATCTTCTGCATCAATCTGTCAGATAGTTTTCTATATCATATTTGATGTAGTGCTCCTAGCTTAACTAGGAAGCCTCAATTAAAGGAAGGACCCCTAATTGACTTCTCAAATACTCATGCGTTTCTTTAGGTAAAGCTTTAGTGAATATGTCTACTAATTGTTCCTTTGTATTCACATATTCCATTCAGACTTCTTTATCTTGTACCAATTCTCTCATATAGAGATACTTGATTGCTATGTGCTTGGTCTTAGTATGCATCAATGGATTCTTAGAAATGTTGATAGCACTTTTCTTGTCATAGAAGATAACAAAATGTTCAGTGATTTCTTCTTTCATGCCTACCAACAATTGTTTTATCCATACCAAATTTGAATAGTTTACTATAGCAACAACATACTCGGCTTCAACAGTAGATTGGGAAATGCAATTTTGTTTCTTACTTATCTAGGAGACTAATCTCTATCCAAGAAAGAAAGCTCCACCACTAGTACTCTTTTTTCCATCTACATTTCTTGCCCAATCAGCATCTATATATACTCTTAGTTCAAACTTTTCATCCTTCTTGTAATATAGCCCATAGTCAGTAGTCCCTTTCAAGTATCTCATAATTTTTTTCATAGCCATCATGAGTGTTTCCTTAGGATTGGTAGAGAATCTTGCCACAATCCCAACATCTAGTGCAATATCTAGTCTACTATGTACAACATACTACTATTTTCCAATCATGGATCTATACAAAATCTGGTTCACTTTTATAGCATCATCATTCTTAGATAACTTTTATCTAGTAACCATAGGAGTACTCACTTTTCTAGAATCTTCCATCACAAAAGTTTTCAGTATCTCATTAACATACTTAGACTGTGTAATGAAAATTCCTTTCTTCATTTGATAAACTTGTAAACCAACAAAGAATTTGATCTCACCAAACATACTCATTTCAAATTCAGTTTGCATTTCATTTGAGAATCTTTTACACAAAGCATCCTGTCTGCCAAAAATAATATCATCCACAAAATTTTTTTCCAACAGGATACCTTTACCTTCTTCGTCTTTCATGTACAAATTGCTTGTGTCATTTTTTCTTGAAAATCTAATCTATATCAAGTAGTTGTGCAATCTCTCATACCACACTCTAGGAGATTTTTTTAATCCATATAGTGCTTTGTTTAGTTTGCATACCATGTGTCTTCTATTTGGATCAATAAAATCTTTTGGTTGTTCTATGTAAACTTCTTCTTCTAGTATACCATTTAAAAATGTAGACTTGACATCCATTTGATTTACCTTAAAATATTTTTAAGTAGCATATGCAAGTAGAGTTCTTACTCCTTCCAATATAGCTACAGGGGAAAATGTCTCCCCATAATCTATTTCTTCTTTTTGTTTGTAGCCTTTGCATACCAGCCTAGTTTTGTTCCTAGTTATTTCACCATTTTCATTCAACTTATTCCAGAACACCCACTTTGTTCCTATAACATTTTTGTTTTTAGGTCTTGGCACTAGAGTTCAAGTATCATTCTTCTCTATCTATTCTACCTCTTCATTCATTTCTTGTATCCAGTCTATATTTTCTAATGCCTCTCTAGTTGACTTAGGTTCAAATTCACCTAGTAAACATGTTGGATCCTTTGTCTTACTTCTGGTCAAAATTCTAGTATGTTTGTCTCCAATTATCTATTCAGGCTTGTGATGTCTTCTTAAATATTTTGCCAAAATAGGTTCATCTCTTCTCTCCTCTATTTCATCAGGTTCCTCAACAAGATTGTCAAATTCAGCTTCTGAATGCTCAACAACCTATTCTCGACACTCGACAACATTATCTTGTCACTCAACATGTTCTTGTTCTCTTTTGATACTATTTTCCTGATGCTCGATAGTATCTTCCTATTGCTCAGCATTGCTTACCTGAGACTCGGCATCAGGTGCAAGTCTATTACTTGCCTCTTCTTCTTCTTCAATATACACAAAAGATCTATTATCTTCTAGTTCTCTTTTTTTGTCAACTTCATTTCTTTCTGCATACTCATCAACTTTGACATTCACACTTTCCACAATTTTGTTAGTGTTAGAGTTCAAACACTTATAAGCTTTACTTTTTGTGGAATACCCTAGGAATGTGCCTTCATCACTTTTAGCATCAAACTTTCCATTCCTATTGTCTTTTAATATGTAGCACTTTCTTCCAAAGATTCTAAAGTATTTAAAACTCAGTGCATGCTCATGCCATAATTCATAGGGTTTCAGATTTATAGCTTTCTTGATCTGTACCTGGTTAAGAGTGTAGACAACTTTACTTATACCTTATTTCCAGTATTTCTGTGCCACATTCTTTTCAATCAACAATGTCCTTGCACAATCCAAGATAGATCTATTTCTTCTCTCTACTATACCATTTTGTGGAGGTGTTATAGGTGTAGACATCTATCTTTTGATCTCTCTTTCATTGCAAAATAGATTACATTCATTTGATAGAAATTCTCCACCTCCATCAGATCTAAGACATTTCAGGTTCCTTCCTGTCTCCTTCTCAACCTTAGCCAAATACCACTTAAAGAATTGAAAAGCATCATATTTTTCTTTTAGAAACATTACATGCATCATCCTAGTATGATCATCAACAAACAAAATAAAATATCTAGCACCACAGTAACTTTGTACACCCATAGGTCCACAAAGGTTAGTATGAACCAAATCTAAAATGTTTTCAGAAGTAAAAGATTTTCTCTTAAAACTTGACTTTGTCATTTTTCCTAGCTGACATTCCTTGCACATCACATTCTCAAATTTTTTCAATCTAGGTAGACCTTTTACTTTATTCTTCTTACTTATTTCTACCAAATTATCAAAGTTAATATGACATAGCCTCTTATGCCATTACCAAATTTCATCAAGTTGTGCAACCATACATATTCCTTTAGATAGGTCAAGATAGAACAAATTACCTCTAGTCTACTCTCCACTTTCGATCAGTTCACCAGTAGTATCAAATATTTTAGCTTTCTTGTGATGAAATTCCACTCAATAACTAGTGCTGTTGAGCTATGCAACACTTAGGAGATTGTAATTTAGACCTTCAACCCAATATGCATTTTCACAAGAGATCTTATCAGTTAGTTTAATCAAACCTTTTCCTCTAATAGGACATGGTGCATCATTACCAAATTTTACACTTTTACCTCTATAATGATGTAAGGTCTCAAACTTACTCTTGTCACTAGTCATGTGATGTGAACAACCACTATCAATAATCCATTTGTCATTCTTGTTCACATAGGAGATCAATGCAATTTTCTCATCCTCATTAGATTCATCTTTCATTGCAACATAGACTACCTCAATTTCAAAATCATCACTATGAGTGTCAGTTTCTTCTTCAGCAATGTAACAAGATTTCTTACATTTTCCTTTGTAGTCTTTGTACCTTCGGTAACTTTTGTCATCTCTTCTATCTTTGTGTTTTTTTTTTTTTTCTTCATCTTTATCATTCCTGTCAGGACATCTAGCAGCTATATGACCAACTTTATTACATGAAAAATATGTAATAGGGAGTTTACCTTTATATTTTCCTTTTCCCCTTCTCAGTCTTCTAGCCATAAGAGTTCTAGATCTTCAAGTTCTTCACAAGAAGTGTCACTGTCACTTTCACTTTCACTTTCACTGATGCATCTTTATTTTTCTTTCTTTGGCTTGTTCAAAACTAATTGTGACTTAAAATCAGATTCAACATTACCAATACTACCAATAGTGAAGTTATAATAGTTAGAGAGTTCAAAAGAAGTCATCTTGCCAACCAAACTTTCCAAAGTAAGCACATTTGCAGAGTTACATCTAGATTTCTGAATAGCTGAGATCTTAATAGCATATATAAGACATAGAGTTCTTAGTACTTTTCCAATTATAGTTTCATCATCAATAGTCCCATTTACTCCTCTAATAGCATTCACAACTTCTTTTATTCTACCACAATATTGTGCAATGTTCTCACCTTCTTGCATTATCATTTCATCAAACTTACCTCTGAGACTTTCGGCCTTAGCTTTTAGTACATTTATGTCACCACCATAGATCTTTGCAAGAGTGTCCCACATCTCCTTAACACTTGTGTAATCCTTAATGTCCTCAAACTCTGGATAGCTTAGTGTAGATGCAATTTCTAGCATTGTCTGATTATGTTCTTTCTTAGTTCTCATTTCTTCGGTAATAAAAGGTGTGACAAGTGAGACATAGTCATTCTCAATGTAGTAATTTTTAGAATCTTCAATACCGGCTAGATGTAGCTTCATCAAGATTTTCCATGTACAGAAGTTTTCCTTATTCAGCTTCAGTACCTCCTTCTTATACATCTTGATCATTTGCTTCTAGTCCCTTTAAACTTGATTTTTGTAAACATCAATAATAAGAAACATGGATCTAATACCAATTGTTAATATGATATAGAACAAGAGAAAGGGGGGGTGAATCAGTTGTTCTCAGGTCCAGATGTATAAAACAAACTTCAAAAACTTTTCTTTAAATCAGATCTAAAAACCAAAACCAACTCGGTCATCACTGATTCTATAATAGAAACATATAACATTATAGTCCACTACCCAACTGTATCTAACTTGTAAAACATAGAAATGTTTAAATCAAAACATTCACACAAGCATTGACAATAGGATTTATAGTGGAAACCCAATCTGGGAAAAACCACTTTGTAACACGCTACTATTATTTTCACTCTTCTGAAGTGAGCTCGGTTAAAAGCCAACCCTGTCAAAGGTTACAATACACACTATTAGGTGTGGCCCAGTTAAAGGATTTCAATCACCCTATTAAAAGTGAGCCTTGTTATAGGACTTACATACACTGCATTAGAATGCAACCTTGTTCAAAGGATTTAACATATGACTGTTAGGTCAACCCCTGTTAAAAGGATTTTGACTATTACAATGGTTAGAAAGTAGTGGCAGTATTGATCTGAAAAATATACAACTCACTTTGCAAATATCAGATCTAATTACGTACACAAATTCTAGTTTATTGACTTTGAAACTTTTCCATCTCCATCTCTGATCTACTCAAAAAATTTCTTCAAGCGATCACCACACTTCTCCTTCAGCCTTTTCTTCTTATACAGTCAATAAAAATTATCTTCCTTCATTCCCTTTTCACCCATCCATCCTCCTTCATATCCAATTCTCAGGTCAACTTAATACTTTCCTCTTTTAGGTTAACTCATCTTTTGTCACTCAATCTCCTTCGTAGATATTAGGGTTAGGTCAGATTCATTGAATCTACCCACTTTATGTTCTTCGGCTCCTTTTATAGAAACATCTCAAATCTCTTTAAGATTTACAATAAAATATTTTTCAATGCATTCAATGCTTTTGAACAATCAATAAATAAAGTCAACACATTTTACATAATCCAAGAATTCAACAATGTCAACTCCAAATTTAAATTCTCTTCAAATATAAAAATACTGATGCTCAGTCAATACTGTGATCAACTACTTGGTCTTCATGTAGAGAGCTCGATCATTACTAAAAATGTTTCCTTATCTTATACTATCTTTCTTAGAAATTAACTGATGTTCAGTTGACACTATAATTTTCCTTGGCATATACTGCCTTGGTCAACACTAACATCACTCAGCTTAAACATGATTTCTCTATTTTTTGCTCGGTCAAGCCTACCAGTTTAGTCTTCAATCTTACTAAGATAAATAATACATTGTCTCATCATTGTACAACATAGTCAAGTACACTTTGTAGTATCATGATAACTCAACCTTTCCTTAGGTGCTATTGTTACCATCATTTATTTCCCTTCTTTACAACAATACAATAGATATAGTACTTTCCTAAGTAGCAATAGTCTTACCAGTTAATGTTTGACATCAATGACAACACATCAATTGCTTCAATTATAGTTTCCAATAGTAGAGACACTATCTTCTTCCTAAGGAGTTTTTTTTGTATATTGATCATCAAGCTTTGCAATATTTGAATAGTTAAGGGAAGTTGAATCAGAGGCATTTGAAATGGGTTGAGTTTTTTTAGATTTATACATTTGTTTTGAAACAAAGAAGTGGAAAGTCAAATAAGATTTCAAATGCACTTAGCAAAAGGCAATTATTGCTGATAGAGATGCAGATTGAGGTAGTTGGGCTCAAGGAACTCAAGAATTTGTATCTAGAGGATCCTAATTTTGGTGAAGCTTCGAAAGCTTGTAAAGAACCTGTTACTCTAGATAAAACAAAGTGGTTGGACTTGATCATTCAGGATGATATGCTATTCAAAGAGAGTCAATTGTGCATTCCAAGAAGCTCTATGAGGGAGAATATCATCAAGGAGAAACATAGCGGAGGACTGGCTGGACATTTTGGTTAGGATAAAACCCTTGCTTTGGTAAGTGAGAATTATTATTGGCCATAGTTGTAGCAAGATATCAAGAAGTTTGTACATAGTTGCAAAGTATGTCAGATGGTGAAAGGAGTGAAGTAGAATATAGGTTTGTATCAACCATTACCTATACTAGAAAAGCCTTGGGAGGATATTAGTATGGACTTTGTTCTAGGTTTACCAAGGACACAGTGGGGACATGATTCAATTTTTGTGGTGGTTGATAGATTTTCAAAGATGGCACATTTTATTCCCTCCAAGAAGACTAATGATATTATTCATGTAGCAGAATTTTTTTTTAGAGAAGTAGTGAGACTACATGGTTTGCCAAAGAGCATAGTTTCAAACCAAGACACTAAGTTTGTTGGATATTTTTGGCATACATTATGGAAGAAGTTGAAGATGGATTTGAAGTTTAGTTCATCACATCATCTACAGACTGATGGACAGACAAAGATGGTGGATAGTTGTTTGGGGAATTTACTGAGATGTTTGGTTGGAGATAAGCCAACAAGATGGGATTTGATTTTACCACATGCGGAATTTGCATACAATAATTTTGTCAATAGGAGCACTGGTAAATCACTATTCTAGATTGTATATGGAACTAGTTCAAGAAATGTATCTGAGTTAAGGAAGATAGATAAAGGAGAAATAAGTAATGCTAAAGCTAAGGATTTTGTAGAACACTTGAAGAACATCCATGAGGAGGTGAGGAAGCACAATATAAGGCTAAGGAAGATGCGAAAAGAAGGCATAAGAAATTTTAGGTTGGTGAAGTCATGGCTCATTTGTGGAAGGAGTGATTTCTCATTGGTACATATAACAAGCTAAAAATGAAGAAGTTTGGGCCATGTAAGATATTGAAGAAGCGTGATTTAGGAAATGCCTATTAGGGAGAATTTCCTAATGAGATGAATATTTCACTAGTGTTTAACATTTTAGATTTGATAGAGTATCATGAAGGAGGTGTTGAAGATGAGATCACGATAGCACAATGGAGTATTCCAGCAGCCAATTCATATACCAAGGAGATTGAAGATATACTGGATAGTCATGTTGGTAGAAGCACAAGGAACAGGGTATATGAAGAATATCTAGTCAAATGAAAAGGATAGCCTGTTGAAGATTCATCATGGTTGAAAAAGAAGGAGGTTAACCGTCTTAGTTTTCCTTTACACACCTAAGTCATGATAGTGTCACTTCTCAAATTACTTTGGGTGTTTAATGTAGGAGCATCCTGGGTGCAAGAGCAATCTTGCATTACCCAAAAATATTTTTGTTGATTTTCAATAACAGCTATCTTGTGGAGAGTTGCTATTTATGGAAACTTACTATTTTTAGTAAGTTGGTCATATTATCTCAGAATGTTTTGATTTCATAGTTGGAGGTTCATCCTAGTCATATTAGCTTACCAGTTGATTTTCATTGCCACATCATCTATATTGGTGAAGTTATTGAGGTCTTTGGGTACAAAATCTTTTAGGTCAATTTTGAAGGGCTTAGAGGCTCTGGATCACAATTGACCCCTGGCTGGCTGGAGCTTGCGCAAGTTAGGCACTGTAGATCTCATCATGGTGTTTTCAAAAAGTGGTTACACTAGAAAATAGAGCTACGATTAAAACATTATGGCCTCTAGAAGTTGGGCTACCTAAAATCATATTTTATATTTCTTTTGAGCCGACCCTATTGTAAAAATTATGAAAATAAAACAATTCTATGTATAGTCAGCCTTAAGGGCTAAATTTCTAGAACCTTCTTGAGTAGTGGAAATCGCCTATATAAAGAAGGCCCGTAGTGTTGTCTAGGGCAGTCTTGGTAGTAGATCTGGGTAATAATTTGAGGCTTTGTCCTATAGAATATTGTAAAGGAATGCCCATGTGGCTTTGCATATTATAATTCTAAAATTTTTTAATTCCACATTTGTGGAGATAATAAGAAGTCCATTTTCCATTCTTGCAAATTATTGCTTTTTCTTTGTTTCTTTTATGTGCTTGTGGTATTAAGGGGAGTACCCTTCATCAGTTTACTAAATTGTGGTAAAGTTTTGTGTTATACCCATATAGATCAATGACAAGGTTTTAGTCTCTATAACCTATGTGGATAGTTCCTGTTTATATCCTTATTTCATATTGGGCTTCATACATATTGTTAATTTTTCATTAAAATCTTAAACATCATTTTGAGTTCTCTTGTCTATGATTATATGTCAAAACCTAATTTGAGTAAGGTTCTATTTTGGTGTATGGTTAAGATACATTGTGTTAGTCTTTGAACTAATTGTAATGTAACCCTATATCGGGTCATTATTTAGTTTGTAAACAAGTGTTGTGTTTAGGGAGGGTTTAGTTAACAAGTTAACACATTGTGTAAGGGATGAAATTGTGACAGTTTCAGGATTATTATTTGAAAATAGTAAATGTTCTTCAAGACTATTTGGTAGAGACACTATTTAGACTTATTGGAGATAAAAAAAGACATTGTTATGGTTATCTCAGAATAGAAAATGGTTATTATTTTGTTAAGGCACTCTTTTTTGAAAATGGCTTTTTGACAATTAGACATGATATTCAATTTTTGAAAAGGATTTGTTTTTAGATCAAAGGTGAGAGACTATATACATATATTATTCTTTTTCACTCCATTGTAGAGAGTTGTACTGAAAAGAAATACCTTTCAAAAGATGAAAAAGGAATATACTATTTTATAATTCTTAGATGATGCAAGACCAAAGATTGTATTAAGATGAAATATACATAATACTATGTATTTGAGAAATGGAAATTATAAAGTTGTAAAAGGCCAATGAGGCATTGATAAAGTCAGTGAGGCAATAAAAGTTTAGTGAGGCATATAATAAAGAATATCAGTGAGATAGCATTGTCAGTGAGACAAACAATGAGCTAGTGAGGCATTGTATAAAGGATATTACAAGTTAAGCTAGTGAGGAAAACTAGCGAGTGGTTTTATTCCCCAGGAGGGTTTCCACTCAGGACACATATTGAGTTATATTTATTGTGTATGATCACTGACTCACCTTTACAAGATTAAAAATTCCTTTGAGGGATACTTTGTCCAAGAATTTAAATTAAGTCAAGGTGATTGTCTTAATGATCCCTTTGGGAAGTTTAAACACAAAGACCCAAACCGTGTCAAAATTGACTGGTGACCAGTCCTTTCATAGGGGACAGTTTTGATTGCATTTTAAGATTTCACTTTACATGTCCCATTACAAAAAAAATAATAAGAGATACTAATCCATCTATTCTATCCTCTGTTAGAAAATATCCCATGGTAATGAATGAAGAATCTGGGTTCCGTACAAAAAATCAAACTACTGAAACAAATATCTTGCTAATATTTTATTTAGAATGTCTAACTCTATGTAGCTAAATCCTTTCATAGAGGTGGTGTTCTCATTAACTAATTAACTCAAAACACAAACCCTCTTTCGAATAAAAGAAACCAAAATTTATAAGAACGTCACCTCTATGTAGCTAAATCTCACTCTGAAAATGATCTTCTTTTAGGAAACAATGAAAATCCTCTAAAGGTTCATACTTATTTTGACTTCCCATGGTGCACTATCATTGCTTGTACACTTTATTTTTTCAATTATTTTAAATTGTCACTATTTTTAAAAATTAATGCCATGTGTTGCTTAAATTTGATTCAATTTCCATATTAATTACTCTCTTCAGTTGTATTAGGAACTTTTTCCTTAAGCACGTGTGATGCAAACCTATAACATCTCTTTTATCCTCTAGTTTTTTTTGGTTAATTTGTAGTGCACTTTTGATGGCTTCTCTATATGTAATAATGATGTACTATTTCTTGGTAGTTGTGACTCTTAATGATTAAACCATCTCTTGATCATGTTATTGCACTTGATTAATAAATGCTTTTAAAATCCAAGAATTGTTTAACATTAGATATAGAAGTACAAAAAATAAGGCCCAATATACATACATCATCAGAGAGCTTCATATTCTCTGTATGGATGTGAAGCACTTCCAACCTACGTACTTAATCTGGAACCCCAATATCAATCTCATGTCGAACCTTCCAAACCTTCTGAGTGTTGGATCAATACTATTTGGCCCATTAGTTGCTCCCATAAAAATAACATTTCTCAAATTTATGAAAAATTCACTAGCTATCCAACAGTAACTGCACATGTCCTTGGGATGTCAAATATTCACCATACATGAAACACACATAGCTAGGTGGTCACGTTAGGAGTTGGTTGAAGCTAGCCAACTCCCAAATTGCAACATGAAGAATTAAAAAGGGTGGCCTGAACCTCCTTTGTTGAAAACACAATCTTGGTAAAAATGTGACCTCCATAATGAAACACAATCTCTTAAAAACAAATCGCAGCTATTCTTTAATAGTTCACAGCCTTCAAATAACATAGTCTACCATTAAAGGAGATAATTCAGCCTCCTTATGATGCTCGATTAATGAAGAATTAAAAATTCCAATCTTGATAATTTTCAGCTTGATGTAATTGCTTCAACTTCACATTCTTGATTTACTTCAGCATAAAGAATAATATCCACAAATTCAGTCATCTAGTGAGGAGATTTAGGAAAGTGTTTTGTGTTGTCTTTGTTAAGGTAGATTGATCATGATAAAGATTGAAAAGAACATGATGGGTATTGAAGACAACTTGATCTTTTTAGAATGAATATTGAAAAGAACATAGATAGACCCCACCTTGAGACCCTACCCTTAGCAAATTGGTCTATTATCAACAATGTGCCTTAGTGTTGTAGCTTATTGGAACTAGGGAAAAAAGTTTCAAATCATGGGCACATAAATTAGGGACTTTTCATGTCAATTTTTTATTATTTTGATGAAAAGATCTTTTTGGGAGCTAAAATGAAGTTGTGTGCCTACGTACCCTAGAATGACATCTTTGTTCAAACCATTGATTGAAAAAAAATCTAAGTACTTGAATCTAAAATAGAACAATAGTGGTGAATGTATGATTATTATAGTCATATGATTATATGTTATAATATTTATGTAATAAATGTAGTAACAATGGTTTGGTACATTATTGATATAGGCTTGATGGCTCTTGTCAATGTGCTAAACTGTTAATGTGGTGGTGGGCAGTGTGTGTTGAAGACTTCATGGACACAAAGAAACCTTGGATGACAATTTTTGTGTTTTCCAAATAGAAAAAAAGGTTGCTAATGTGTATATATTTAATGTTTCTAATGTAAATACTATTCATTATATTATAAGAACTAATGTAGATTGCGCATCACAGGGAAATAATGGTTGTGGATACTTTAGTTGGGTTGATAACAACTCATCTACATCTATCCACCCATCTCCACTTATCCATGATAAAGGATTTGAGTGCAAAACGTATCAAGCTAGGGAAAATTCCAAAATTATATTTTTACGATGCCTTCTCTGTATTATAATTACATATCTTTGTTGCAACCATATGCAGAGATGAGCTCAAGAATTAGTCAATTTAGCATTTTCATATTGTAACTAATATTTTAATATGGATATGGCATAACTTCTCTTTGCCTCAAGTGCACATATATATGGTTTACATCTTTTTTTACAATAATTCTTCATGTTTATGGCTCAGGTGAGCCCCAATCTTCTATCAATCATTTCCATTTAAGGCTTATAATTTCTATTATGGTTTACATTCAAAATTTGATTACAAAAAGATCAATATATGATCAAAACAATATCATATGACCTTGAAGGAAGGAAGATTTGACATAAAATATATGAAGGCTACTTAGTTTATCTTTGGGATAAAAAGTTTAATTTTAACTTTGGTTGTGTTAAAGGAACTATGTTGACTTTATTTTGTAGTTGTTTAACATGAGAGTTTGTAAATTAATAGGAGTTCACATTTTTATGGGAACGTATCATTCAATTGACCATAAATGCCCATCTATATCTAGTGAGATAAACATAACTCATGTACCTCATGATAGTGTTCTTGGCTACCTTGTATACACTATTTTCTATTAGGAATGGGAACACTGAGAGGGGGGGAGAATCAGTGTTCACTATATTTAATCTTTTCTCAACTCTTGAAACTTAACTTAAATTCTTAAGTACTAAAATAAACATTAACATAAAAAAGATACATAAACACAACACATAAAACCAATATGGTTATGGAGAAACCTAAATAGGTAAAAATCTCAATGGGAATTGACACCCACTAAGAACTGCACTAGTGTCTTATGATCCTTGTTAGAAGATCTTCAACCCTGTTAGGACTTGTCTTTACAATTCTTTTAGTACTGTGACCTTATCAAGGGTTAGACCCTATTAGGAGTCTTTTATAATAACCCTATTAGGGGTTGGTACACACTATCCTAGAGCTCACTACTCAAGTGGTGAAGGCTACAACCTTCTGATCTTAGATACACACTATATCTATCGGATGAACTAGCATTGTGACAATACTTATCTAATTAGTTCCTTTGATGCACTCATTCTTTGACCTCTTTAAAATATCTAATACATTCTTACTTCTCTTCACATACCTCTTATATGCTTCTCTTAACTCTATATTAACTTCCATGCTTTATTACAAAGGTGCATCTTATATTTATATGGGCTACCAAAACAATTAACTAGGTCGGCCTATAACCGATTACATGCAAAACTTCCAATTGAATTGGATCAAGTGTGTTTACATAAAAACATAATTATATGTCTATAACATAATTATAATATGTTCATGGCCTTTACAAAACAATATTGTCATTGCTAATCAAATTACCAACAGTTGGCTGCATACTATGTTGTATTCTGGCATTCACTGGTTGTACCTCTTAAACTATCTGTATCTTCTCCATACTATATCTTGTGATCATGTACTCTTATAATTAGCATGAATAAACTATTACAAACTTATCTTCTATGGTGTATACCATAAATTGGTCATACACATGTTTTCTAATGCTCTGATCTACTAGTGCACTACTAACTGTCTAGTCTTCAATACTTAGACAAATTTTGATCTTACAATCATGTGTGTTGACTCCAAAAATCTATATGACTTTGTTTCCATAATGAAAACACTATATCTAGTCATATACAATAGTATATTCAAATTTCCAACAATCTCCCCCTTTGTCATTAATGGCAACAAAGGAATATGGCAAAGTTACTAATTGTACCCTTATACAAAAAACTCTTTAACATACTCTAACTTATATCTCCCTTAGACTCTTTACTATACATCTTCTTTTCATATAAGACTCCAAGATTCCATATTCTATACATTACTCAACCTTTGAAATTAATGACAAAGGTGCTCCAAAAGTGTATCTACAAGTAGTTACAGTGTTAGGATATCCATATATGCTATCTGTAAGTTTTGGATCTTTTGCTTCTAAAATGAAATTAGTGCATTAACAAACTATAGATGGGTGCATAATGCATATTGTAGATTCTCTATCTTCTCCAAGTCTATACTTGGACCTTGATCATATTTCACCATGGTGGCATCAATCTCCTTGATGTTCTGATTTAGAATATCTAGAGAGGGCGAAAGAGCATTCTTGAGCTGTGTCTTCTTTGCCCTTATTTTGGACATATCCTTTTCTTCTTTTTCTATCTTGTCTATCTACCCCTTGTATACATTGTTGGACATGTTCACATCATTTGAGGGGTCTTCTACTTATTTTCTTACTTTTTCTATCATTGTTTCTACCTCTTGGATCTTCTTGAAATGATCATCAATCAACTTATCTTGATCCATACAGTCAGCAATAATCTTTCTTCCCTTTGCTGCAAAGTCCTTCAAAGATGCTTGACCAATCTTTAGTGAACTTAGGTCAAGTGCAAAGTTTCTAACCAATTCACTTAGTCTCTTCTTCCTATATTTATTTTTTACAACTTGAGATGCAAATTCTTCCAAGCTAGAGAAGTTAGTCTTGAAGGCTATAAGGATTTTGCTAACATCATCAACTATATTGACCTTAGACACTTTCTTGTCTGAAGGTAATAGACTATTCATAATGTTGACTGATTCAACAAACAAGGGGTTCCTCATTACCTATTTTTATTTTTCTTTCTCAATGGATAAGACACTAATTTTGATCAAGTCTTCTTCTCCCCAAGAATTGAAACTAGTGGTGTCTGGTGTCAAGCTTGACAATAATGATACAGAAGGTAATGGAGTGATAAGAGTGCTATCCATCACTTCTTGTTTTACTCTGATTGGCATTTCAATAGATGGCTCTATTAGAAATAGGGAATATTGAGAGGGGGGGTGAATAAGTATTCCACAAACTTTAACTTTTTCCCAATTATGGATATAGTATATTATCTTTATAAATGCATAACATAGAAAGCTAAATAATATTCATAGCAAGAAAACTAAAGAACTCATAACACATTATTTGTTCTTGAGGAAACCCTAGCCAAGGGAAAACCCTAGTGGGTATGGTACCCACAAAGATCCACTAATCAAAAGTATCCTCTAAAGGATGTTGACCCTGTTAGGAGTATGTTACAATCATATAGTGTATCAGTCCTGATTAAAGGACTATAGGCCTTGTTAGAAGCCTCAACCCTATTAGGAGATGGTAGTACAAAATGTGATTACTAGATGAGCCCACTGCCCAAATAAGTAATGTACAATATACACTAATTAAAAAAGAGGTTAACATACATAACCTTATACTACTTGCATCAATATCTATTCACTGCTCTTTCACTATTGCAATTACATACACATCATATATCTCATTACAATTACTTCACTTCCTTTTCAATTTACAATTACATTTATACAAGTTATTAAGACTAATAAATTTACATGGTCAGCTAACATATCTTTATCTAAGGGTTAACATCTAGGATGTCATCCCTTTATATTTTTAAGTCATTATTTTGATAAACAAAATAATCCCTTAACTTTTTACCAATTATGTCTTCAAAATCTGTCCTGTCAGCTTAACATTGTCTTTGGTAAAATTGTCATAACTCTTTTGGTACATGTCATACTGACTTGCACTCTGAGATGGGTGATCAATAGACATCACAGAGTCTATTTTCAAGTGCAAAAACACTGAACTTACTCCAATCAACATCACAAACAAAAATTGTGTCTGGGTGTATTGGTGAAAACACTATCTCATACTTACACAAATTTGCAATGTGCTCTGCCATACTTGCTCTTTGACCTGTGTGATCTTCATGTGGATCATATGTTTCCATAATGACAACATCTATGTACTCAACTCAGCCAAATTTCCAACAATCTCCCCCTTTTTCATTGGTGACAACATATGAGAAAATTGTCTAAGTGTACAACTCAAAAATCTCAAAATTGTGGCCATAGTATAAGATAAATATACTATCCTTATAACTCCTATAATCTTTAATAAAATAATCCCTCTAAGAGTATCAACCCTTATTATATACTATCAATTTTATGCTATATCTCTCCCCCTTTGACAACAATGAAAAAATAAGGTAGGGAGGGTTACAAAACTGTATTACAAAAAGATTATACCTTAATTCATTATTGCAAAGCCGGTAGGCTTGCAACACAATCTACAAAATTAGTCTCAATAGCTTCTATCTCCTTCTCCCATGATTTATTAATAGAATCTACCATAGTGAGTAGTGTGCTCAGTCCATAAGATGCTATTTGGCATGCTCAAAGGTTCTCAAAGTTAAACTTCTAAAAAGATGTCTTAGCTGAAAGACATTCTTCCAATTGCTCTTCAATAATGTTTAACTTCATAGAAGTACACTCTCTCAAAAGAGTGAATCTTTTCATTTTTCTATCTCTCTCATCTTGAAAAACTCTAATTTCATCATATAACTTCTGAATTTTCTTCTCAACATCTAACACCTTCACATTTGGGCTAGAAATAAGGTTAGATTCATTCTAAATTTCTACTTCTTTCAACTTCATCTTCTGATCTTCTTCTATCAAGATCTCTGATTTGGTACACTGTATGTACAAATATTTTCCTATTTACAAACTCTTCCTCAATTTTTTGATACAAATATCAAG
The DNA here is from genome assembly GCA_027943335.1 of Chamaecyparis obtusa. NCBI lineage: Eukaryota > Viridiplantae > Streptophyta > Pinopsida > Cupressales > Cupressaceae > Chamaecyparis > Chamaecyparis obtusa. The sequence continues at coordinate 706,284 of BSBK01001836.1, read as the reverse complement.
ATTTAAAATATCATTCCTGATATTTTGGCTAATGTTCAAAAGCATTCCTGCCTCATAGGCTGCTTGAGCTCTCACTTTTGCAATATTAGATAGGTTTGTGAATTCATTGTTAAAAGTGCTCATTACCTTCTTTTCTTTCTCCAAAGGATCTACTTCTGTAATTTGTGTAGCTACAATGCTTTGTAACTCCTCAGTTAGTTCCTTTAGACTTCCTTCAAGATTATTCACTTTCTTGTTCTTTCCAATGATTTTATTCAAGGATGTGATCAATTCCAACTGATCATCATCATCAAATTCCTTTCCTAAATCCTCAAACAATGATCCAATCTACTTCTTCTTTCCAGTCTTAGGAGTAAGACTAGTGTCTTCTTTGGTGGGAATGGGTACTTGGATCTCAATCTCTTTAGGTTCTTCACTAACAGTTTGGGTCTTCTCTGCTTCTGTATCTGGTAGAGCTGAATTGTCAACAATGTTCTCCAAATTCTTGAATACATTGTCATCAGTATCCAAGGTGACCTTTTTTCCTTCTACATTCATGGTTTCATCTTTAATTTTAATGGCCAGTGGAGAGGGAATATCCTTTTGTTCTACTTCACCTGCTTGCTCTGCTGCAACTGATGGTTCTCCAACATTTTCTTCCATAACCTTGATTATTGCCTACTTTTTCTCAGAATTAATTTCTTCATATCTACCTCCCATGATTAGAATGGTTCTCCTTTTGGTTCTTAGATGGGTGCTTAAGGCTTTCAATATTTTCTTAAGGTGTTCATCATCTTTCACATCACATAGTTTCTTGACAAGGTTTTCTCTAATGGTTGTGTCCTTTTTTTCTCCCTTCTTCCTATTTACAAGTTTATTGTACAAATCATCAGGTATCTAACCCTGAATAGTATCAAACTTTGTATTTGCCAAAATCATATGCTTTGCAACTGCATTGTCCAAATTAAGTCTGTCTGAATAATCATAAAGATTGTAGTACTTGTTCATTCTAGTAAAGTCTCCATCCTCAATGATTTGTTCATTAATATTTTCAACTTTGGGTTTCCAAGCTTTCTTCTTAGCAGTAATGTCATCATCTTTTATTTTAGCATTTTTTCTTGGAACTAGTTGAACCACAATTTTATATCTCTTTCCTATTCTAGTAGCAATTTCCTTTACTCTTTTGCTAGGTGTGGAGGAAGTGGATCTAGTAGGTTTTCTTTCTACTTGTTCCTTCTCTAGTTCCTCTACTTTCACCTTGACTTGTGTAGCTTCTTGTTGTACTACAATAGATGACAAGGGAGGTATAGAGAAGATCTCTTGCTGACCAATATCTTTGATTTTTGTTGCTGTCTACTTTGCCACTAGAAATTCTTGTTCTGACATTTCTGTATCTTTCAATATTTTCTTAATAGTTCTTTCAACTCTTTTCTTACATTGTTTCTCAAGTATAGCTTTTGCGGAGTTGAAGTTCTCCTCAAAAGTTCCAAATTTGTTACACTGGGTGTCCAACTTACACTTAAGTAACTTGCAAAACTTAAAACTTCTTGTGATCTCGCAAAACATAATATTTTTCTTTGTGCTCTTAACCATAACATTAGAACATCATAAAACACCTTGCATTAACTATGTAAGACTTAATTCATCATAAATCCACTTCTACACTAATTCTAAGTTCCTAATCTACTGTAATTTTCATAAATTAAGTGCTTTGAGATAGGTTAGGTAATGATTCATTCTTACCACTTGATACTTAACCTTTCTAATTACCTTCAATGTTGAATATGTCTCCTTAATCTGTACTTTTAAAAAACTTTACTTCATTTGTATTACTACAACATCCTTTCTATCTGTTACTTGTATCTTCATTTCTTCTTGCATGACTTCTAGAGTTAGGGTTAAAATGGAAAACTCCATTGTTCATTCTGTAGAACCTTGTTGTATGTCCAATCTTGTTGCATATCTAACAAATAATTCCATTGTTCCAATATCTTGGTCCATGATCTGCAATTTCTAGCTATGTGTCCAATTTTGTTGCATCTATAACATATTACTCCATTTCTTCTATTTATGTCTTCAGTAGGTTTCTTATCTTCATTGTTAGTATTCCTAAACATTCTACTATTATTGTTATTCTCAATAAATTTAGGTTTTCTACATTCAATAGCTCTATGTCCAAATCCATGACAATTATAACAATAACCTTTAAGGGGTTTAAATTTCTTACCTGTGCAATCTCTCTTCATATGACCAATAGTGTTACAAGTAAAGCATTTACCTTTGAATTCTCTTTGCATACCTTTGGGTGATTCCTCTTGCTTAAGTGATTCTTCTCCTTTAGGTGTATCTTTAGATTTGTTGATCTCATTAGATTTCTTCTCATTTATACTTTCAGATATTTTCAGATCTGGTTCCTTGCATTCTTCAATTGATTTGAATGTATTGAATCCAAGACCAGTTTTATCATAGAATGGTTTCTGATATGATATTTGTTCATCAATCTTCTCACTAGTTGAATATAGCCTTTCAAGTTGTTGTTTGGATTGAGTCAATTCACCTTTCACAATTGTATTGTATTTCTCAAGTTTAGCATACTGCAAATTGACTTTCTCAAGTTTAGATGTTACTTTTCCAAGTTTAGATTTTAGTCATTCATTTTCAGTCTTCAACTTTTCATTCTCTATTCTCACATTTTCTTCATTCTTGCCATTTCCATCTTTCAAACTAAGTTTCAAATTTTCTATCTTTAGTTCATGCTTAAGGATCTCATTTTCTTTTTCTAATTTGTCATCACAATCTTCAATAAGAACTTTGGATTCCTTTTCTAATTTTAGATCTTCCAACTTATTTTTTAGTTTCTCAATGCGGTTATTTGCATCATCATATTTTCCTTTTAGAATGTCTCTTTCATCAGTAAGCATATCAATATGTTCAAGAGCTTCTTCAAGATTCTTCTATAGTTGATCCATATCCATAGAGATCTTACTCAAGATGCTAGGCTTTCCTTGAATGATTCTTTTTTGAGTAACTAGGCTCTGATACCAATTGTTAGAAATAGGGAATAATGAGAGGGGGGGGTGAATCAATATTCTACCAACTTTAACTTTTTCCCAATTATGGATATAACAGATTATCTTTATAAATGCATAACATAGAAAGCTAAATAACATGCATAACAAGAAAACTAAAGAACTCATAACACATTATTTGTTCTCGAGGAAACTCTAGCCAAGGGAAAACCCTAGTGGGGATGGTACCCACAAAGATCCACTAATCAAAAGTATCTTGTTAAGGATGTTGACCCTATTAGGAGTATGTTACAATCATATAGTGTATCAGTCCTGATTAAAGGACTATAGGCCTTGTTAGAAGCCTCAACCCTATTAGGAGTTGGTAGTACAAAATGTGATTACTAGATGAGCCCACTGCCCAAACAAGTAATGTACAATATACATTTATTAGAAAAGAGGTTAAGGTACATAACCTTATACTACTTGCATCAATATTTGTTCGCTACTCTTTCACTATCACAATTACATACACATCATATATCTCATTACAATTACTTCACTTCCTTTTCAATTTACAATTACATTTATACAAGTTATTAAGACTAATAACTTTACATGGTCAACTGACATATGTTTATCTAAGGGTTAACATCTAGGATGTCATCCCTTTATATTTTTAAGTCATTATTTTGATAAACAAAATAATCCCTTAACTTTTTACCAATTTTGTCTTCAAAATCTGTCTTGTCGACTTAACACTATCTTTGGTAAAATTGTCATAACTCTTTCCGTACATGCCATACTGACTTGCACTCTAAGATGGGTCATCAATAGACATCATAGAGTCTATTTTCAAGTGCACAAGCACTGAACTTGCTCCAATTGACATTGCAAACAAAAACTATGTCTGGGTGTACTGGTGAAAACACTATCTCATACTTAGGAAAATTTGTAATGTGCTCTACCATACTTTCTCTCTGACCTATGCGCTCTTCATGTGGATCATATGTTTCCATAATGACAACATCTATGTACTCAACTCATCCAAATTTCCAATAGGCTCATCTATTGGTTTACTTCCTTTTACATCTTCTACCTTTCCTTCTTGTTTTCCTGTCTCATTTTATGTCTCCTTCTCTTCTTCTTTACCGATTAGATCTTCTTCTTATAGCTTTGGTGAATTGTCACTACATAGGATTTTATCTTCTTGGGAGCTTAAAAAAGATTCCACAAACTTATCCAAGTCTCTATCTGTGGCCACCATGGCTATCTCTACATTATCAATGATGATAGTGTTATCTTTTAGAGTCTTTGTCATGGGCGTAGACTTTTCTACCACTTTAGGTATTTCAACTATAGGCACTTGATCCTGAGGACCTGTCATTAGTATATTTGTGGTCTCTACCACCTTGGCTTCCTTGGAGGGCACTTGTGTTGTGGGCACAGTGGGTGGATACATGTGTCTATTCAGGAAAACTTTCTCAAAGACTTTCTCTATTTCTTTGGCTATTAACTCAAAGTTTTTTATCCATTATGTGCAAAGTTCTAAAGTTTTTTCTTAGGTGAGGCTTCACCAAATCTAGCAATAGTGTTTTCTCTTGTAAGGAACACACTGGTAGACTTTCATCTAGAATCTTTTCCCTTATCCTAACATCTTCTTCAATAGCTTATTTCTTCAAGAATTCTAAGATGTTCCAAACATTATCCAGAATGACTCTTTTCAGTTCCAAGACTATCTTTTTGAACTTAATCATATGTTTTATGATCATGCCATGAATCTTTGATTTGTCGATTTGGTTGTATTTCTCATAAAACTTTCCTATCTAATCCAATCTTCCTTGATCAACAATCCTTGTATTCAACACTTTAAGAATAAGTCTATGTTGGTGTAATTAATTATTCATAATTACACTTTACTTAATCTTACTTAGGTTAATGCATTGCATAGTAAGTTGTGATTGAGACACCTTGGAGTTTGCACATCTATTAAGCACATGGGGTAGGAGAAATTCCACTTTTGGTGTGATAGTTGTCATCACATACCTCATTGTGTGTGAGATCCACCTTTCATGCTCTTATCACATTATCATCCTAATCCAATGCACATACTTTATTGCATATTGGAGGATGATCCACATTTTGTGCACATGTGATTACACCTAGCATAGGTGATAGCTTATCATATCCTTATCATTCTCTCATATCCCCTTTCCTATATAAGGAGGCCTATTATATAATCAATTGAGCATCATTAATTCATTGGATCTATTCAATCCATCCTTGCATTCATATTTTCTCTCTCTTGTGCTTTTCCTCAACCTGTAGATCCTTGGTTCAATATTTTCTATTTGCAAATTCTTACATGGTATCAGAGCCATTGGAGCATTTTGGATTAGCCAATTTGAAGAGAGCTTGATGCAAGCTTTGAAGGTCCAAATCTTAGATATGAGAACCAGCGTGCGATAGAGGCATCTTGGAGCAGATCTGACCTCACCATTACGTCCGGGAGGCTATTTCAGTTAAAATCGACTATAAACTTGCCCATATTCAGCAAAATTCCAATTTGAGGTAAAATTTTTTTGCAAATCAGACCGTATGGCCCAATCTACACCTCCGGTACAATTTTATTATTAAAAAAAAAAGTTTTTTTATTCTATGTTATTTACAAAAAAAAATTTGTGGGCCTAGTACGTGCCTGTAATCTATTGTTTGTACTAGATACTGCAGAGAATATTCTCTGCACATGTCGTGGTGACATCATTCAACTGACACCATAGACAAAGGCTCAAGCCTAAGCATCCACAGAGTGACCATAGGCTTTGTTATTTGTTATACATGCAGGGGGCTTGCATATAAAAAAGGCTTAAAAGCCTTAGGCATGGTGAATGTGGGATAATTTCCCACAACCCCACCACTGATCCCGCCACCAACTCCTCCTCGCGGGCACTCCACCGCCAGTTTCAGATCCGTCACCCTTCGATTACAGTGCCTCCCATGCCCCCATCTCAGCCTGCCACTCGGTTCTACTCCACAGACACATCTCTCACACTCCACCGCCACCCTTTGCTCGGAACACCGTCGCCCCTCCTCCAATGGTCGTTCATTCAACACACCACTGAGTGCTCCTCTTCCGCCTTTGTCAGATCGCGCCGCCCTGACCACTTTAGCCACGTAGCCAAAAACTTTGTGCCACAATAGCACCCACTCAACGCCCTATCAGAAGCACAAAAACCAACCAAAATCTACCACATGGACACCCTCTACAGACATGCAACCAAACCAGACCTCACCATGCGGACACCCTCTACAGACACGCGGCCTCCATCCAAACCACCACGCGGTGTCCATGTGTAGCCCAGCCAGATCTCCCATCAGCTGTACAACCCATGCCATGTGACCGACACATGTATGTATGGACCTGTACGACATGACAAGTCACCAAACATGTCAGTAGAGGGACCCATTTTTGCTGAGGTCACCTGATCGAGGAGTCTAAATTTGATGGTCATCTAGTCATCAAAATAGGGAAAAATCGGCTCTCTATGATGGCCATATGATAGTCAAATTTAACATTGCAATCTACTGACATCATCTAGGTTTGAAATTTCACAGGCTTCCCCATTGGAGTTTTCATTTTGACAGTCCAACTTCAGAGGGCTATAACTTGCTCATTTTTGCTCCTTTTTTCAAGCAATTTTTTTTGAAATTGGGTAAAATTTCATCAAGAATCCAGTGGTGGTATTATTTTGGCATTTTGGTGGCCTCATTTGTGAGAAATTTCAGATTTTGATGACTATCCCTATTTGTTCCTAATTTTTGCAACTTCCAGGCCTTCGTTTGGGCACATACGGTAACATTTTGAGGTGAAATTTTTTTTGAAAGTGCATGATTTTTTGTCTACTTTCTAGATCTCCAATAAGATTTGAGTGATTTTGGGTAGACATATCACTTTCATAAATAGGTCATTTTGGGGCTATATTTGCACTTGGTTAATCCTTGGATTTCAGTTTTCTAATTTGCATCAATCATTTGAAGAAGTTATCAGTAGTTATCAGTCATTATTTGGTGTTAATATGGATAATTAAAAGGTTAAAATGCTCACTCCATATAACTACCATGAATGGAAAGTATCTTTAAGTGATCATTTGTTGAGTCTTGGATTGCTTAGAATGACTCTTGGGAAGGATCAAGAACTTCAAACAGGTGTTGTAGAAAGGAGAAAATGGTTTGATAGAAGAGATAAAGCACTTGGCTCTCTTAGATCATCCATCTCTCATGACTTGCACTATCATATTGCATCTTGCACACATCCTCATGATGCTTGGATCACATTGGAAGGACTCTTTGGTAAACCTGATAGGATGAGAAAATTCAGATTAGAGAATGATCTCATAGGTCTCAATCCTAGGGATTTTGACAATATTCTTGATTTCTTCTCTAAGTTCAATACTATTAGATTGGAGCTTTCTTCATGTGGCATTGTTAAAGGGGATGAACAATTGATCTTTTGTATTCTTTCCAAGCTTGGTCTTGATTATTCTATCTTTGTTTCTACATTCTATGCTACTATGGATGCTCTTGGTAGTGCATACAAATTGCCCTCTCTTGATGAATTTGTAGCGCATCTCACCAGGGAACAAGCAAAGTTGCCACACATGGGTCAGTTGAAGCCTTCCACACATCAAGCATTGATTGCAAGTGAGTCTACATCAAAGGATTCTAATGGAAAAGGAAAGAAACACAACAAGGATCCTAAGCCTCATGACAAAGGTAATGAATCTTCTTCACCAAAATGTATTGAATCCAATTCCTCTTCAAGAGAGGAATCATCTAGAAGAAAGAGAGATAAATGTGCATATTGTCAAAAGTTAGGACATGATGAGCATAAGTGTTTTCAAAAGAAGATTGATGAGCTAACTCACATTATTCAAAAACACAACATTAAGTTTCCCTCATCAGTGTCTACTCCTTCTACACAATCAACAGCTTCTACATCTTCATCATCATCCAAAGACAAAGGTAAATGACAAGCACTCATGGCTTCCACACATCCTGAGCAAGGTAAATGGCTTCTTGATTCAGGTGCATCACATCATATGGCATCTTCTATGGATATGTTTTCTTCTATTGAGCCTTGTAATTCTCCTAATATTTTGATGGGTAACAACACATTCATGAGATTTGTAGGAAAGGTTCTATTCCTATGGGAGAGGGGACATTTAATGATGTTCTTTGTGTACCATCCTTGATCACTAATCTCCTTTCTATTTACCAAATTAAACATGGGGCACAAGGTAAAATTGTTGAGCTCACTCCTGATTATGTCTATATTAGGGACATGGAGACTAGAGATGTCATAGCTATGGGAGTTGTTGATCATACATCACACTTGTATTATTTTTCTAATTTTGTTGATAATGATGATGATATTCATGATGTACCCATCCCTTTTCCAAGGGAAAATTCTGAGGAGAAATTTGGGCACTTGAATTATTTTTTTGTTGAGACAAGTGTTGATCTTCCTACTCCTCCACCTCCTACCTCTTCAGACACGGGCTCTACTATTCAGCAGGATAATCATAGTGTTTCAAATCACGTAGAGTGTGATGACTACTTGGATGCATCTTCAACATTTCTTGATTCTCATGATGCATATTTTGAAGACATACATGAGGGGGTTTCTCTCTCCCTTGATGATAGTTTCATCATAGATGGGGATACTTCTTCAGCTTCTTTGGAGATTGGGGTACTTGATTCTTCTCCTTCTTCACTTGGTTTGTCACATGAAGTGATAGATTCCTTGAGCTTGGAGATTCCTACTCAGTCTTCAGAGATTCATACATGGAGACCTACATCTTCTTCCTCATTCCATTTGCACATGGTTTGGCTTCTTCATCATTTGATGTATCTATTTCATCTTAAGGGGAGAAATGTGTCTTGTAAGCATTGGTTGATATATTGTTTGTAGGTACTCTTCATCAACATGGAAGCTTCTACATTATGGGGGGGATATCATGTCTCCAACTATCCTTCTTATGGGGGGATACTTCTTTGTATATACATGATGTATGTAGCTCTTGGGGGGTCTTGAGTACTCCATCCATTCATGCATCTTGTTTTCTTCTCTTTTTTGGGGGGAGGGTTTTTCGCATGAGGTTTTCCCTCTTTCTCCACTTTATGAGAGTTATGCATTTCATGTATCTTGTACATGGGTACCTAACATGGCCTAGTAGCTAGGACCCATCTTGCATTGTGAGTTTAAGTGCATTCCCCTAAGTTGCACTTAAGGGGGGGTGTTGGTGTAATTAATTATTCCTAATTACACTTTACTTAATCTTACTTAGGTTAATGCATTGCATAGTAAGTTGTGATTGAGAAACCTTGGATTGTGCACATCTATTAAGCACATGGTGTAGGAGAAATTCCACTTTTGGTGTGATAGTTGTCATCACATACCTCGCTGTGTGTGAGATCCACCTTTCGTGCTCTTATCAAATTATCATCCTAATCCAATGCACATACTTTATTGCATATTGGAGGATGATCCACATTTGGTGGACATGTGATTATGCCTAGCATAGGTGATAGCTTATTAGCTAATTATCATTCTCTCATATCACCTTTCCTATATAAGGAGGCCTATTATGTAATCAATTGAGCATCATTAATTCATTGGATCTATTCAATCCATCCTTGCATTCATATTCTCTCTCTTGTGCTTTTCCTCAACCTCTAGATCCTTGGTTCAATATTTTCTATTTGCAAATTCTTATAGTCTAAGACCTACCTATGGAGGTGTTTGAGTATTCTTCCTACTTCTTGTTGCCCGTGAGGACGGGTGACTAGTGCTGGTTTCCTTTTTTTTCTTGGCCATTTCCTTATACTCAGGAGGTGATGTTAAATCAGTTGTTTCCTTGGGTGTGGGAGGGATAACATTTGTTTTACCTTGTTTATCCTTTGGATCATCTGACTTTTCAACCTTGATCTTCTTTAACTTAGGATCATCAGATTTTATTTCTACTGTAGGTGCACTCTCAATTCCCAAGGAAATATTTTCTTGTCTTGCTTTTTCAAGGTTTTCCTATGTTAGTCCATAAATTCTAAGTATCTCAGAAGCAACCTTAGCTACTTTCCTTTTATTTGTTGTGCTGTTCAAAACTGCATCAACTTCTTTTGTCTTTTCTTCATAAGTCCCCCATCTTGGTTCATCAGGGTCCTTATGTGCTGATAGAAACACTTGTTCATATGCCTCTAGGATTGGTTCCTCAACCTCATATCCAAGTGGATGAATCTACTTTGTTCTAGGCTCCATTGCTTCCATGCAAGTTGTGTCAGCTTCTACCATGAAGCAAATACTATCTTTATATTTCTCAACAATACTTTCTAGAATCTTGTACCTCATCTACATTTTGATCCTAAATGTCTTCAACTCTAACTCCATAGAATCCTTTAGTCTACTCTTAGTAGATGCCTTACTAGATATCTATGTGATGCAGGAGCATCCTGGGTGTAAGAGAAATCTTGCATCACCCAAAAATATTTCTTTTTGCTTTTCAATAAGGGCTATCTTGTGCGGAGCTGCTATTTGTGGAAACTTACTATTTTTAGTAAGTTGGTCATATGATCTCAGAATGTTTTGATTTCACAGTTGGAGGTTCATCATAGTCATTTCAGCCTGCCAGTTGAGTTTCATTGCCACATCATCAGTATTGGTGAAGTCATTGAGGTTTTTGGGTATGAAATCTTTCATGTCAATTTTGAAGGCCTTAGAGGCTTTGGATCGCAGTCGACCCCCGGCTGACTGGAGCTTGCATAGTTAGGCACTATAGATCTTGACATGGCATTTCCAAAAAGTGGTTATAATAGAAAATTGGAGCTACGATTAAAAAGTTATGGTCCCTGGAAGTTGGGCTACCTAAAAGCATTTTTGTGTATATTTTCTTAGCCGACCCTATGTAAAAAGAGAAGAAACTTAAATAATTCTTAGGATCGTCGGCCTTAAAGGCTAATTTCTAGAACCTTCTCAGGCAGTGGAAATTGTCTATATAAAGAAGGCCCGTAGTGTTGTCTAAGGCAGTTCTGAGTAGTAGATCTAAGTTTTGATTCAAGGCTTTGGCCTACAGAATATTGTAAGGGAATGCCCATGTGGCTTTACATATTGTAATTCTGAAAGTTTGTAATTCCACATTTGTGGAGATAATAAGAAGCCAATTTTCTGTTCTTGCATATTGTTGTTGTTTCTCTATTTCTATTATGTGTTTGTGGTATTAAGGGGAGCACCCTTCATCACTATGGCATTTTAGGAATGCTCTTGTCTAAATAAAAATCTAACACCTTTCCAAGTATGTGGAAGTACATGTATATGATCAAAGACCCAAACCTGAATATTTTGGTCTTATCATGTTTGATGTCTCTAAGTTTGTCAATTAGTTGTGCGTCCAAGATCTCACATAGATTAAACTCACCATTTTCTCTGACAATTCTTATTGCTACAAGAATAGTGGCCATAGACACACTATTCATCCTTCTAGTATGTTGAAACCTATAACCCAATATCATAGGCATCAATTTGATGTCTTTCTCCTCTATAGGATCTATTGTCATTCTGTGCCTATCACTTCTTGACTTGCATGTTTTCTTAACAAGTTTTCTTACATCCTTACCCACTAGAAGAATGACGCATGTCCTTGAGAGTCCTATCACTTCATGAATTAGGTCTCTTGTAATTCTTACTAGTACTTCACCTATCTAGAATAGGTCATCATGAATTATGCTAAGCAAAATCTTTATCCATTCAGACTCATAAAACTCATATGTTGTAGCATATTAAACTATGGGATAGTTTTCCAACTACACAAACTCATCAAGGAAGGTTTTATCTAGTTTTATCATAGTTTCAATGTGCGCTCTAATTCTATCAAGACCTACTAGTTCCTTCTTATAGTAAATGTATGCATGAATGTCTTTAACATGCATAACACCCATAGGGGTTTGGAAGAGTGCTCCTTCTAAATCATCTAGGGGATATTTTAAAGGGTGCCTCTTGAAAATTATCTCTTCTTCTCTGCAACATCAAACACAATAGGAGCATCCATAACTTACTTGTTTACCACTTCAGTTAGGTTTCCAAGAACTTTTGAATCATCGCGATGGATTAGGGCTTCCATAGCTGATCAGATATACTTCTTCACTGGTGAATCATGCTTCAATCCTTCACAATCTAGTGCTAGGGCTTATGTGCTCTCCAATCACTCAAACTAAAATGAAATGAGTGATCTACAAGTCTCTAAGTAATTTAAAGAATTTTTTTTTCCATTAATGCTTTCCATGTAATCCAGACTTTCATTGAAAATCTCCAACTTTCATTTTGTAATCAATCAGGTAGTGTGCTCTTGAACATAGGTTCTACTAGACTCTAAAAGGTTAAATCCAAAGGCTGTACTCTGAGGGTGAGTATACAGGTTGTGTAGGGGTCTAGAGATAAATTATCTCCCCCTATGACCCTAAGGGTCATTCATCCAGATGTAGAGGGTGTGTCCATTTTAGATGCATCCAATACAGACTCATCAACCTTATCCTTCTTTGTATCTATCCAAATCATGCTCCCATCTTTTGAAGCTTTCACAAACTTGACTTCTCCTTTGGTATCTAATATTCATTCTTCTGGTTTTTTAGGGCTTTCCTTACTTTGCATTCTTGATCTACAAAACTTTGAGATGTGTCCAGCCTTGTTACAAGAGTGACAAATAACTGGAGGTCTTAAATTCTTTGGCGCATTATGAGTTACCATTTTGCATTGTCTAGATGACTAACCATTATAATTACATAGTTGACATGTAATACTCTAACAACCTCTTGTATTTGATTAATTCTAATTTCTCTAATTATGTTGATTCTTTTTCTTCTAACTTGTTCTACAATTCATATCTCTATGACCAAATTTATTGCATGAATAACAATAGCTATTGAAAGGTCTTAGCTCTTTACAGTCCCTTGCAATATGTCCATGCTTGTTATAGGCATAAAAATTTTGGTCTGCAGGCTTGCACTCATCCTTAGATGGTTCAATATTTTCTTTAGTCCGATTTCCAATCTCCTTAGCATCTGTAGTTTTTTTTGGTGCTTTCATCTTTGCTCGCATGTTATCAATCTGGTTTTGTGCTTCATTGTATCCAATACAACTTGTATCTCCATTAAGCTTTTGTGCATATAGCTGTGACTCTATCAAATGAGAACTGGTGTGTAGTTTGTCAATGTGATTCTTTTCCTCTTTCAATTTAGATTCTAACTTTTCTTTTTTTTTCCTTAGCTCCAAGATTTCCATGTTTTATTGCCTTAGTTCTTCATTCAGTTGAAGGTTCTCTTTGATCTATTCTTCATAGACATCTTGATTGATAGTTAGCTTATCATCCATTTCTTCGATCTGTTCTTTCAAAGATGAATTTTCTTCATTTATCTTTTTTATCATTATCCCTAAATCACTTGTAGAACAATATTGTAAGTCCTTTAATCTTTTGATGATTGCATGTGACCAATAACTGTTTCTTTTAGTTCTTCAATTTCTTTCTCAGATCTGTCTAGGTCCTGCAGAGCTACTTTGAGATTCTTCTTCAGATGTTTTTCTTCATGTGAACCCATTGATCTCCTCAAGTGGTTAAAATTATCTTTAGAGGCCAGAGCTCTAATACCAATTATTAGGAATGGGAACACTGAGAGAGAGGGGGGGGGTGAATTAGTGTTCACTATATTTAATCTTTTTCTCAACTCTTGAAACTTAATTAAATTCTTAAGTACTGAAATGAACATTAACATAAAAAAGATACATAGACACAACACATAACACCAATATGGCTACGGGGAAACCCAAATAGGTAAAAACCCTAATGGAAATTGACACCCATTAAGAATTGCACTAGTATCTTATGATCCTTGTTAGAAGATCTTCAACCCTCTTAGGAGTTGTCTTTACAATGCTTTTAGTACACTGAGCTTGTCAAGCGTCAAACCTTGTTAGGATTCTTTTACAATAACCCTATTAGGGGTGGAGACACACTATCCTAGAGATAACTTCTCAAGTGGTGAAGGCTACAACCTTCTGATCTCAGATACACACTATATCTATTGGATGAATTGGCACTATGACACTGTTTGTCTGATCAGTTCCTTTGATGTGCCGATCATTTTACCTCCTGAAAAGCTCTAATAAATTCTTACTTATCTTCTCATACCTCAGATCTACTTAACTTAAATCCATATTAACTTCCATGCTTTATTACAAAGGTGCATCTTATATTTATATGCGCTACCAAAACTATTAACTAGGTCTGCCTATAACTTATTACATACAATGCTTCAGATTGAATTGGCTCAAGCGTGTTTCCATACAAACATTTTTACATGTCTAAAACCTAATTAAAATAGGTGCATGGCCTTTACAAAACAATATTATCATCACTAATCAAATTACCAACAGTTAGCTGCATACTATGTTCTGTTCTGGCATTCACTAGTTGTACCTCTTAAACTGTCTGTATCTTTGCCATATTGTATCTTGTGATCATGCACTCTTAGACTTAGCATGAATACACTATTACCAAGTTATCTTATAGGGTGTATACCATAACTCGGTCATACACACATGTGATGATGCTCTGATCTACTAGTGCATTGCGAACTGTCCAGTCTTCTATACTTAGACAGATTATGATCTTACAATCATGTGCACTAACTCCAAAACTCTATATGACTTTGTTTCCATAATGAAAACACTATATCTAGTCATATACAACAATATAATCAACTTTCCAACATTTGCATTAGACTAGCCATTATCCAAATAGTGAGTAATTATATAAAGTGCTCGAAGATCAAAGGCCCAAGTCCACAATGCTAAAATTAATAACAATGACAACCCTCATAGGCAGTTGGATAATGTCTAGTCTAATCTAATCACAACATGAGGTACATGAGTTATGTTCATCTCACTAGATATAGATGGGCATTAATGATCAATTGAATAATATGTTCCCATGAAAATGTGAACTACTAATCTTATTCAAATTTTATTTAATTCATTACTACATAAAGATATAATATTTTTATATAAATATAGACTAATTAAATAATTGAGAGAGTTTGGATCAACATTTGATTATATAAGTCAGACCTAGCACAAAATAAAGAGAGAGAGAGAGAGAGGATTGACAAGGATATTGATGCTCTACTTATCCGTTATGGTAATGGCTAAGCAGAGCATCCATAATGGCTAAGTATAGCATCAATATCCTCATCATTCCCCTCCTCAAGCTGTTTTGGATGCTAGGGCACGTGCTGCCAAGGAGGCCATGAAGCTGGAGAAGGATATTGAGAATGAAAATGGTGGGGATGGAGTTTACTCTACAAGCTTGAAGAAGTGATATATTTTGGCAAATCAAGAGTGGAAAGAAGAAGATATTTATGAGATCATGGATGGACACAATGTTGTATACTTTATTGATCCAGATATCTTGTAGAGGCTTGAAGAACTAGAGAGGGAAGAAGGGCTTAGGATGGAAGCTTAGGGTGATGAGGATGATGAGATGGGGAAAGTGGAGTTGAATCCTGATGAAAAGGAAACTTTAGCTGCAATTATGAAGAAGAAGAAGATGCTTATCATTGAACATAGATTGAAGAAGAGTACTATAGAGAGCTAAGAAACATATGTTAGGAATAGTCACAAGAGATAACTAAGGGGGGAGGGGGGGGTGAATCAGTCATCTACAAGATTCAATTATTTATCCAATTAAGTATACTTAAATATAAAGCATAAACACATTGAAAGAATGCATGAACACAACACCAATATTTTGGTTATAGGGAAACCCAAATAGGTAAAAATCCTGGTGGGAATTGACACCCACTAATATTCTGCACTAGTGTTTTGTGATCCTTGCATCCTTGCTAGAAGATCCTTTACCCTGTTAGGAGTACCTTTACAATATATTAAGTATAGTAGACTTGGTTAAGGGTTGGACCCTGTTAGGAGTCTTTTACAATTTTCCCTATTAGGGGAGAGGACACACTGTCCAAGAGCTCACTGCTCAAAGGGGCGAAGGCTACAACCTTTCGAATAATAGATACACACTATATCTAGATCTTGGTGAACTACACTTTGACCTACTTTTCTGGATCAGTTCCAATGTATAGCACAAGTTCTCTACTTGGTCACATAGACCTTCTTCTAATGGTTTTACACTTTTCACACTCTGCTCTGCTCTACTTTATCAAACATGAACCACACTCCAGCAATCACAACTGACTGCCTATAAATATCTTTCCTCTAAATGATATAATCAGGTCAGCCTATTAGAACCACTATGAAATCATATTAGAGAAACCATAACAAACTCCAACAAACATTCTATCAGCTCTACTATCCACACAACACATCCTGGGACCTGTCTAATTAAGATAATTGTAGACACACACTACATACTGTCGGCTCTACCAAAATAATTGGATCTTTCTCCTTAGTTTGAATTAATTCATGCACTCTTAACTGAACATTAATAACTCTTCTCCAAGCTTTAATCCAAGGGTGCATACCCTAAAGATAGGTGCAACTCCAGAACTAATAAAATCTCTATCGGCTCTTCTGAATAAACATAGGAAACTAATACTGGTGAATGGAGACTACATAACTTAACTTGCATTCATCATCAGACTATGTGTCCATAACTAAAACATCACTAAAATGTCTCCATCATATATCCAAGGGTGTACAGCTCCATGATAACTATACAAACAACTGTACACATAATACTAGATGTTACTCTGTCAGGAACACTGCTAGCATAAGCTACTATATAACTGTATGTACTAATAGTTAACCTCTACACCCATGATATCATGCTGATATCATGTCCATACTACATATAATGAAGGCTTACTGCATAAGACTTCCATGCATGCTACTTTCCATATGTTGTCATCAATGACAAATATACAGTCAATACTGGCCTGCTAGCAAATCTCCAACAATCTCCCCCTTTGGCATTGATGGCAACATGGGGAATGAAAAACCACCACCAATCCAAATGATCATTTCTTTCATAACATTCTCCATTTCCTCTTCAAAACTCCCCCAAAGATGAATCCTCTATCTACTACATTATTTTCCAATATTCTCCTTTTCCTCAATTGAACAGCTATCATAACTGAATACTGTTGTCCCTTAGTATATCACACCTTCTTTTTCTTTCTATTTTTCATTAGTCTATACTACTCCCCCTTTGACATCAATGGTAAAGGGTGCCATTCATCTTGAGCACCGGTACTACTCTTGAAGTAGAGTAGTCCACCTTCCATCAGTCCCTGAGGACTGATGCTTTTACTTCTTCCTTCTAAGTAGAATCAGGGAAGAAAATTACTCCATACTTCTCCCTGAGATACTCAAAAGTATCCTTTGGAAAGGGATTTGTGAAAATGTCTGTGAACTAATCTTTGCTACTTACATAGTCCAAGTTGACTTCTTTCTCTACAAATTTCTCTCTGAGGAAGTGATACTTGATCTCAATGTGCTTTGTCTTTGTATGCATCATAGGGTTCTTTGACATATTGATAGTGCTAGTGTTATCATAGTGAATAACAATAGGGTAATTAATCTAAATTCAAAAATCCTTTATCATTTGCTTGATCCAAACAATTGTAGAACAATTCAAGGCTACTGCAACATATTCTACTTCTATTGTTGACTAAGAAATACAATTTTGTTTCTTGCTTGTCTAGGTGACTAGTCTATCACTAAGAAGCACTGCTCCACCTTATGTACTTTTTCTATCATTAACGCATCCTACCTAATCTACATCTGTGTACACATGAAGCTCAAGATTATCTGAATTAGGATACCATAGACCATATTCTATAGTGCCTTGCAAATATCTAAATATTCTTTTTACTGGTATGAGGTGACTTTGTTTAGGCTCTGCTGCAAATATTCCAACTATGCCAACTCCATTGGAAATATCAGGTCTAGTCTAAGTAAGATAAATAAGTTTTCCAATCATAGACTTGTACAAAGTTATATCTACTGCTAGTGAGTGAAGTAAGCTTTCATCTAGTAATCATAGGAGTTCCTACTGGCTTGCAATAATCCATCTTAAATTTCTTTAATATTTCTTTGACATACTTGGACTAATTAATGAAGATACCTTTCTCTATTTGCTGCACATTCAATCCCAAAAAGTACTTGATAGAGCCAATCATACTCATCTCAAATTCATTTTGCATCTCCTTAGAAAATTCAGCACTAATCTTATCATTACCTCCAAAGATAATGTCATCAACAAATATAGCTACAAGTAGTAAACCTTCAGATGTCTCTCTAATGAATAGATTACAATCTGCTACTCCCTTTTTGAATCCAATCTTAGTTAAGTATCCATCTAATCTCTCATACTATGATCTAGGGGCTTGCTTAAGTCCATAGAGAGCCTTCTTCAATCTACATACGATATCAGGTCTGTCTAATAAGGTGAATCCTTCTGGCTGCTCAATGTATACTTCTTCTTTCAAATCTCCATTTAGGAATGCTGACTTTACATCCATCTAATATACTTTGAAGTTTTTAACTGTAGCATAAGATAGAAACAATTTAATAGCTTCTAATCTACTCACAAGTGCAAATGTGTCTGAATAATCAATGCCTTCCCTTTGTGCATATCCTTTACATACTAACCTTTCTTTGTTTCTTACTAATGTTCCATCTTCATTCATCTTGTTTCTAAATATCCACTTTGTTCCAATCACATTTTTATCACTAGGTCTTGGGACCAATTCCCAAGTGTCATTTTTGATAATCTAATCAATTTCTTCTTTCATAGCATCATGCCAATCTGAATCATTACAAGCATCTTCAACACTTAAGGGCTCAATCTAAGATAGTAAACATACCGCATCATCATTAGCTGATTTCTTTGCTTGTGATCTTGTTAGGAATTTTGCGCTCTGATCGCCAATGATATCTTTCTTGGAATGGTTTCTAGATGTAAAATTTGGAACCTTAGTTGATTTTGACTCATTAGCCTTAGGAATTTCTTCTTCACTTGTCTCAGGGTCATTAAACAACACATCAATACTGTCAAACATTTCTTCAATGATTGTCTCACTAGTAGAGGGTCTAGGTTCATCTTCAATCATGGGTGAGTAATCATGATATCTTTCTTGAACCATGAATTTCTCATCAATCTTAACATGAGAACTTTCAATGATCTTTTTCAATCTTAAATTGAAACATCTATAAGCTTTACTTTTAGTTGAGTAACCAAGGAAAATACCTTCATCACTTCTTGCATCAAACTTGCCTATTGCTTCATCCCTCTTGATGTAGCACTTGCTTCCAAATATTCTGAAGTATTTCACTGTGGAAACATTACCAAACCAAAGCTCATATGGTGTTTTGTCAGCACCTGGTCTTAGTTGAATTATATTGATGGTATAGACTATTGTATTGACTGCATCTCTCTAATAGGTGTGTGCTACTTTTCCTTCAATCATGATGGTGTGCGCTGTATCAAGAATGATCCTATTCCTTCTCTCTGAAATCTCATTCTGTTGAGGGGTTCTAGGTGCACTTAACTATCTCTTTATGCCATGTTCTTTGTAGTATTCATAGAATCTTTCAGAGGTGAATTCTCTTCCTCTATCTAATCTCAAACATTTTATCTTAAGTCCAAATTCATTCTCAACCTTAGCTTTGAATATTTTGAAATTTTAAAATACTTCTGAGTTATGTTTTAAGAATGAAACCCACATCATAATAGTATAATTATCAATTAATAGAATGAAATACCTCTCACCATAGTATGACCTTGTTTGAGTAGGGCCACATAGGTCAGTATGTATCAGATCCAACTTGTTCTCTGCTGACTTGTTCTTTCTCCTAAATGAATTTTTCACATGCTTTCCCATTACACATTCCTTGCATATAGTATCAACTAGCTTTGCTACGCAAGGTAGATCTCTTACTACTTTAACATTGTTTATCTTTACTATATTATCAAAATTTATATGACACATTCTTTTATTGTTAGAATTTAATCTTTCCTTGGTTATTTATGTATTTAATAGGATAAACCAAGGCATCCTAATGTATTTTGTCCTCTAGTCCAAGTGGGAGGACATGTCATATTTTTAATTCCTTTATTAAGGAAAGTAGATATTCCTCCTTAAGAGGAATCTCACACACAAGTATGAATGTGGCACTCAATCACATAGGGAGTTACATGCAAACTCCTTCACTCATCTCTACTTAAAGAGATATTTCTCCACACACTTGACACCAATTTCTCACATTTCTCTCACACAATTTCTCTCCTCTTGTAGTTCTATCATATTGTATTGAGCTACTTGCTCATATTATTTCTCTCTCTCTTTAGGATTTTCATGCCTCATTCATAATTTACAATGTTTTTTTATGATTTTCCCCTTCAAAATCTTGTCTCCTCCTTGCTTATTTTTTGGTGTATGCTCCTAGTTCTTGCACTAATTCATGGTAATTTTCTGTACTCCTCACTCTTGGATTAAACAACTTCCTGCAATTTCATATTTTGTTCTTTATCATTTTAACATGGTATCAAAGCAAGTTGGTTTAATCTTGTTTTGAGTGTACAGGTGAAGGAGCTACCATATTTTGGAGCACTCCAAATTGGAGACACTTGAGAGAGATTTTACTAATGTTTTTGTCTAGTCCATTTAAGTAAAAAAAATAAAAAATTTGGGTTTGGCTGGTTTACCGCCAAACCTGGTTTATCTAGTTGGTTAATTTATTAATTTGTCTTTTAATGCAAATTCATTGTTATCACAATATCAATATTTAACCTTGTTTAGGTTTGTGCAGGTTTGATTTTATTTATCAAAATTTCTATATTCTAATTATATCTTTATCTTAAAGGATTTAAATTTTTTTTCTTTTAAAAACAAAAAATAGACTTAAATCAATTTATAATCTATTCTTCATGCTTAGAATATTCTTTCACATTGTAATGATTTCTTTCTAATTTACGTGCTCTGTCCATTTCAAACATTACTCTCTTTTTTAAGTTTGCGTTATTTTTAGAAATAGGAATAACGTTCTGTAGACGTTTCTTTTATTTAGGCTATAGAATCCCAAGATTTTACTAGCATATTTTTCAAGATTTAGTTCCAATATTTTTTGCAAAATAGTTCAAGTTTCAAAACCGTTGCATATAGCTATTCATTCTGTAAATTTTTTTAGATCAAGATCGATACATTTTTTGTTTGCTTTGCTTTGCTTTCGATTCACATTTGCTAATTCATTTTTTTGTTAATCTGTCTTAATCCAGCCTTCAAACCTGAAGAAAAAATATAGGACTTCTAAGTAAGGAAACACTAGTTGAAATACAAGTTTTTTTCATGTGGTTTTTATAGCATTGCATGTATTATTAAATCGACCCTACCCATTTCTTGGTTATATTTGTTCATCACTGTTTATATGTGCGTTAACAGGCTTGTTTCTTTATTAACAGGTTAAATTAATAAACTAAGTTAAATTTAACTATTAAGGAAGTTACATTTATCTTTTAACAAGTTTATATTACTTTTTTTTTTGGTCGATAAAGGCCGAAGCCAAAGTTTTCTATTGAAATATGCAGAAAAATTAAACATGTAAATATACATATTCTGTCCACTTCTAAAACCAGTCCAATGTTCATTTATGGAGAATAAATATGTATAGAGAAACAGAGCTCTTCTTCTTGAAAATTACCAAAATCTAAAAGTCCATTTTAACCATACTGCATCAGATTCAAAATGCAAAATGTAGAATTCAAACAGAACCTGGGATTCATCACCCCAAACCTATATGGAAGGTGATGTTGTATCTTTCTTTGAGCTTTGAGAATTGTCTTCATCTATGTCCTCTACACTCGGTTCTTCTTCATTGTCTTCACTCTCGACCTCAACCTCGACCTCGTCCATTTCCCTTCCATCTACTTCATCCAGCTCTAGATTTTCTTCTTCCTTGTCTTCCTCCTGAGACAATTTTTCTTCCACCTGGGAAGAGGCAAGAGAGCCTTCTGAATCCTCCACCTCATTTTTTGATGACTTTGGACTACCCATACCATCCATACGAGCATCAAATTTATGTTTGTATATCCATTCTGTATCCTCACTCAAATCTTCTCCATAAGGAGAATCCAAACCTTCTTCAATGCCCAAGAACTTTGATAGGAATTGAATAGCTCTCTTCATTCTGAATAGTTGTAGTTCTTTATGTTCCCACTCCCACCCCTAGAGGATGAAGAACTCTCTAATATGACCACCGTAAAAATTACATCTAGGAGATGAATTAAACCTAGGAAAGGGGACCCTACAACCATTATTGTGGGGAGGTCCCAGGGGAAAGAAATGTGTAAGTTTCTCTCAATGCCCACCAAGGAGCCATCTAGATTTCCCAAGTATTTCTACTCAAAAAGATGGTTGCGAATCACCTCAGCTTTGTTTTTATGAGCACCCGCTACTGGTACACTAGTCAAGAAGCCAGAGGAGATATCATAATTAAACCTATACCTATGTTTTGTTAGGAGAAAGTTTGTACCAAGGATTTTCTTAACAACAAATAAAACCACCCTATGCTGCACTATATAAACTTCCTTGAGCTTATCATTATCTATTGGTGAATCAAAAGCTATCTGGTCAACTCCAGTAATCATCTTAATGGGAGTATCCATCAGAAACACTAAACTAACCTCCTCTGGGATGGCATTGGCTGTTTGAAATAATAGTGTAAAAGCCAAGTGAAATCCCTATATAGAAAAGGGATAGCTGACTCCCCAAAAAGGTTTAAAGGTTTCCATAAATGTGAACCTATCCAAGCTTTATCAGCGAACCTCGTACCATAGTCAAAATGCCTTGAGGAAAATAGCCAAAAAGTACCCTCAAATATGAATCCATGATTTCCACAATCCAGATGAATATATGCTTGTATGTTTCCATATTGTGGAGTGATCACATCCTAGAATATTAGCTGGAAAATGGCTACCTGTCTTGTTAAACCTTTGACAACTCTCTATCCCATTGAACTAATCTGACTACTAGATTTAGAGCTGACTAAAAGGATGGAAGAAGACCGCCACTAGATTTTTGTCTAAAAAGCCAGCCCTTCCTGACATACTTGCTTCATTCAAGATGACGAGATGTTTTTGAATGTGAGGTGAGATTTTTGATCAAGCAACTTGTCCAACTTGAAAAGATTACATAGTCGACATGATTGATTTTGTAAGATTGTACTCTGCAAGTTAAATTTGATGGATTTGTCAAAGCTGCCAACCATTGAAAATTGATCTAATGTGGATGTCGTTTGCTACCTAATTTTCCAATTCATCAGCTTTACCATTTCCTTCATGGTAAATGTGGTTGGCCAATGAGGATTCAAATTTTGAAATTAAACTTAGTATGTTTTCTAAGAAGGATTGAAGTTTCTAGTTAGTTATGAACCATGTCCTAATTGCATTTATGATTATCATTGAATCTCCTTCTATCTCAACTTTGTTAAGATTTAATTCTCTAGCTAATACCAAACCATGATAAAGAGCTTTGATCTCCACCACATTATTAGTATTCGGTTCTAATGGAAAAGCAAGTTGAGCAATGATTTGACCCTCTGAGGAATGGATTATGCACCCAACACCAGATGGACCTAGGTTACCTTTTGATACCCCATCAAAATTTAATTTTACCCAACCTGGAGAAGGAGATTTCCAAACACACTCTAGCCTATGAGGAGAGTTACTTTTGCAGCCTCATCCTATGGAACTAGGAGTTTTCAATCCATGCCAATTTTTTAACATCTTATCATCCCAACTGGTATAGAATTTATGGATGGCTGAATATGTTTGATTCTTGGAATTCATTATCTCCACTATAGCTGCCTCAATTCTATTAAGTAATTTTCCCAAATCCATTGATTTGTCTTGGAATAGTCTCCTATTCCTTTCCTTCTAGATTTACCATAAGATAATCAAAGGAGAGATGGTCCATAGATTACCACATAAGCTCTCTTTGAAGAGAGAGGGCCAAGCAATAAGGTGCGACCAAAGGTCTTGTAGAGAAGCCGATTTCCAATTCAATTTTGAATATAACCAATCCCAACATTCTGAGGCAAAAGGACAGGAGAATAAAAAATGATTGAGAGTCTCTTCATGATTATGGCATAAGGAGCATCTTGATGGCCCAAAAAACCCCATTTTTATAAAATTTTATGCGGTCAGGATGCGGCCCTAGGCTGCTACCCACATAAATACTCCAGCTTTGGGTAGGCACATTTTGTTCCAGCAAAGCTGAACTAGAATTGAAGAAGATACTTGTGAGTGCTATGATAATAATTTATAACCTTCCTTCACCTTATAACTACCATCCTTTGATCCTGTCCAAATTATCTCGTCATTGCCACTTTTTAAAAGGAAAACTCTATTTTGGATAATGGATTTTAGCAGATTTAATTCTTGGATATTGGCCCCAATACTTGTAAAGTTCCCCCATTTCCAAGACCCATCCTCTTGTAAAGATTGAGAAGGAATGATATAATCTTTAAGCATTGATCGCCACACCAACTGACTCTGCTGTATGACCCGTTGAAGACCTAGAACTGAATGGAGACTTTGAAAACCTCCCCATGAGTCTTCCCAAAATCTAGCTAGATTTCCAGTTCTAATATTCCAAGAGATTTTGGAATCAACCACATGTTTGGATTTCAAAATGAAATTCCAAATTCTAGAGCCTTTTGGAGGGTTTTTTATCCTAAAAGCTTCATGACTCCCCTCTAGACCCAGGTATTTACCCTTGAGGATCCTAACCCATTTGCAATCATTGTTCTTAATCAACTTCCATTATAATTTTTCCCCCAATGCTGTATTCTTCCATAATTGATTCTTGATCCTTGTACCCCCTGCTAAAATTGGTTTACAGATATTCTCCCATGAGATCAGTTTGAATTTTCTATTCTGATCATTTCCATGCCAAAAGAAATTCCTCAACTTTTTCACTATTTCCATGAATCCAGTTGATGACAAAGATAGATAGGAGAGAAGGTATATGGGAATAGCTGAGAGTGTGGCTTTAATCATCACTATCCTTCCTACCCATGATATCCATTTGGCTTTCCAACTTGCCAATGTTTGGTCCAATCTTTCATTTATTGATTTCCAAATTCCTGTGGTTCGGAGGCTTTTGTCAATGGAGATTCCCAAATATTTACAAGGAAGGGAAGTTACTTTGAAGGCTAAGAGGGTTTCTATCTTCATTTGAACTCTCTTTTTTGTATGAAATAAAAAAATAACTGATTTATCTTTATTCACTATTTGTCCTGAGGCTAGAGCGTATTTATTTAAAGTATTTCTCAAGAGAGATGCTTCCTTGACTGATCCATAACCAAAAAGATTATTGTCATCTACAAATTGCTGATGTGTAATAGGAGGAATTGAAGATGTGACTAAGATTCCTCTGATGCTCCCCTGATTTTGGAGACTAATGATGCTATGTCCTAAAGCTTCTGCCATAATAATGTACAAGAAGGGAGAGAGGGGATCTCCTTGCCTTATACCATTGGAACCACCAAAGAAACCTTGAGGAGATCCATTGATTACAATGGAGTATTTTGGAGTTGATATGCAATAAAATATCAGATTAATCCAAGATTTGGAGAAGCGAAAACTTTGCATGCACTTGGACAAAAACCTCCAATTCACTTTATCATATGCCTTCTTGATATCTAGTTTAATGATCATGCTAGGTTTTTTTGAGTGTTGGATGGAATGAATTGCCTCTTGTACAATAATTATGCCATCAAAAATGGATCTTCCTAGAAAAAAACCTATTTGTTCCTCTCCAATAATCTTATCTAGAATTACCTTTAATCTATTTGCCAGTGCCTTAGATAGGATCTTGTATATAGTATTACACAAAGCAATAGGTCTGAATTCATCCATAGAGTTTTCATTTTCTGATTTAGGAATGAGGGCAATAAAAGTATTGTTGATTTTGGTTAGAAATCTACCTGATGATCTCACTGTTTCCAATGCCTCTATGAGTTCAATACCAATCACTAGCCAACAATGAAGAAAAAAACTAGGGGGAAACCCATTCGAACTAGGAGCTTTATCTAGAGCCATTGTAGATAATGTTTGATAAATCTCCTCTGTTGAGAAGGGCCTCATTAAGTTATGATTATCCAAATTTGAGAGAATCTTGGGCACATTACAAATAAGATCTTGTTGACATGTAAGAGGAGAACTATCTAAATTGTTCAGCAACTTGGAGAAAAAAGATACAATTTCCTGCTGAATCTCTTTTTGATTAGTTAGAGTGGATGCATCCTAATTAGCAATTTGAAGAATTCTATTAGTGTTCCTACAACACTTAGTGCTAGAATGGAAATTTTTTGTATTTTTAACCCCAGCTTCTAACCAAGATTCCCTTGACTTTTGTTTCCAAAATATTTCCTCCTTGCTAAGAACATCCTCCAAGTCCTTAAGAAATTCCTCCTAAAAATATAATTCTTGGTTCATTCCTTTCTGTATAATTTCATTATTTAACTCTGCCAGTTTTGATTCAATTTCCACCTTTGAGGAAAAGATATTCTTAAAGTGAGTCCTATTCCAAATGAGAAAATTCTGCTTGATGAATTTGAGTTTTCTAACAAAGAAAAACATTTTTGAGCCTTTCACCTTAACTTTAGACCACCATTTTTAATCAATTCTGAAAACTTTTCCTCTTTCAGCCACATATTTTCAAATTTGAAGGAACATTTGAAAGGTTTGTCCTCTTCTACCATGTCAAGACAGATAGGAAAATGATCTGATCCTAAGGAAGGATAGATGGATGCTTTCAACCCAAAGGGAAAGGATGTGATGTCTCCTTTGTAAAGAAACCTATCCAATTTTTTTAAGATATTGTCAAAACCCATTCTTCTATTAGACCAAGTAAAGGTACCATTGTCCAGTTCAATCTCCATCATATCATCTTTTAGAAGCCACTCATAGAAGTCTAATTATGATTGTGAGAGTCTTTGAGAACCCCCTTTTTTCTCTGATGGATGGATGATAGCATTAAAATCACCTCCCACAATGAAGTTAGTATCAGGAAAAAGTGAAAATCAATTACTAATCTCATCCCATATCACTAATTTCCTTCTTCTTGATATAGGGCCATAAACATTGATCAAATGTATTTTCAAATTTGATTGAGTGCTGAGAATTTTTCCCCCCATCCAGGTTGGAGTATCCTTGACATGAGAATAATATGAAGTTCTAGGATTCCAAATAATTGTTAGACCCCCTGAGGACCCTGTTGCTTCAATCACTAAGGCTTTCTAGTCCCCTAAGGATTTAATGAAAGCCTCTAATTGTTCTTTTCTCATTTTGGTTTCTTGTAAGAAAATGACATCTTCTTTGGATGTCCAAATGTAGCATTTGACTAGACGTTTCTTGTTAGGGGCATTTAGACCCCTAACATTCCAAGATAAGAGCCTCATTGAGACTTGGGAAGGAACTTCCCCTTCCCTACATTCAAATATACTGTAATCTTAGCTTGGTCTTGATCCTCTCCCATTTCTTCTCTTAAGGTGGCCACTGATTTTCTTCCTTTCCCTTTATTTTTCCCTAATCCATAGTCTAGGACTATTTTATGGTCAACCTACATCATCCCTAGTAGGGCATTTGAACCTTCCAGCATTACTTTAGTGCCTGATTCCCTATTCTCAGCCTCTTCCAGCCCCTGATAGTTGTCTGTTATCTCTGATTCCAGAATTGAGTGGTTTACATCCATAAATCTTTCTTCATCTTCAACATAATCATCTTCCAACATTTTTTCAATAATTGAATGAGAGAAAGCTTTATTTGTGTTTTGATTATCTGGAGTATTGTCAAAAAGATCATAAACTACTTGGTGTCTAGAGGGAAGTGGTTCCTCTATGCAGCCAACCCTTCCCAACCACCTTAAAGAGAGAGACTCATGGTTGGTTTTATTCTTCAAAGGCTTGATTGATATTAAGCCTCCCTTTATTTTGTGTTTAGTTGGAGCTAAGGGTAATTCTTTCAAGACCTCCGGAGTGGAGTCCTTTTTCCCTTTATTTATAATTCTAGAAGATTTCCTACATCATGAACACAGGGAGCATTTTCTATCCTCTAATACACTATATTTGATAACTCCTTGAGATCACAAAGTCTAATATTCAAGATGTCATCCTCCTTGTTGTAATGAATCTGGGGCTTAGAGGGATTGAGGGCCATTGTATCTTGATAATTTTGATCATTTTTTGCTAGGTCATTAAGTTTAGTGTTGAGAATGTCATCCTCCACTTTGCAAGATCTTACCTTATTGTTCCTTCCATGGGTAGATCCAACTAAAGTCTCAGACCTATTAGGTGCAAGGTTGAAGCTAGTATGAATAGTTTTAATAGGGCTTTGATTATGATCCTCTTGAAGAACTTGATCAGCAATTTCCTCCAATAATTATTTCTAAACTTGTGTCACCCAATATGAGATGCAGAATTCCAACCAGGAGGCCTGTAAATTGGAAGTTGGGACTGAGAGGGAGTGTAGAGGGGGAAGCTGAGGCACCTTAGTTAAGATCTTGAATTTATCAAAGGTCTCATTATCAGTTTTAAAATCTATCCAGTACTCTCTCCTTGATGTGAAATTCTCCCCTATAGTATTTGTTGTTGTAATACCCTCATGTGGTGAATAAGTCAATAAAAGATTTTGAGAGCCCCCCCAGTTCAATTTGTGGTTCCATAATCTTCTGTATAGAAGTTGAAGGAAAACTGTCAAAGCTTCTTTATTAATGTCCTAGGAGTGAGCCTGAGGAGCATTAATAGGGGCCAGCGCAGTTTTATCTCTTTGAATAGCTATTGAATGGGATGTGTGTGGACAAGCTTTCAGTGGGATGATTGACTGATTAGAAGCATAAGAAATACTCTGGATCCAAATTCCATATTTGGAGACAAGCTTTATGGTATTAGGCAACTCCTTCTCCGCATTCATTAGTAAGCACAACCATGAGGAAGCTGTAGATTTTTTTGAGTAGTGAGATAAGTAAATACCCACTTTATTCCCAATGATTTTCATTAATTCCATATTTCTATATTCAACCGGGAGATGTGAGAGATTGATCCACATGGGCATGAATCTAATTAAATTTTTTGCACTGCTAAAATTGGGGGACCATTGCTGCATGTGTATACCCTTATTTTTATAGAACCATCCCTTTTTCCTAAAGATAGAATCCCTTTTTATCGTAGTATTAAATAAAACCACAAAATAATCTGACTCGTTATCCAATGCTTCAATCTTCGAGTAATCTCCCCAATTGGTGGAAACCCAATTCTTGATATCCTTGTAAACTATTTTCAAATCCCAGAACTTACAAATGATACCCTAACGGAGATAAAGAAGATTTTCTTGCTTTAATATATCCTCAGAAAGGGTAATAGATAATACCTGGTCCATTTTGGAAGATTCTTGCATGCGCGAGGCTTGTGTGACTCTATTGGACAACTGAGCTATCTCTCTCTCCATTTCTGGATCTGTTAGGCCCATATTTCTCTATTAATTCATCTTGTTGAGAATCAGACGCCATATTTTTTTTGATCCCCTGAAAGACTCCTTAACTTGTGATCCATTTTTCCTTGGCCCAAGTAGAGACACTCTCTTTCTATGTATTTGCAAGTGAGCTTCCATCCAGGCCTTTCTAGGTAGAGGGGGATTAATTGGAATGCGTCTAGAGGATGTAGGAAAGATAGGAATTAGATTTGGATTCAAATCTGTGATTTGAGATGAAGAATATTGAGTGTTAATATTCAAATGTTTGAAAAAAGACCCTTGGTTAGGTCTGGCGCAAAGAGAAAATGTCTTGCTAGAAAAGAATGGTGGAGTGAGAGTAGAGTTTCTAGTAAAGTGAGGATGATAGACTGAAAGAAAGGAGCTAGAAGGATTTTTGAGGGGGTTCTTCTGATCAATCTTCTTGCTGGGCCAATTTCTTTTCCTAGGTAAAGGACCACTGGGCAAACAGTTCCTCTTCTTATTCTGAATCTACCTTGAAATAGGAGTGTGAATATTTTTCCTATAATAATCCTGATCTCCCCTCCTAAATCTGTACCTTCGATTTTCCTTGAAACTGCCATGATCAGTTCCCCTAAATCTCTGATTCCCGCCATGAGCAATTCTTGTGAGCCTCCTCCTAAATTCGTTCCTTGGATTTTCCTTGAAACCACCATGATTAGTTCCCCTGAATCTCTGATTCCCACCATGAGCAGATCTCGTGAGCCTCCTCATTTTCTTGGGAGTCAAAGTTCGCATGTCCGCATGGAACCTTTTAGCCATATTACTTTTTCCGGCTGCCACTTTTATGTTTTAAAATTCCTTCAACTTAATATCATAGTTTCTTTAGTCATTTTGTTTTCATTTTTAAGGGCTATTGTTCATATTATCTGCAATAACATTTAATTTGTGATAGGCCATTTGGCAGCCTCCTTAGCTACTTCCAGATTCAAATTGCTTTGCTTTGGAGCTAGTTCTTAGTGAGGCATTATTGTTCTGTGATTGGTCTGTTTGGTTGATGGTGGTTTATTTTTTAGCTATAGTTTTTTCTCTTTACTTTATTTATTTTTGTTGGATCTATAATGCAAGGTCTTCATTTTTTTTTCTGTTGCATTCATACTTCATTGAAGTCTTTTCACACTCTTTCTATTTCATTTAAACGCATTGTGGTTCTTGCGGTTAATATTGTATCGTCTTCCTTTTAGTTCTCCTTGCGGTTTGAGAGGGCCGAAGTACTCATAAATACCATATTTTGGGAAAATCAAATCAATACAATATTCATCAACTAATAAAACAATATTAGTTTACGAATACCGTATTCTTCTATATCTTTTTTTTCCTACTTTGCATGCATTGCATGCATATTTCCTATTAGTTTTATTCGCCTTTTAAGATGTTATTAATTTAGCATTGCATGTATGTGGTTTTTAAAGCTTTGCATGTATAGTATAGTATAATTTTGTTTCTTGTTTTTTTAGTGTAGTGTAATTTCGTTAAAAATCTTCTATCGATTAAGAGCTTTGCATTGTTAAAAGCCTTATTACTTACCGGTTCTGTGGGACTTGTAGCTGTTATTTAAATTATGGTTTTAGGTTGTGATAGTTTCATTTTTTTCTTTCTCTAAATATTTCATTTTAGATAACATAAAAATAGCTATCTTAACTTGCATGTTATTTAGCTAATAAAATCGATTGAATTAATTTCCTTTTAATAGTTAACATTATTAGTTTGCTTCTATCATTTTTTTACCTTTTAATATTATTTTAGTTCCTTCTATCATTTTTTTAGTTCTTTTTAATGTTTTTTACCTTTTAATATTATTTTCATAGCATTAATTACGCTGCATGCTCAATTCCAAATATCTGTATTTGCTATCTTCATATCAAACTTTCAAGTAAGGTATAGTTTCCTTTTAACTGTATTTTATCGCTGCAAAAGTACGTAGAGTTGAGATATCCTTTTAATAATTTCAGCAATTAAATTTGTTCGTATAGTGAATCGATCTAAATTTAGTTTGCATAGGTTTGAGCAGTTTCATTGCAATATATTATAAATTAAATTTCATTTTGTGAGCTTAGTAAGGCATATAAATTCTTCCTTTTAGCCTTTCTTTGGTGAGATCTATTATGTAGATCGGTTTCACATTTTTTTTCATCTAATGCATTTGGTCTAGATTTATCTTATTTACATATTCATTTTGTTCTCTTAAATAAATGTTCTAGTTTAGTATTTCCTTTACATATTTAATTAATTTTTTTTGGTTAAATTTAATTTTTGTTAGATAGGTTCCTTTGTTTCATTAAAATTTCATTAACTTCATTCAAATTTAACTCTTCATTTTAGTTAGTGGTAAAATTCTATTCTTTAAGGTTCTTTATCCTTTTTCGTTTATTCAAATCCCTTTAGATTGTTTCATAATCAAAGTTTTTTTATTAAGTTCATTCGGTTTGTATTTCTATAATTGTAGCATTTTAAGTTATATCCCTTTATTCAAGTTATCTAGTTGTGTTCTTTTTTAAGGGTTTTAGTTAGTTTCTTTTCAGCTTTTTATTTAACATTTTATTGCAAGTTCAATTCTTTTTAGGATTTAGGTTCTAACCTTTTTTTTGCAGGTTCGTGCTACTGTTTTAGTTGTTTCTATCAAGTTCTTTTAAGTTCCCCTTCAGTTGTTTTTTTTACTTACAATAGCTTTCATTTTCTCTTTCCTCGTATGCAAGCAAATCTCATTGTTATCTGTTAATTCATAACAGATTAACTGGGATCTATTTGCTCTTGTGGGCCTTAAGTTTCTTTTTTTTCTTTAAAGCTTTTTTTTGCTTTTTCCTTGCAAGTCTCTATGGAAAAAGCTGATATAGCTTTTTTCTATTGCATGCAAGATCAATTAGTTTAATTCTTGTTCTTTCTTGCTCTTTGTTTCAGCTCTGTTTTAGTTTTTCCCTTTCAAGTTTCCCTGTCCTTTATGTTAAATTCTTATTTTCATCATGACTACCCTAATGCCAGAAATTAAATTAACTAGTACCAATTATCATGCCTGGAAAACCCACATGACCTTCATTTTTAGATTCTGTCATCTTTTAGATGTTGCTACTAATGCTAGTTCTAAACCTGCAACCACTGCTTCTCAAGCTGACCAAGCTGCTTGGTAGACTAAAAATGAGGAAGCACTTGGTTTAATTGGAATCTCCTTAAGTCCTGAATTGTATGTTCTAATTTCATCTTGTTCAAAAGCCCATCAGGCTTGGGACATCCTGAAAAACACCTATGATAGTGCATATGAGACCCATAAAATCTAGCTTCAAGACCAACTTGAAGATCTTAGGTATACAGATTTCAACTCTGTTGATGATTTTTTGCTTAAATTTGATTCCATTAAAGTTTTATTAACTGGGTTACAAGAAAATTTATCTGATTTAAGAATAATTCACATAATAATTTGTAAATGTTTACCTAGGTAGTTTCAGCAATTTATTACAAATATTTATTCTAAGTTAGCTATTCCTTCTTTAGCAACTCAATTAACTTATGTTATCTTTCAAAATATGTTGCGTCAAGAATTAATTCAATTTGGCATACTAAAATCTCACGAACATGCTTTTGTCTCTCAATCTCATAATAATAATAATAGATCCAACAATAATAATTCAAATAATAATCAAAATCATCAAAGATCTAACAATTCCAACAATAATCAAAATCATCAAAGACCTAACAATACTAATATTTCAACTAATAATCATGATTTTCAAAGATCTAATAATAATAATAATTCCAATAACTATCATAATAATAATAATCATTCAAATAGGCCTTATTGCACTTATTGTGGTAAAGATGGTCATTTAATTCACAATTGTTTTAAGAAACAAAAAGATGATCAACGTAATTCTCAAAATTACTCGAATGGAAAACCTAATGGAAATCAATCTCGTTCTACTTTCACTATCAGTTTTAATGCTTCTAAACCACTTGAATGGATTGTTGATAGTGGTGCATCTCAACATGCTACATCTCATAAGGAAGTCTTTGATTCTTTGCAACTTGATTCTCTAAATATTCCTATTTCCTTAGCTGATAATTATTGCTGTCAAGTTGAAGGAACTAGTAATGTTTCTATTTCGAATGGTAAATTGCATGATGTGCTTTATGTTCATGATTTAAAAGCTAACCTTATTTCTGTTCCTCAATTATGTCAAGATTATAAGGTTGAGTTTCATAAAAAGAATTATCATATCATTGATCCTAGCACTGATCAGATAGTTGCTAATGCTAAATTAGATGCTGATAATCTCTTTAAGTTTTATCAATTTTCATCTCCTAGATACTCTTTACTTACTACTATTGATTTTCACATTTGGCATGAGAGGCTAGGACATTTAAATTCTGATTATATCTTGTTAATGCAAAGAGAAAATATGGTAGATGGGCTACCTAAGTTTACTACTTCTAAATTGGATTGCAATGGATGTATGAGTGGTAAAATGCATAGAGAATCTTTTCCTCATAAATCATCTTGGAGAGCTAATAATAAGTTAGTTCTCATTCATAGTGATCTTCTAGGTCCTATGGAAAATAATTCTCTTTCAGGCTCTAAATATGCTTTAACCTTTATTGATGATTATTCTCATAGAACCTGGATTTATTTCTTACATAGTAAAGATCAAGTTCTTGATACTTTTGCTGAATTTCATGTATTTGTAAAAAGACAAAGTGGCTATAAAATTCAAATTATTAGGACTAATAATGGTACTGAATATGTTAATCATAATTTTCATTCTTATTTAAGATCTTTTGGTATCAAACATGAGCTTATTGTTCCTTATACACCAGAACATAATGGTGTGGAAGAACAGAAGCATAAAACAATAGTAGAAATGGCTAGATGTTTTTTACATGCTAGGAATATAGATTATAAATTTTGGACTGAAGCCATGGCATGTGCCACCTATATTCTTAATAGAACTCCTACTAAGGCCCTTCCCAATAAAACTCCTGAAGAAGTTTGGTCAGGAAGAAAACCCAATCTATCTCACTTACCAATTTTTGGTTCCACTGCTTATGTTCACACACCTAAACAAAAAAGAAAAAAGTTAGATCCTAAATCCTCACCTCATATTTTTGTTGGCTATTCTAAAAATACTAAAGGTTATAGATTTTATGATCCTCTTACTAATAAAGTTCAAATAGCTAGAGATGTTTGCATTGCTGAAAATGGTGTTCATGATTGTTCTCAGATTTCAGATTCTAATTTTAGTCATGGAAACATAGTTCTTGTGGAGGACCAACCTCCTTCTCTCAACCCTATTCCTCACATTTCTATTTCTGCACCTTCTGTTTTTGCTCCTAAAATTTATGTTCCTTCTATTTCTGCTCCTAACACTAATGATAATACTAATAAATAGGATAATGATGAACAAATAGATAGTAATGATACTCCCCCCAATTATTTTGTTCCTGATAGTAGTAGTAGTGACGATGATGATGATGGTAACAATCTATTTACTCCTCCTAGTAATATTTTTGTTAATTCTAGAAGAGATCCTAAATGGTTTAAAGATTTACTTAATGAACATGATGATTACATTGCTAGAATGGGTGGACTTAAACCTAGAAGGATAAATTACTACAATTATGCTCCTATGTCTTCTCTATCTAATTCTAATGATCCTCAAACTTTATCTCAAGCCAAAAATCAACCTCATTGGCAAGCTTCTCTTCAAGAAGAATATGACTCTTTAATTTCTAATAATACTTGGGATTTAGTTACTCTACCTCATTGTAAGAATCTAGTTTCTTGTAAATGGTTATATAAAACTAAGTTAAAAGTTCCAATAATGAAATTAGTAAATTTAAAGCTAGAATAGTAGCTAGAGGTTTTTCTCAAATTGAAGGAATAGACTATAATGAAACTTTTGCTCCTGTTGCTAAAATGCCTACTATTAAATTTGTTCTTGCTTTAGCTGCTAAAATGAATTGGCCTATTCACCAAATAGATGTTAAAAGTGCTTTCTTAAATGGTGATCTACATGAAGAAATCTATATGTCTCAACCTCCTGGTTCTATTCAACAAGGTAATGAACATTTAGTCTACAAACTAAAGAAGTCCATTTATGGTTTAAAATAGTCTCCTAGAGAATGGTATTCCAAAATTAATGCTTTCTTTATTTCCCAAGGTTTTGAAAGAGGTAAAAATGATCCTAACTTGTATATCAAGCATAGTGAAGATAACACTATTATTATCATTCTGTATGTTGATGATTTTATTCTTACTTCCAACTCTAACCATTTAATTTCTAATATTAAGTTTCAACTCAACCAAAAATTTCAAATGACAGATTTAGGACTGCTACATTATTTCTTAGGAATGCAAATTTGGCAAACCTCTAAAGGCATTTTTAGATCTCAAAGTAAATATGCTAAAGATCTTCTAGATAGATTTCATATGAATGATGCTAATCCTATTTCAATTCCATGTGATTTAGGAACTGAGTAAATGGTAGATATGGAATCTCCTTTTATTGATGCTACTCCTTATAGAGAACTTGTAGGTAGTCTAATTTATTTAACTCTCACTAGACCTGATTTATCTTTTAGTGTTGGTTTAGTTTCAAGATTCATGTTGAAACCCCAAAAAACTCATTTTACGATTGCTAAAAGAATATTACATTATATTAAAGGTACTATTAACTTAGGATTTTTTTTAAGCAAATTCTGATTTTTCTTTAAAAGGTTTTACTGATTTAGATCTAGGTGGAGACCCCCAATGATGGGAAATCTACTTTTGGGTATTGTTTTTCTCTTGGTTTAGGTTCTATCTCTAGGAAAAGTAAAAAAGAACAATCTATATCGCTATGTTCTACTAAGGCAGAATATAAAAGTTGTACCCATGCCTCTAAAGAAGCTCTATGGCTGAGAAGAATACTTGAAGATTTGGGTCTACCGCAACAAGAACCTACACCATTGTATTGTGACAATCAAAGTGCAATAGCCTTGGCAAAGAATCTAGTTTACCATGCAAAGTCCAAGCACATTTCTCTCCACCACCACTTCATTAGAGAGCACATTGCAGAAAAGAATGTTTCCCTTATCCATTGCAAAGGTGAAGATCAAGTTGTAGATATTTTGACAAAACCTCTTTCTAGAGAGAAATTGGAATTTCATTGTAACAATTTGTGTTTGATACCCCTTGATGTAATTACCCCAAGTAAAGATTAAAGGGGGGTGTTATAATTTAATCTTTCCTTGGTTATTTATGTATTTAATAGGATAAACCAAGGTATCCTAATGTATTTTGTCCTCTAGTCCAAGTGGGAGGACATGTCATATTTGTAATTCCTTTATTAAGAAAAATAGATATTCCTCCTTAAGAGGAATCTCACATTTTTCTCACACACAAGTATGAATGTGGCACTCATTCACATAGGGAGTTACATGCAAACTCCTTCACTCATCTCTACTTAAAGAGATATTTCTCCACACACTTGACACCAATTTCTCATATTTCTCTCACACAATATCTCTCCTCTTGTAGTTCTATCATATTGTATTGAGCTACTTTCTCATATTCTTTCTCTCTCTCTTTACGCTTTTCATGCCTCATTGATAATTCACAAGGGTTTTTTTATGCTTTTCCCCTTCAAAATCTTGTCTCCTCCTTGCTTATTTTTTGGTGTATGCTCCTAGTTCTTGCACTAATTCATGATAATTTTCCTTACTCTTTGCTCTTGGATTAAACAACTTCCTACAATTTCATATTTTATTCTTAATCATTTTAACATTTATGCCACAACCAACTATCATCAACTTTAGCAACAAAACAACTTACTTCTGAATTAAGTTGAAAAACATTACCTCTTGTCTTTGAACCTAATGCAATCATAACACCATCTTTGTTGTTAATGATGCATTTGTCATCTTTGAACTCCAACTGATAGCCTTTTCCATGTAATTGTCCAATACTAAGAAGGTTATGTTTCAAACCA
The DNA here is from genome assembly GCA_027943335.1 of Chamaecyparis obtusa. Taxonomy (NCBI): domain Eukaryota; kingdom Viridiplantae; phylum Streptophyta; class Pinopsida; order Cupressales; family Cupressaceae; genus Chamaecyparis; species Chamaecyparis obtusa. The sequence goes on along the minus strand of BSBK01001836.1, from coordinate 668,724 downwards.
TCAACATAGAACATCATCAGTATTGTTCTTTCCATCCAAAGTGATAGCTCCTTTACCAACTATAGGCTTAGGAGTGTTGTCTCCAAATCTAAACATACCACCATTGTATTAGTCTAGATGAACAAATCTTCCTTTATCACCTGTCATGTGATGTGAGCAACCACTGTCTATAATCTAGTCTGTCCTAATGTCTACTTGGGAGATCAATGCTAGTTCTTGTTCCTCTTTTTCATCTTTTTAATTTGTCTTATCAAGCATTTTGTCTACCATAGAAATGAATCCAATTTCTTCTTCTCCTAATTCATCATCAGAAACTCCATCTCCAGCATAGTAACATTCCTTAGTGTACTTAGGTTTGTAATCCTTTTAGAACTTTCTAGCTCTAGTAGGACACTTGGATACAAAGTGACCTATCTTATTACATGAAGAGAACTTAAATGGTAACCGACCTTCATATTTTCAGTTCCCTTTCTTTTCTCTTTTGGAAATCATAGCAATAAAATAATCTAAAGTCTTCTCTTCATCATCATCATCATCATCATCATCATCATCATCATCATCATCAAAATTACCAGAAGTGTGCAGATTTCTTACCATGAACTGTCGCTTTGAAGGCTATCTCACTTTTTGGTTCTGTAGTCAATTTTGAAATCTCAAAGGCTGAGATTTAATAATCAAGGTCTCTCTCTTGAAATTAGATGTAAGCTACATGGTCTCATCAATAATGCTGATCTTGTTTTCATATTCTAGAGTAAGGGTAGTCATCAACTTATCCATAATATCTTCCTCTGATATCTCTCCACAATTGTCCCTGATTCCAGCAACTGCTTCATTAATCCTTTGATTATAAGCTCTGATGTTTTCTTTGGGAAACATCTCTAATACATTGTATCTTTTCTTCCATGTTTTTTTGAGCCCATCCTTTACTTGCTTGTCACCTTCAAACATATCTTCTAGGTGCTTCCATATCTTATTGGCAATGTCAGCTTTCTTTAACTCAGAAAATTCACTATCAGATAGGTTGCTGATAAGGGCTTCCTTTTCTATAGTATTGTGATGAAACAATTCCTTTTTTCTTTCAGTGGTATCATCCTTTCCAAGATCTTCTAGAGTAGGAATCTTGGCTACTTTGATAGTCACATTAAAAACTTCAAAAGCAATGCATTGCAAATAAGTCACCATCTTGTTCTTCCAATCAAGATAATTCTCTCCATCAAAATTAGGACTTCCTTTTCTAAAGAATGGCATCTAATCAACCTCAAGCTATTAAAATTTCTCTCTGAGGCACTTGGCTCTGATACCAATTGTTAGGAATAGTCACAAGAGATAACTAAGAGGGGGGGGGGTGAATCAGTTCTCTACAAGATTCAATTCTTTATCCAATTAAGTATACTTAATCATAAAGCATAAACACATTGAAAGAACACATGAACACAATACCAATATTTTGGTTATGGGGAAACCCAAATAGGTAAAAACCCTGGTGGGAATTGACACCCACTAATATTCTGCACTAGTGTTTTGTGATCCTTGCTCAAAGATCCTTAAACCTGTTAGGAGTAGCTTTACAATATATTAAGTAGAGTAGACTTGGTCAAGGGTCATACCTTGTTAGGAGTCTTTTACAATTGTCCCTATTAGGGGAGAGGACGCACTATCTAAGATCTCACTACTCAAAGGGGAAAAGGCTACAACCTTCTAAATAATAGATACACACTATATCTGGATCTTGGTGAATTGTGCTTTGAACTTCTTTTGTAGATCAGTTTTAATGTATAGCACAAGTACTCTACTTGGTCACATAGACCTTCTTCTAATGGTTCCACACTTTGTGCACTCTACTCTACTCTGCTTTATCAAACATGAACCACACTCCAGCAATCACAACTGACTGCCTATAAATATCTTTCCTATAAATGATATAATCAGGTCATCCTATTAGAACCACTATGAAATCATATTAGAGAAACCATAACAAACTCCAACAAACATTCTATTGGCTCTACTATGCATGCAACACATTCTGGGACCTGTCTAATTAAGATAATTGTAGACGCATGCTACATATTGTTGGCTCTACCAAAATTGCTGGATCTTTCTCCTTAAGATGAATTAACTCATGCACTCTTAACTAAACATCAATAACTCTTCTCCAAGATTGAATCTAGGGGCACATACCCTAAAGATAGGCACAACTTTGAAACTAATAAAATCTCTATTGACTCTTCTAAATAAACAAAGGAAACTGCTACTAGTGAATGCTGACTACATAACTTCACTTGCATTCATCATCAGACTATGTGTCCATAACTAAAACATTAATAACATGTCTCCATCATATATCCAAGGGCACACATCTCCATGATAATTGTACGGACAACTGTACACACAACACTGCCTATTACTCTATCAAGAACACTACTAACATAAGCTGCTATATAACTATCTATACTAATAGTTAACCTCTGTGCCCATGATATCATGCTGATATCATGTCCATACTACATATACTAAAGGCTTACTACATAAGACTTCCACACATGCTACTTTCCATATGTTTTCATCAATGACAAACATACAGCCTAGGTATTGGCCTACTGGAAAATCTCCAACGACATAAATGTAGATTTCACAATAGTTGAGAAATATAAATATAGGCATCATGGTCACAATTTTTTGGAGGCAACATAATTGAGTTGTATACCTAGATGATGTAGAGAAACTTCTACTCCTCCGATTCCAAGTTGAGATTGTGGGATCTAAAGACCATAGATAAGGAATAAATTTAGAGAGCGGAGGGTCATAATGACCAAAATAATACAAAACAAACCTTAAGTTAAATGAGGCAACTGCAAACATTTAAATAGATTCTTATTATTAAATAATGAAATTTGCATATACTAGTGTTTGAATCCCCCTCATTACATGATTTATTATTGTAAGTTAGAGGGGCCTTACAATAATAAATCATGTAATGAGGGGGCTTAGAACACTAGTATATGTAAATTTCATTATAATAAAAAATATATTAAAATGTTTGTAGTTGCCTCATTTAACTTGAGGTTTGTCCTATATCATTTTTTTCATTATGGCCCTCCTCTCTCTAAATTTATTCCTTATCTATGGTCTTTGGATCCCGCAGTGTCAACTTGGAACTAGAGGAGCAAAAGTTTCTCTAAATTGTCTAGGTATACCACTCAATTACTTTGTCTCCCAAAAATTGTGACCATGATGTCTACAATTATGTTTCTTAGTTTTTGTGTCCCAAGACACCTTATGACCCTTTATGACCCTTTACGATCCCTAAGAATACATCTTAGATGTCTTAAAATTTTGTAAAGGGTCATAAGAGGCTCCTAGGAGGGGGCAAATGAGCTTCCATCTTCATGTAGTTGGCCCTGTTAAGTAGAGAATGTAAAACTATTCTCAAAACAAAGAGAAGCTCAATAATTTAAGGTCTCAGTCCATGGACAAATTAAATTAGACATACTATCAAAATTGGTACATTGATGAGAATTAATGATGGGGAGTTTTTAGATTCTAAGAAGACGTATATGCAATAGAGGCCATAAGGGATTTTTGTGGAGATTTTCTAGATGTGGAGATTTGCTAGAGTGGCTATATACATACGAGGGTTTAAAGATTGAGTACCAATGTAGAGATGATGATTTGATCCTAAGTCTATAAAACCTTCACAAATATCCCTTCTTTGGCATCCACTCATACCTCTTCTCAAAATCTATAAACTTTGGATACTATTTCTCATCCATGCACAAAATGTGCTAGTGATCCTAATTACTTAAAACTAGTAAAGGGTGCTGTAAATAGCCTCTTGATTACAAAGGGATTCCATTCTAGTGTGGGAGGAGTATTCAGATAGGGTATCCTAGTGGAAAGATGTCTCACACCATCATTATACAGTTGAGAAGAAGTTGAAGCAACAAAAGAGTTTTTCTCAAGCTGCACATGGTGAGACATCGAATCAAGAAATTGGAAATGCATGTTCAATTTCCCTCACATTTGCGTCAATCTCTCCAAACACACATGTGTAGCAATAGAATCAAGTTCTCAACTTGAACTTCACTCATAAAAAATAAACACACCTGTGTAGCAATAGAATCAAGTTCATCAAAAAATAGGACACAAGGAGCTCATCCTCTGGCTTTATCAAAAATTTCCTTCACGTTTGCCTCATTCTCTCCAAACCACATTGTTAAAAATTTAGGGCCCTTCACACTAATGTCTATCCACAACCCATTGGTTCATAAAATAGCACTCCTTTTGAAGGAGAAATGACAAATTTTTCAAATTTCTCAGGATGCTCCACTAGATATTGAACAACCTACATGAAACTCGTAGTGAATTTTGTTAGTTAATATCTCCTTGCATAGCAAACTTTCTACATTAAAAGAAAATAAAAGTAGAAATAGTGTACCTCTTGAAGCTCCCTCTTGACATTTTCCAACCCTCCAATATCTTCCCAAGAGACATTTGGAACTTCAACCACCTACCAATATTTTTCCAACATTCATAAGCAAACTTGCCAATCTTAAATTATCACTGTCTTTGAAAATTAATGCCATATGTTACTTACATTTGATTCAATTTCCATATTAATTACTCCCTTCAGTTGTATTATAAACTTTTTCCTTAAGCATGTGTGATGCAAACTTGTAACATCTCTTTTATCCTCTAGTTATTTTTGTTCATTTATAGTGCACTTTTGATGGCTTCTCCATATGTAATCATGATGCTCTATTTCTTGTTAGTTGTGACTCTTAATGATTAAATCATCTCTTGATCATGTGATTTCTCTTGATATATGATTATTTCATGTAGGTGCCTTAGTTGATCTCTTATCTCTAGTTGAACATACTATAATTATTTATTATCTATGTATGCATATCATAGTCTGATCTATGTTCCCTCTTAAGCTAGTCTCTTTGTATGTCACTGCCCTACTAGCAGTATTTCTTCATCACTGTGATGTGCACTATGTTCTAGCGGTCTTCATTGTCATTGTTTCTCATGAATATTTTGTTTTTGTAGTAACATGGAAATATGTAGTAGCATGGAAAAATCTTTTGAACAATTTTTCATATGGAAGTGATTATTGCTCCAAAGTATGATAATGAATATGATTGCATTTTGCATTTTGATAATGACTATAATTAATTTCCTCACCAATTGTTATCAACATCATTGATTCATAAATGACTATGATTGTATTTTGCATTGAATCCATGTTTCTCTTGGTCATGAAACCCTCCTATTTGTTATGTTCCTTTCAGTATTTTGACTAGAACTATCCTAACCATAACCAGGTGACTATATCAAACATGTTTCCCAATGTCCCCCACAATGAAGATTGACCTATTACTATGCTTAATTCTTAAGAATTGATGATTTATAAGATTAAATGCATGAAAATACTAGGGATGTATCACTAACATGATACCTCAAGTACTTATAATTAGTATGCCCAAAAAACAAAGACTTAGTAGTAAAAGAATAAGGTTGCACATCCACATCCACATATGTTTGCATGATGAAACTGTTTAATTTACTGGATACCCAATCAGCATTATCATTTTCTTCTTTTATTCATTTATTTGGAGTTGTATTTAGAGGTAGATATTTGTTGCTGATTTCATGTTTATCTGTTACATATGCTATTTACTACAGAAAAATAGAATCATTTGTAAATTTAGAAAGAAAGGAGAATATTTGCTAACTAATTCTAAGGATTAATATAAAATAGATTTCTATAACAAGGCTTCAGAATAAGTAATCATCATCTTTATTATCTATTGTAGAAAATACATTCGAAGCACCAGCAAGTCTATCTAGAAATCAAAATTTAGAACCAAAGCCTCGAGATTTCTCTAGTATTTGTGCAAAGACTTGATACTTTTGAATAACAGCATCACTAACACTTCTTTGGGCATATTTCATTGACTCCTAAAAAATAGAAGCCTTTATTTCAGCTACCTCATCACTGTCATCCTCATCCATTGCCTCAGGGTTCTCACTTCTTTTTCTTTCCGTTCAATATCTTGTAAAAGTAAAAAGGAAAAAGAACATGACAAATTGAAATAATAAGATACAAGTTGAGAAAAATTGAATCAAAAAATGTAAAATTCTAGCACACCAGTTCAAATAAAAGCATTAATAAATTCATAACCAAATCTAGTTTGCAAAAGCCGCCACAATTAAAAATCAACTTCTCAATATTTTCTCTAATAGCATACTTGTAAGCCCACTAAAAAATCTTTGTAATATTAGCTCCACTGAATCCTTGGGTATAACAGGCCAATGCCATTAGGTCCACATCCTTTGAGACGGGTGATTTTCTCAAGCAAGACTTGAAAATTTGATAACATGAGGACTCATCAGGTTAAGGACTAGTTAAGGACTCTATCCACAACACCACCAGCATCCCCAATAAGAAGATGGATTGCTAGAGCCCAAAGCAATCTGGAAAATAGAACGAGCAGGGACTTGCTAGCAACAAGTAGCAGAACGAGTGTGGACACCTAAAGATAAAAATCTAGACTAATCACTGATTAGGATACTGTTGGTGATTAGTCTATATATTTATCTTCATTTGTTTTTTTTGAACATTCCATATTTAGTCAAAATTTTGACTAACCGTAGTTGATGTTTTGACTACAGATATTGAAACTCTAACCTATTTTGGTCTAAAAATTGACCATTTTGCATCAAACTGTGGCATCATGGCTTTAGCATCTTGGTTGGAGAGGCCAAATATTTTGACCAATATTGGTCTATATTGCGATGCCATTTGGTCAAAATATGACTGTCGTGGTTCTTGCATCCTGGTCCGAAGGGCCAAGCATTTTGACCAACTTTGGTCAATTTTTTTACAAATATACCACGACTTGCTAATGTCATTTTTGACCAAGATTAGCATCAAATATTCTATGATTAAAGAGAAATGTTGAAATTTCAATGAGGAAAATAGAGACCAATCAGTTGGTCAAGTATTTGACCCATTTGGGTAGAAACTTCGACCAATAGTCCATCGAAAATAGGTGCAAATTGTACTAGTGAATAAATCAACTGAAGCCAAATAACATAAAACCAAGAAAACACCAGAAAGGGATCCATGAATTCTTGTCAACTAGATGAATTCGGGTAGGGTAGTCAAACTGATACTTGTCCAATCCTACGACAAATGGGCTTAGGTTAGGGTTTTGCATCTATCTTATCTCCCCTCTCTTACCATTTGAGATATTGTGATATGGCATGCTCATCCTGACAATTCAAGGAAGTTGATGCCCGGTACCTACAAAATTGCATACAAAACCCACATGTACATACATATATAAATATATAATAGACAATGGTGGGGATCGACCAATTGTGTGGATCTCATAATAAATTAACTACGACTTCGTCCCTCAACCACATCAGGCACATCAAATAGAAATATAAAACAAGCACATCAACCATACACATGCAAGTATGGGGTTAGTCAAATCATAAGCATCAATGATTTCCTAACATATAATCTTTCATCCTAAAATAATCATAACCTTTATAAAATCAAACTTAGTGGTGGGGTACTACATCCACCCCCCTAGGATTAGGCTTACTATTGGAAGCCTACAAATAGATAAGGTTATATATCCCTCAAGCACAAATCATTTACTAAAAATGAAACATGACATCTGAAAACAAGCCATAAAATAAGAACATGATATACAGTCATTATGAGAAATATAATACTAGTTAGAAATAAACTGAAAATCACATTGATCAATCATTCATTAACAATTCAAAATAGATCTAAATATTTATTCATTCATCATTATAGAAAATATATAGGATCAATTGCATAAAACACACATTCGTATCTTCATCAAATAATGAGTTGAGAAGTGCATAAAAATCTATCTAGTCAATGAAACACTTTATATGCAAACATATAGGATGCACAATGATCCTAATTTCACACAACATACATAGTACCATCTTCGCAATGTCCTCCCTTATACATACTATTAGGGGTACATGATGAACATGATAGAAACAACACTTATCACAGAACAGGGCCAACAATACCAAACATTCAGAGTAGCCACCACAAAACTTGAAAAGGTAAAACCTAAGTAGGGGAATTAAAGTCCAATATTAAATCATAAGAGCGCTAAATTTTAACAATAAATTAAGTGTGACTAGCATCACAAAATAGATAATGAAAAGAGAGTTAGGTGACTAGTCCATGCATAAGAAAATCCAAAAATTCAATGCTATCCCATACACAACACGAACAATTCATCAATTAACCAAAATAAATTATCAATCATAAAACATTCACATAATAAGGTGACTAGTGGTAGCCACACTCAAGGGAGTAATCACTTCATGACATCCAAATGTACTTCACCCTAGATGCATTAGAGAGTGTGGCCACACATAAAATACAACCAAAACACCTATGACAATCACTAGACAAATGATATCTCAAAGACATTTAAAGGAAAGCAAAACATAAATGTTTAGCTGTAGTTTAATGGTTCTCAAACATAAAAGATTTATATGTCTATGTTTGGTTTCAAATTTTAATAATTTAAACATCTAATGGGCACACAACTTCCCAAAGTTCCCATTGTAGAACTCAGTGCTATGATATTTCAATCATGCCATTAGAGCATTAGCCTCTTTTGAATATTGTAGTGAACAAGATGAACCAATATTTAGAGATTTTTTTTTGTAATTTTCTATCATTGCTATGTTTCAATATACTCTGTCCAAAACTATAAACATAATAGATGATACATGGAATGAGAGAAAACTTCTAAAATAACAAATAAAAAAAAGTTAACTAAAAAAAAGAATACCTAATGAACTAGGAATGAAATGTCACACCTTCTTTAGCTCATAAGGAATACCATCAATTATATTAATGATACATTCAAAAGTAAAACAATAGATCCTAAACTCTATTGCAATGTATTCAGCCTAAACAAAATGAAACTTTGACAAATATTTTTTTTATCTTCACTCAGGAATAGTACTAAGGGATTATAAGCATAGATAAAGAACAAACATAGAAAATGAATTTGTGTTGTCACAGTAAGTAAATAGTTATTACAAGCCAAAAGATAAAGCAAAAACTAGGTATTACAAGCCATAAATGTAAGAATCTGTTAAAAATTGGACTTCTACTAATTAATTAGGAATAAGAAATAGAGATTTCATTGATGTTACAAACATCCACTAACAAACACTCATAACATTCAAATTACTTACTTTCCATTACATGTTGTATACAATTTTCAAATATAATAATTAATATGTAAATATATAATTAAATATTGTATTGAATCCTAAAAACTATCTTAAAGTGAGCATATTGATCAAACAATGTCATCCTCACAAGAAATTTCCTCATCTGATGGAATAGGTACCCCATCATTAATGGGACCCAAATCCACAAATAAATTAATACTATCATTTATGTGGCCTTTGTCACCTTCAAATATAGGTAAATTAAAATCAATGAATTCATCATCTTCATGGACATGATACCCATGTTCTTGCTCATGTCCTTCAAACACTTTAGTAAACTCAGTGTGATCTTCATCTTGGTCATATGCATCACCGACAATAAAAATATCATCATCTCCATCTTGGCCATCTATTTCTTCAGTGGGAACTTATAAATCTTCAAGTTAATCGTGGTCCTTTGAGTCTTGAACAAATGTTACTCTTCGTCCTCTTCGATCATAATCAATTACAAATGACCATCCAGGTTGTTCTAAATTTGGAATGAGAAATATTTGTTCACATTGACTTGGAAACACATAAGTTTTGAAAGTGGCTTCAAACCTAGATGTATTAATCATGTAGAATCCATTATTGTACAGAAAGATAGTTTTTGCTTCACCCACTTTGATAAGCTTGTACCATTCAACATGAAAAATTACTTTCTTAAAAGATACAAAATCAAGTTGTATTATCTCATCCACTTCTCCATAATAGAGGTGTGTGCTTGTGACTGTTTGTGTATCATTTACATGTGAATGACATTCAACCTCAAATAATGCTAAGACTCCACAATCATAAGTTTATCTCTTTTCGTCAACCTTTTTGATCCGGAATTGATAACCAAAATTCCACATTCCTTTGTAATATGTTACCTAAATTCATATAAACATTAACTAATTAGATTCAAAAATAAAAAATTAAAAAGAGAATTTATTAAACATCTATATATACATTACCTCCCTATTTTTAGATACTTTAATGAAATCCAATTGTTATGGTGTTACTCTATTCCTCCCTTTTGTTGTCTCATGTTTAATATTGATCTTTAGCCAATTCCATGAGCATCTCTCTGGCCATTTTCTTTTATGGCTTGCAAGCAATCCTCGAGTAGTGTTTTGACCTTGTTTAAGATATATGTTGGCCCATTCCTTTTCATCCTCTAATTTTTTTTGCTTAGCATACTTCTCCATCCATTCCAACATAAAGTCATAATTGTATGCAATATACAAATGTAATTCCCTCCACTCCTTAGCATCTACATTGAAAAATAGAATTGTTAGAGTTAACAATTATTTAAAACCATATGTTATAAAATTTAAGATTGAAAAAGTAGTGTATTATAAAATTTAAGATAAAAATCACTTCCAACATTTTTGTATACCTTTTATTCTCTTTGAAGTTCCTTGACCCCCTAATTTTTCTCCTTCAAATGATTGAGGTTGATTATAATTCAATAATAGTGGTGCTTCAAGGTGTAACTAAGGTAAGTATTCACTCAAATGAACCATTTCTTGGAAAACCATGTAACCCTCAACCATGGACCCTTCTGGCCGAGCCTTTTTCCTCACAAATTGTTTTAAAACTTTCATATATCTCTCCACAAGCCATATTGTTTGAATATTAATAGGACCGCACAACTCAATCTCTTCTACTAGGTGTACAAGATAGTTCTCTTGAGAGTTAAGAAAGCTTGGAGGGAAGCACATTTGAAGGTCACACATCAAAAGTGAAATATTCCTCTTCCAATACTTCAAGTCATCCTCATGTATCTCTTTAGATAAAATCCACCTACAAGTATCAACATGTATTAAAATAAAGATTTATGATATCTTTAAAACTAAAAGTATAAAATCATATAAAGCCCTTAGCAACAATGACTTCAAATGATAAGAGTTATCGAAGATTATACACAGTTGAATTAAAATACCTTAGATATTTGGATAACTTGTAAATAGTTAATGTGACATCACAATTAAAAGTGCTTGGTGTTGATGTAGGTAGCACGTACTGCACAACCATTAGTAAATAAGAAATTTTAAATATGTATTAACTGATATTATCAGTCAACTATATACAAATTGTTAATTACACTTCCAATAAATCTAATGTACTACAAAATTACCTTTATCTAATTGTGCCAATCATGTGTTTTTAGGCCAAAGAAATCTGATCCATCTCTTGTGAATAACTTTCTTAATGCAACACCAAATCTAGAAGGAAATCTTATTCTATTCATTGTATTAATGATGTTTAGTTTATCCTCTGATGTAAAGTCCATGGAGCATGGATATATGAGTTGTCTTCATGCATCCACATGTTCAACATGATATTGGCAACTTCCAGGTCCTTTCATAGCTTTATTTGTGCTTCAAGGTTGGTTCCATTTACAATAATCCATAAGCACTCTGCCACGTTTTTCTCCATGTGCATAGTATCAATTAGGTGGGCTATTGGTAAGTTCTTACAATATTCTAACTTGTAAAAAATAGAGAGTCTTTTCATTCCTACTAGAAAGCTTTTCCCTTCTTTTTTGTCATACATGGTTGTCCACCTAGCAGGGTTCATCTTTCTTGGCTTCCTCATTTCCATTTCCTTTCCATTGAACTTATTTTTCTCATGCACTCGATAGTGATGATTTTGTGGTAAGAATTGTCTCTACTCATCATAAACATTTTTATTAAGATCTTTCAAATGCCTATACAATATTTTTGGCTCACGTGATGGACAACCATGTTTCCCCTTTGTTTGCAGCCCTAAAATAAGAATGGAAATCATATTTAGTAAATGGTACAATGAACATGTAATATTTACCAATGCAAATTAAAATATATTACCACAACAAATAGAGAGCCCCAGGGCATAATGAATTGTTCAGATAAGAATCACATGAAAGAGGAAGTTTCTATCATTGATAGGTCTTGATACATCATACATATTTATGTCATCCCATAATTCATGAAGCTCATCAATGAGGGGCTTCAAGTATACATCCATATCCTTTACTTGATATTTCCCTAAGTAAAAAACAAGTTTATTAGGATTTTAACTGAATTGAATTTTTCTTTATATAGTCTTCAAGAAATCACTAATTCATGTGTTCTAGTACCTGGCATGATAAGAGTTAACATTGCATGCTCATTTTTCATTTCCATCTAGGGGGGAATATTATTGTTAATAATTAAAAATGGAAAAAAAAAATATGTTTCTCTAAGATCTCTAGAAGGATTGACACCATCCATGGCTAGAGAAATTCTCATATTCCTTGGTTCATTTCTTAAATGTGGCCATCTTTTCTTAATCTCTCCCCAATATTTTCTATCTACAACCATACGCATGAGACCATCTTGTCTCCTCCCTTGTGCATGATAATCAATATATTTTTCCAACTCCTTACATTTGAACATCCTCTCAAACCTTAGCTTTAGTGGAATGTGTTGTTTTACTTTATAAGGAACCTTCTTGGATACTTGATCTTAATGATGTTGGCAATTTGGCTGAGGTATGTACATAGATGTTGTCATTATGGAAACATATGTTCCCTATGAAGATCGCATAAGCTAGAAAGTAAGTATGGAAGATCGTAGACTATAATTGTCTAAGTATGAAACAATGATTTTCACAGAGCACCCAAGACAGTTTGTTTTGGCAACATTCACTGGAACATGATCAAAGTTTTCACAATTGAACATAGACTCTATGGTGTCTAAGGATACCCCATCTCAGTGCACAAAAGGGTATGAATAGTACAGACAAAGTTATGAAGGTTTTACCAATGACAAAGTATAGCTGAAAAAGCAGTTTTGAAGACAGAACTTGTAAATGAATTAAGGGATTATTTTGCTTGTCAAAATAATGACTTAATATTATAAAGAGCCAACATCCTAGATGTTTACTCTTGGATTATGATGTAAAAGTTGATAGAAGGAAGATATTATGTTTGTACCTTGTATAAAGACATGAAGTTGTAATGACCGAACATGCTTGGAATTCATACTTGAAATGTAACTTGTGATAGTTGTATATTGTGATAGTAGAGGAATTTGTTGATGAAAAGTTGTAAGAAGTACCTTATTGTAATCAGTAAACAATTATATTACTTGTTTGGGCAGTGAGTTCATCTGGTAATCAGGTTTTGTATCTACAACTCCTAACAGGGTTGAGGCTTCTAATAAGGCCTATAGTCCCTTAACTAGGACTGATACACTATATGATTGTAACTGGCTCCTAATAGGGTCAACATCCTTAAGAGGATATATTTTGATTAGTGGATATTTGTGGGTACCATCCCCATTGGGGTTTTCCCTTGGCTAGGGTTTCCTCGAGAACATATCATGTGTTATGAGTTCTTTACATTTACTGCTATGTATGCTATTTAGTTTCTTATGCTTTGTATGCACTAAAGTAATCTGTTATATCCATATGTGGGAAAAAGTAAAATTTTTTGAAATACTGATTCACCCCCCCCTCTTAGTATTTCTTATTTCTAAAAATTGGTATTAGAGCTTAGTTACTCGAAGAAGGAACATTCAAGGAAAGCCTAGCAGCTTGAGTAAGATCTCTATGGATATGGATCAATTACAGAAGAATCTTGAAGAAGCTCTTGAACAAATTGATATGCTTACTGATGAAAGAAACACTCTGAAAAGAAATTATGATGATGCAAAGAATCTTATTGACAAATTGAAACACAAAATTGAAGATCTAAAATCTTAGAAGGAATCTAAAATTCTTGTTGAAGATTGTGATGATTTAGAAAAAGAAAATGTGATCCTTAAACATGAATTGAAGATAGCAAATCTGAAGCTTAGCTTGAAAGATGGAAATGAAAATTTGAGATCTGAGAATGAAAATTTAAAGAATGAGAATGAAGATCTAAAATCTAAACTTGGCAAGGTAACATCTGAATTTGATGAAGTCAAATTGTAGTATGATAAACTTGAGAAATACAAGATAGTGAAAGGTGAATTGACTCAATCTAAACAACAACTTGAAAGACTATATTCAAATGGTGAGAAGATTGATGAGAAAGTATCTTATGGGAAACCATTCTATGACAAAACTGGTCTTGGATTTAACAAATTGAAGATAGTTAGTGAAAGAAAGAAACTAGATCTGAATGTATGTGAAAGCAGTGAAGAAAATAAGTTAGATGAGAACAAATTTGAAGAATCACCTAAGCAAGAAGAATCACCAAAGCAAGAAGAATCACCTAATCAAGAAGAACCACTGAAGCAAGATGAACCATCAAAAGGTATGGAAAGAGAATTCAAAGGTGGATGTTTTTCTTGTAATACAATTGGTCATATGAAAAGAGATTGTACAGGTAAGCAATTCAAACCTCTTAATGGATATTGTTATAATTGTCATGTTTTTGGACATAGAGCTATTGAATGTAGAAGATCTAAAGTTATTGAGAATAATTATAATAGTAGAATTCCTAGAAATACTAACAATCTAGATCAAAGATCAACTGGAGACATGAAAAGAGGAAATGGAATAGTTTGTTATAGATGCAACAAGATTGGACATATTGCTAGAAATTGTAGGACTCAAATCAATCAGAAAGCACCTAGATATGATGGAATCATTTGTTAGATATGTAACAAGATTGGACACACAACAATATTTTGCAGAATGAACAATGGAGGTTATCATCATAACCCTAACCCTAGAAACTATGCAAGAAGGAATGAGAATGCAGGAAACAAAGAGAAAGGATATTGTAGCAATGAAGATGAAGTAAAGTTTGTTAAAGGGAAATATCAAGGAGGCATATTCAACACTAAAGGCAATTAGGAAGGTAATGTATCTGATGGTAAGAATGAATCTTTACCTAACCCTTCTTTAAGTACTTAAATTATGTAAATTTTTGTAGTTTAGGAACTTATAATTAGTGTAGAATTCCTGATGCTATGGTTAAGTGTGCAAAAGGAAATATTGTGTTTTGCGAGGTCGCAAGAAGATTTATGGTTGCAAGTTTACAGAATCAACTTTTTGGCATTTTAGCAGCAAAAGAATTATATGCAATGTCAGATTGAGTACATATTAAGTGGTAAAAGATTGAAATTGAAGTTATTGTGATGATCATGTGATTAGAAGTGATTTGGAGAGTGAAGGAAGAAGTTTGGAAGTGATTTGTAGAAGTTTGAAGCGCTGATCAAGCAAAAGCCCTAATTTTGCAAATTTAAGACGGAGTTCTTCATGTTGAGAATGTTAATAGTAATCTTGGATGCAAATATGAAACCCTAAGGGAGAGTGATTTTAATGAAGAATATTAGACATTGTACAACAAGGATATGTCAGTAAAGAAAGGTTATGAAAATAATGAAATCATTAACTACTCTATGAAATATGAATTTGATGATGAGGAGTGTACAAAGATCATTTTGAGAAGGATACATAATGGTAAATTTTGGTTAGAGGACAGAGTCATAGACATTACTACAGACCTAATTCATGATGTGACTGGCCTATCAAAAGTTGGTGCAATTCCACTTAATGAGAAAAACATGAGAAAGATTGTGATTGATAACACCAGTTCAGTATATAATGGCAGAGGTATAGTCATTAGTAAAATCAAGCAAGATGATGTAAGATAACTATGTAATATTTTTACAACAAAATTCCGTGGAAGCTCTAGAGAAGATGATATGGCAACAGGTATGGTACACATTGCCTATTTGATGTGTGTGGTGAAGAAACCAGCAGACTTGTGTGAGATTTTGAGGATACAGTTGTTTGAGAACATTGAGAAGATAAAGAAGGCTAAATACACTCACTTTAGATTTTCATCACTGATCACTTATATATTTTTCCACTTTTTAAGAAGATTTCCTTACACTATTGATAGGAATGATGGTGAGAATACTATGGAAATAATCAATAAAGTTTACATGAAACATCTTTAGGAGAAAGTTAATGATAGTGTGAAGCTTGTATTGAAAACTTTTCAGAACATTGTGGTAAATAGATCAAGGATTCCTCCATCCCTAGTTGAGAAATACAAAGATGATATATGTTTTATGGTTGATACTAATTTCACCTATATTGAAGCAGTAGAACCTAGACATGAATTCATAGACCCTCTTGGCTATGAAATCTCTAAAGTTGAAATAGAAGGATATGTTAGTAGATTGTTGAAAAGTAAAGTTGATGCTCATGGCAATAGATTTGGAACATATGATGAAAACTTTGATTCAGAAAAGACACTTAAGGAAGAGAAACAATCAAAGAAGAGAGTAGAGTCTACAATAAAGAAAATTCTAAAAGGAACAAGTATGAGTGAGCAAGAATATGAAATTGCAAAGAAAATTGTAGAGGCAATCAAATAAAGTGAAGTTCTATCAGTCCCACCTTTTGCATCTAGTGCAGACCCTGTAGAGTCTATTCAAGTTAAAGTCAAGGTTGAAGAACCTGAGAAGGAGCAAGAGAAACCTAGAAAAAGGATGAAGGTTAGTGCTTCAGGACCCGACAAGAGACAAAAAGTAATTGTTCCACCAGTACCTAGAAGAGTTGCAGAGATTAAAAATGATGAAGTTACAACAAAGAAGAAATCATTGAAACCAAGGATAGAAACAGTTAATGAAGACATATTGCAACATGGAGAATTTACTAAGATGAACAAATACTATGATTTAAATGGATCCTCTGATAGATTAAATCTAGAGAGTGCAATGGTTACACATATGATTTTGGAAAATAATAAATTTGACACTATTCATGGAAAGATACCAGAAGATTTGTACAACAAACTTGTGAACAGAAAGATGAGAGCACAAGATGAAGATACCAAAATGAGAGGAAATATAATAAGGCAATTTTGTGACATTAGAGATGATGATCATCTTAAACAGATCCTCAAACCACTTGGAACTCTCTTGAGAACCAAAAGGAGGACAATACAAATCATGGGAGGAAAATATGAGAAAGTAAAAACTGAAACTAAATAGGCAGTAGTGCAAGTGCTAGCAAACTTGGTAGTAGGAAAAGATCAACTAGTTGTAGCAGAGGAACAAAGGTAGCAACAGAAGAAGTTAAATTTGATGAAATACCCTCTTCTTCACCTATCAATATTGGCACAGAGTCAATGGATATTGAAGGAAACAAAGTCACCCTAGATTCAGATGATGTAGTGTTCAATGACTTGGACAAAATTGTTGACAATTTGGCTTTGGGAGAGCTAGAAAAGAATATTGAAGTAGAGACTACACAAGTAGAAGAGAAAATGGAAATAGAGGCCCCTACACCTATTGTACCACAAGAAGACATCAATCTTACTCCTAAGACTAGAAAGGAGAAATGAATAGGAACATTGATTGAAGATTTGAGGGCAAGGAGGTTGATGACAATGATCAATTAGAATTGATCACCTCTTTAAACAAGATAATTGAAAAAAACAAAAAGGTTAAGAATCTGGAAGGTAGTTTGAAGGACATGACTGAGAAACTAAAAAGTGTAATATCTACAAAAGTATTTGATTCAAATCCACTTGAAAGAGAAAAGATGGAAATAAATTATTTTGATGTTGAGTTTACAAATTTGGAAGATATGGCTAAGGTTAAGGCTCAGGAAGCTTATGAAGCTGAGATGTTGTAGAGCCTTTAGTCAGAATATCAAGAATGACATTAGCAGCCTTGACATACATATTAAGAACTTAAGGAAACACCTTGAGACTGGAAAATGTTTGTACATTTAGTGTAAAAAATATGAGAATATAACAGTTGAGGAAGAAAATAAGATAAAGGTGAAGCAAGATGCAATTATAGCAGAGACAAATTCATTATCTAGCCCTAATGTAAAGATAAGTTTAATTGAAAAGAAAATCAGAAAACTATATGATGAGAAAAGGGCTTTGAATGATGAAAAGAACAGGAAGATTATCAGGATGAACATCTTGAGAGAGCATGTCTCAATCAAGTTAACTATTATAGAAGAGAAGCTAGAAGAATGTCTTACTGCTAAGACATCATTTTAGAAGTTCAATTTTGAATCTCTTCAAGGTTGTTAGATTACAACATACGGATTGAGTACTTTACTCAATGTAGCAGAATCAATTAAGAAGATTTGGGAGAAAGATTTTGAGGCTTGGAAATCTGATTTTTTAGATTTTGTTGCAAGCCTACCAGCTTTGCAATAAGATAGTAAGGTAAAAGTTTTGGCACAATTTTGTATATCCCTTTCCACCCTTTATTTTGTCATTGTTGTCAAAGGGGGAGAGATACTTAGAAAATTGTCTATATAATGAGGAAGGATACTCATAGGGGGATTTATATGGAGTATTATGAATTTGTATAGATTATGAAGTATATTTTGAGGAAATATAAGAATAATATTCTATGGCCACAATTTTCATACAAATTTTGAGATTTTGACTTGTACACTTAGCCCATTTTCTCATATGTTGCCACCAATGACAAAGTGGGAGATTGTTGGAAATTTGGCTGAGGTATGTACATAGATGTTGTCATTATGGAAACATATGTTCCCTATGAAGATCGCATATTCTAGAAAGTAAGTATGGAAGATCGTAGACTATAATTGTCTAAGTATGAAATAGTGATTTTGACAGAGCAGCCAAGACAGTTTGTTTTGGCAACATTCACTAGAGCATGATCAGAGTTTGTGTAGTTGAAAATAGATTCTATGGTGTCTATGGATACTCCATCTCAGTGTGAAAAAGAGTACAGATAGTACGGACAAAGTTATGAAGGTTTTACCGATGACAGAGTATAGTCGACAGAGCAGTTTTGAAGACAGAACTTGTAAATGAATTAAGGGATTATTTTGCTTGTCAAAATAATGACTTAATATTATAAAGAGCTAATATCCTAGATTTTTACTCTTGGATTATGATGTGCAAGCTGATAGAAGGAAGATATTATGTTTGTACCTTGTATAAAGATGTGAAGTTGTAATGACCGAATATGCTTGGAATTCATACTTGAATTGTAACTTGTGATAGTTGTATATTGTGATAGTAGAGGAAGTTGTTGATGAAAAGTTGTAAGAAGTACCTTATTGTAATCAGTAAACAATTATATTACTTGTTTGGGCAGTGAGTTCATCTGGTAATCAGGTTTTTTATCTACAACTCCTAACAGGGTTGAGGCTTCTAATAAGGCCTATAGTCCCTTAACTAGGACTGATACACTATATGATTGTAACTGGCTCCTAATAGGGTCAACATCCTTAAGAGGATATATTTTGATTAGTGGATATTTGTGGGTACCATCCCCATTGGGGTTTTCCCTTGGCTAGGGTTTCCTCGAGAACATATCATGTGTTATGAGTTCTTTACATTTACTGCTATGCATGCTATTTAGTTTCTTATGCTTTGTATGCACTAAAGTAATCTGTTATATCCATAAGTGGGAAAAAGTAAAAGTTTGTGAAATACCGATTCAGCCCCCCCCCCCCCCCCCCCTCTCAGTATTTCCTATTTCTAATAGATGATACCTGCTAGTGTGACACACTAGACATTGTTGCAAATTTGCATTCTTTCCATAATACAATATATGGTCATTTGGGCATGCATCATATGTATTGTACTCCATTTCAATGTCTTTCATTACTAAAGATACTTCTCTATGAGAGTGAGGTAATTTATTGTCCTTTGGAAGTATTTTGTTTTCCAGAAGTCTACATAATGCAAAAAAATGATTTTCATGAGTATACACAATATTTTTTTAAAAAAATCTAGAGCATTATTTATGGGGAATATTGAATCATTCCTTAATATATCGATAAAGCATGTGTTTTTCAATCTATGTTAACCTTTAAGATCAACAACAACATAATTGTTGCCAATATAGATGTATCAACATTTGGGAAAAGAGGTGTCCTAGCCAACTGAGCTAGGGGTGAATCAATAACTTCTTCTGAAGATGTGTAGAAGTCTTGGATAAATTCATTGATACTAGCCTCATTTATCTGTGAAGTTATTTAATCCATAAATGTGTCTTTCTCTTCATCTTGATAGTGGCTATCATTAGTGACATCCATTGGTTCTTCATCAATATTAGGAACTAGAAGTACCTTTTCATCCACAAAACCATTGACATGATCAGTAATAATTTATTAAATAATGTGCACATATATTTATTATAAGAATATTAATTTGTTAAATATAGTGCACCTCTTCTATGTAAACACCACAGCGTAATCTATACATACAAACAAGTCACACTTCCTTAGTTTCCTATTTTGGCACCTTTTGCAAGTGCAATATATCTTTTCATTGAAGTATTCTTTTGTACCTGGTGTAGGTCTTGCTACTTGTTCATTTGAATATTTAGATGATGATGAATTGTTATTTCCCTGAATGGACCATGCATTATGAATAGTAAGATTATAACTTTAAAGTCAAGTATTACTTATTTTTGAAGATAATGTGACTCTTAGGTGCATGATATGTTACAGCTTAAGAAATTTGAAACTTTGAAAACATGGTGTGAAGGTTTGATAGATAAAACTTTGAAATTTTGAAAACTTTGAAAATATTTTCTTGTTCTCGGATCACCTTTTTTTGGACATTTTCAATGCAAATGCATAGCATCAACATTGGAGGCTGAAGAAATTTTGTTCTTATAGTAGTACGGTGTGAAACCCACACCAGAGATGTAAATGTAGGTTATGAAAGGATGTATTGAGGAAAAGGTAGGTAAACATAAACAATAACAACGTAATTTGAGTTCTTATGTGTCCTCTTAGTAGCTTGAGAGAATATGTTACAATTTCTTGTATAATTGTTTCTCACAGTCATATAGCAAAAAAGGGACACTATGTTTGATTGTTATGAATTAATACTTTGTGCTACCTATTATAGATTAGGTTAGTGTTTTATTTTATTAAAAATGATATTGCAGGTAAAAAAGATAATAAAATAAGTACCTAGTCTGCCATTTCATATGGACACCAAGAAGATATCTTAATAGAAAGCTACAAAGAAAAATATGTGGATGCCAATTCAGATCATTACATAAATAGGCATTGAAATATATGAAAACACATAACCCAAAAAAAATAGCACTTACCCAAAATACTGGAAGAGTAACTTTTATATACCACCCTTTGAAACTATTGCTCCAACTTATGACAATTCTAAAAACACCATCTCACCCAAGTGGTCCTACAAAGAAATCAAAGAATAAAATGTGAAATTTCCTTAACCAATATAAAGTTGATCTTAATACCTCAAACATGGTAGTGTCATTGCAAACCTTAACCAATGTGATATTTTATCTGAACACCTCACAAATAGTACATGAAATAAGAGGAATAATAAGAGTACATGGAATAACAAGAGGAATAAAAAAGTAAGAGCTAAGTATCAAGAAAATTAATAGAGGATTATGATAATGCTTTGACCAAAGGAAACTACTTAGAGATAATGCATATGAAGAGTAATTTAAAACAAAAAGAGAACAATATGCTTTTGCAATTCATGTTGCATAAGAAAACTATTAAACAAGTTGGCCATCACACTCTTATACATTTGTTGAACACATATATAAAGTTTGAAGCAAGTCCAATTGTAAAATGTAAAGCTAATTCCATGAACCTTAGTCTATATTCTCCAACCACGCTGAAACTCAATGAAATATTTTCTAGAATGTCACAAAGAGGTATGGGCCGCATGAAATGTAATGATTGAAAATATTACACAACAAGAGTTGTGGTGCTGCAGCTGGACTCCCTACCTATTGTCAGAAATAGGCAGTTGTATTTTCCTTTTTAAACATTTTGCATTAAATTTGTATAACTCTAACAAGAGAAAATTAAAATATATCAATGAAACATGAAAATAGAATACACCCCCAAATGATAGATAAAAGAAGAAGAATATGAAATTTGAACATGCTTACATAGTACATGATACAGCTTGAGAAAAATAATGCCACAGATTATAATCATCATATATGTACCTAACATATCAATTCTTGCTATAGTAACAAACTCCACGCACTGTTTAAGTGGTGACAAGGAAATCAAGACAAGCAACATGTGTGACTACACCTCTTGCAGGCATTTTATCAAACAATTGACAAACCTAAACATTGTTCCAAAGCTCTTGTTTTAGCCTAGATTAAGACCGTGTTTAAAAAGAGCATTATTCACATTTAATAATGTATGCACAATGGCCAATTTCTTTGAACAATATGTTTTAAATTTGAACCTCTATTTAACTAATATTTATGTAATCTAATCAATAAGTATAAGGAAAAATCACCAATTATAAGGAAAAATAGGCCCCCGATAATTTCCATTTTATGAGCAACTCACATGTAAAGCTGTATGCATTAGAATAGTGTGCCAGCACACTTTCTTGAAAACATTTTTGTCTTGAATGAGAAGAACTCTCCTTTCTCATTTCAAAAAACATATAGAACTTATCCAAGAAAAAAAAACATTTACCAATTTTTTATTTGTGTTTAGTCAATCAAAAATTAAGCTGTTCAAATTCAGCCAAAATTAAGCCATACAAAAGGCTGAAAGGGCTTGACTAGGGTGTAGCCTTAAGGTGGGATCAACTAACCTTGGGTTGGGAAGTTTCTATAAGTAAACCAAGACCATAAATCCGTGCATAAACTTTAGGTGGAGTTTAGGGGGGTCATTTGGGCTCCCATAGGTTAACTGGGGTCAATTTTAGCTACCCAGGTTGATACCTTAGGGGTTAGGGGTCATTTTCAACCCATTAAAAGCCTTAAAACTCATTTATGACCCCTCTAAAGTCAAGGTTTTCATTTTGGTCGAAATTGAAGAGTTGTGAGGTTTTGGTTAACCTCTCTCTTCTTCCCAAACTTGCATTCAACTCCATTTATGGTGAAGGAAGGCAAGTGGGAAGAAGGAAATGGAAGTTTCTTCCCCTCTTCTAATTGGCTCCTAGATTTTAGGAGGTTTTCCTATTTAGGAGAAACTTGGAGTAAGGTTTTAGTTATTCACCTACTCTCTAGATTTGGAGACTACTCTTTTTGGAAAAGCTTAGGAGAGAGGCTAGCTTTGGAAGGAGTTCAAGTTTTCAAAATTTTCAACTTGCTTGGAGTATGGTTGGCCTTTGTATTAACTTTTGTTCCTTCAAGTTTGTGTTTGAGCTGGGAGATCCATTAATGGAGTCCATGGTTGTTTATGGTTCATGTTTTAAAATTTATGTTTTGTAGTGGTGTTTTGCTCAAATTTTGGGCATGACAGTTGTCTCCATAGGATAAATGAGTTCGTAGTAAAATAGAAACTTAATACAAGTTTCAGTCATTAAATAGTTAAATTCCAAATAGTTTTTCTTTCAATTTTTTTTTTCACATTAGAAATGTAGTAATGCATAAAAATATAGGCAGTCGACACCATTGAGCCTAGCATGTATCTGTATTTGGAACAGAGCTTCAATATTTTTCTCCATTATATAACCTCGTGTTATCCCTCCAATGAATTTAACATAGATGTGGGTAGGCCATATATCACATCCATATCAATCCTAATTTTGGAAGACAAAAAAAATGTTTAGATTGCAAACTCTAGAGGCTCAAGAGTCAAAATAAAATTGTCATTTCTCCTGAGTGTATTTACTCTTTGAGTTGAGTTTCCCTTATTGCTAGCATTTTTTTAATGAATGGTAATTCATAATAAATTTACCCAGGTTTTGAACTTGAGCTTCTTTCAACAAAGAATTAAATAGGATCACAAATCCAATTGGTAGTTTAGTATACTCTTTTTTGTCTAAATTCAATCAAATTTGATTGTTAACAAAACCAATGCCTACAAATGATCAATAGAAATAAACTTTGTAAATTAAGAATTGGGTTTGAACAAAAGTTTCTTATGGTGTCTAAGAAATGGGTTATAGGGACATATTCTTAGTTTTATTTTAAAAAAATCCATTTTACTTTTGTCAAATATAAAATATTTTTTCCTATGTATTCTAGCTTATATTATTAGCAGCAACCTTTCAATTTCAAACAAGGGCTGCATTGTAGTATAGTTCCAGCCATTCTAGCAGGACAATTTTGGAGGTTCGGTTATGAAATTTGTGGCTATGTGGAGTGGCCAGGATATAAAGGATAAAATAATTATGATAATTGCATCTTTATAGTAATTACTAATAAAATGGTTCAGGTTAAAGAAGAGAAATTAAAAAAAAACAAATTAATCTTGTCATTGTTTCAATTGATTCAATTCTCTCAATAGGGCTTAAAACCCTAAAATATTTGCATTAGTAAAAAGATTATTGTCAAAAATTGAATGAGTGGAATAGTGTTGTATGGAAACCATCAGAAGATATATGCCTTTTGTTGGGCACAATATAGTAACAATAGGACTCATGACCATATTATTCACATAAGACAATATATCTATTTTAACATAAACTAATAGTTAGATCATTAGATATCACTCTAGAGGTGCTCTATTAAATTATTGGATTCCCATTATTGTTTTCATATTGCATGAATATCCATTGATGCATTAGTAACTTCCATCTCATAAATTCATCTATGCTTATATTTCTATGAATATCCTTATTTGATTTAAGTCTTCCCTTATTTTTTTTTTGTTTTAGACTTCAAATTCAGTTTCAATGATATGAGAAGCTACTATACTCAAAATTTGATTTCCAAATTCCTACTCATATTTTGACATAATTAAGACAACCATTTGTAAGAAAAACCAAAAAAATTCATCTGTGCATTTTTACATACAGGACAAAAAAAATGAAATCAATATAACAATTTTCAATCCCTTATCCACTCAAATGTGAACAATTTTATTCCCATTTATAGCACCATAAAAATATATTATCAAAATATTTTTACCAAAACTGATAAACCAATACCAAACCCAAATTTGAACAAAATCATCTTACTAGAGCAAGAGAACTATACAAGGATTCTATTTTTTTTCCCTGTTGCAGGTCAAAATGCTACTAAAACTAGTGATAATTTACAGAGCCATTTTGATCACCAATTGTCCACTAACAAAAAAAATTCATATAATAACTCGCCTAAGAAATTGTGTGGTTTATCTGATGAAAGAAAGTAATGGAAAAATTATTGACACAAATTCTGAATACTGATTGGTTGTTAACAAAATTAATCACTATGGTTACCTCCCAACAAGGGTGTGGTTGGTTTTCCAGCCTAGGTTGGGAGGTAAGCAAAAAAAGGCTATGAAAAAACCTTCTATTTTTATGCATGTACTAGAGGGAGCTTAGAATATCATTTTTTTTTGGAAAAGAGGACCCCTAACTGTATTATAATAATGTTATATTCTTGAATCTGTTGTTGAAAATTTATGAAAACTCTTCCCTCGATCCCTATAAGGCTATCAGGGCTTGCAATAAATCTATAACTCAGTTTCTTGTATCGACTAGTTAAGAGCTATGGTATTCTAGGAATTGCCTTTATGTCATTTTTTGTATAATGTAATTGAATACCATAATTGTAAATAAGGGAAAAAAAGAGAAAAAAAGAAAATGTGCTTCTATGTATTGTGTCAAATTAAATTTAAACTTTTAAAGTTAAAAAAGCTGATAAGTAAGAAATATAGTTTAATTTCAAGTTGAGAAGAGTGATTAAGAATGTATTCTAAACTGGATAAGATCTACACTATAGTTACAGATCAACTTTGTCTATCTGGACTCTGAATATAGATGTAGTGTTGTTATTGAAGAATGGAGAAATGCTGAGAGGGGGAGGGGGTTAATTAGTATTTCTAAATTTTAATTTTGGTAAATAAATGTGAGACACATACAAGAAAGGGAAATGAGACACACAAAATTTTATAACTTGGAAAACCCAATGTGGGTTAAAAAACTACGGCTCCACTAAAAACTGGGCTACAACCCACTTACACCAAGAGCTTCAACTCTCCAAGAACACATTACAATGGAAGCTTCAACCTGAATTTCAAAGAAGGCTACAACCTTTTTGAAGATAAGCAATAGAGATGAATCATGACAAGCAATAAACTCTGAGTCTTTACTGAAGATGTAAAGACTTCTGAACCAGGATATGCAACAAAAAAAACCATGTAATATAGTCTTGTTTGAAGTCCTCTTTTTAATGTGATCACTGGCACCTATTGAACTATGAGCTAAAATTAATTAATTCATAGTGGTTGCATCCTTTGGTAAGAAGACTCTAATTTTTAACATTTATTATTAGAGTTGAACCTCCATTTTAAGAAACTTAGATGTGATTATCCTCCATTTTAATTTATAAATGCTCCCCCAATTTCCTAATCTCCTACCCACACTTCTCTGTAGACTTTCCTGTGTCCCTCTCTAATACCAAATCCTAGAGCTCTCATGTCTTTCTCTTACTAAAATTTAATCTTACAAACCCATACTAAACACTAGATAGTCCCTTTGTGATCTTCGTATTTCTTTTAGGATCGTTCAAATATGAAGAACTTATCTATTGTGCTCAGCACCTACACACCCCAAAATAACTTTTTCATTACATCACGCAACCACACTCTACAACCTTTCGATATTTTTCACCTCCCCTTCATTTTTTGAAAAACTCCTTGTCCGTGTATCTTCTTCTTTCTGTGATGTCTTCTTGATTCTCTCTTCATCAGTCATCGCAATATTTTTGAAACACACTATATTGATTCACACTATGTCCAGATTTTTTTGGAGCATGATCATTTTTCCAAAAATAAACTATTGGTGCTAATACAAGAATCCTCATTTTTTTTGTAACATTTTATGCCCTGTGTCTTATCAACTACTATGTCCTCTTATTGTAACATTTTTCTTGACTCCTGATAAGCTTAAATATTGAAACCATAAATGTATCATGTGTGACATGAGTTATAATATGTGTTGTGTCTCCAAATACTCATTTGCAGGAGAAACTACTTCATGGCAAGGTCCCTACAAGTGAACTCGACCCACTAGGAAATACTGTTATTTTCTATATATAAAACATAGAGAGGAGAGAACCATTTTGATATGTTCTACCATAATTTGAAATCTTTACAACCATTAAGATGCCAAGTGGGTTTATGGTAGGAAGAAAAGATGTTCAAGAATGTTGCCAACTCTCTGCACACCCACATGAAAAAACTCCTCAATGTTAGGTACTACTGGAGATGTTACTCTTCTAAAAAAACATAAGTGAATTCTTGGAAGCATATTGTAATCTTATGAGACACTATAGTTGGGAGAGAACAATGATGGTTAATGTTAGGAAATAGCATAACAGACAATATCATAGCTCATACACATCAAACAAGTTGCAACACGTGTCAAAGGAAAACCTTGTTTTAACGACACAAGTAGATAGACTTATCACTTCCAAATGAGTTGAGATTTAGCCATGAAGGCATCAGATGACAAAAAAACACAACAATATCCCCCTTTTAATTATTGGTGGCAATATCTAGCAAGAATAGAGAAGAACTATTTAGTTAGCTGAAACAACTCCCCTTGAATGGAAAAACCAAACTGAATCAACTCTACCAAAAACTAAACTAACTCCCCCTGAAGAACTACTCCCCCTTTGTCATCAATGACCATGAAAATGAAATACAAAAGCAGTTTAAAAGATATAACAATGAAGAGCATCCACTAAAGAGAAACCTTTCAATGAGGTGAGACAACTCCAAGCTTCCTTTGAAGATACTCAAAGTGATCTCAGGGTAGAGGTTTAGTGAACACATTAGCAACTTGTTCCTTGGAACAAACATAGTTCAACTTTAGCATATTATTAGCAACTTTTTCCTTTAGATAGTGATATTTGATTGGAATATGCTTAGTGTGAGAATGCATCACTAGATTTCTTGAGATATAAATTGTGCTTGTGTTGTCACAAAAAATACAAATAGGATTAGTAAACTCAAGCTTGTAGTCACATAAAGTATTCTTCATCCAAATTACCTGAGTGCAACATGAAACTGCTGCAACATATTCAACTTCAGTAGTGGAAAGTGAAGTGCAAGACTATTTCTTTCTTAGCCACGATACCAAACAGCCACCTAAAAAGAAAACACACCCACTAGTGTTTTTCTTATCATTCATGGAGCCACCCCAATCTTCATCTGTATAGGTTGTAAGAGAGAAATCAGAACTCTTTGGAAACCAAAGACCAAGGTCAACTATTCCTTTCAAATATTTAAAAATTATCTTAATAGCTTGAACATGTGTTTTCTTTGGAGAAGCTTTAAATCTAGCAACATAGCCCACAACCTACATAATATCTAGTCTAGTGGCTATGACAAACAAAAAACTCCCTACCATAGATCTATAAAAAGTATGATCAACAGAAGGAGACACATCATCCTTACTTAGTTTACAACCGGTTTCCATAGGAGTGCTAACCAGATTGCAATCTTCCATTTTGAATCTCTTAAGTAAATCTCTAACATACTTAGTGGGAAATGAAAACACCTTAAGAAGATTGATTAATTTGTAGTACAAGAATGTAAGTTAACTCACCCATCATAGACATTTCAAACTCATCTTTCATACAAGCAACAAATGTCTTAGAAATTTTGACATTGTCACTACCAAAAATAAGATCATCAACATAAACCACAATAATGAAAATGTTGTTACCTTCCTCTTTGACATACAAGTTGATGTCTACATATCCCTTTTTCAAGCCCTACTACTGCAAGTAATTATCCAGCCTATCATACGAAGCTCTAGGAGGTTGTTTGAGTTTGTAAAGAGCCTTTTTTTAGCTTTCACACATAATCCACATTGTTAGAAATAAGGCTATCTAGTTTTTCAACGTAAATTTTTTCAACTAAATCTTCATTTAAGAAGGTAGATTTAACATCCATTTGAAAGACTTTAAAACCTTTAAAGGAAGCAAAAGCAAGAAAAATTCTAATTGCTTCTAATCTTGCAACCGATGCAAAGGTCTCACTAAAATCCACACCTTCAATTTGAGAATAAATTTTGCAAACTAAACAAGCCTTGTTCCATATTATCTCACCATCTTCATTTACCTTGTTCTGGAATACCCATTTTGTACCTATCACATTTTTTTTAATGGGTCTTGGGACAACCTCCCAAGTATTTCTATTTTTAATTTGCTCCAACTCCTCTTTCATAGAATCCACCCAATGCTCATCTACAACTGCCTCTTCAAAACACTTAGGCTTAATCATGGAAATAAGTGAGAAGTCATCATCCTCAAAATAGTTAACATTTTTCCTAGCATTCCTAGTTCTTCTTTCAGCTATAGCTTGATCAATAGGTTGATTCTTTTGAACAAACTTTGAAGGAGTTTTGAAGTTAGAACCATTATGATCATCTTGAGAATCATACCCAGAATTATCATGTAAACTTTCAGCATCATTAGAAGTAGAGACTATTTTTTCTTGAGAAGATTGAGCTTTACCTTTATCATTCTCACCACTTTTTCTAGATTTTACAACTTGAATATGAGGAGGAGAAAAAGGTACAATAGTGTTGGTTTGAGTTTTAGTTGATACCACAGTATTGGTTTGAGTTTTTCCTTCTACGGGGCTATCATCATTCTCACCAAGTTCATTAGTAACCTCATAAATCTTAACATTATCACTCTCTACTAATTTATGCAGCCTTTTTTTTAGCATTTAAAAGCTTTACTTTTAGAAGAATAGCCAAGAAAAAATTCCTCTAGATTCAAACTTTCCCAAATTATCTTCATCTCTCCTAATGTAGCATGGACTCCCAAAAATTTTAAAGTACTTAACAATAGCTAGTTTACCTTTCCAAAGTTCATATGGAGTCTTGTTGAACTTGGGTCTCAACAACATTCTATTATGAATATAGACTGATGTGTGGACAACCTCTCTAAAAAAAAAATCTTTAACTTTTCTCTCATTCATCAAACAACATGCCATTTCTTTAACAGTTCTATTTTTTCTTTCCACAACACCATTTTGTTGTGGTGTTCTTGGGGTTGAAACCTATTTCTTAATTCCATGTTGCTCAGAAAACTTAAAAAAATCATTTGAAGTGAATTCTCCCCCATTATCCAAATGCAAGCATTTGATTTTCACATCCGTTTCATTTTTAACCATATTTTTAAAAATCTTAAACTTCTCTAAAGCCTCTAATTTTTCTTTTAGAAAAGTAATCCAAGTCATACGAGAAAAGTCATCAATAAGAAGCATAAAGTATTTCTCACCTTGAAGATGTGTTGTCCTAGTTGGTCTACAAAGATCCGTATGAACAAGCTCAAGTGGCCTACTACTGAAATGATCTTTTAGTTTGAAGGAAGCTCTAGTTTTTTTACCCTCTTGACAATTTTTGCAAACAACATTAGCTGATTTCTCTATCATTGGCATATCTCTTACAACCTCCTTTTTTCTGATCTTGATAAGATTATCAAAATTTACATGCCCAAAACTCTTGTGCCAAAGCCAAGCATCCTCTACCTCTCTCAAACAACAAGTCTCATTAATAGATTCATCAAGATTATATAGATTATTTGTTGCTCTAGTTGTTTTAGCTATGACATCAACTCCCTTTTTAATAGTACAAGAATTTAAGTTAAAGCTAAGATCATACCATTGATCACATAGCTGACTTACACTTAATAGATTGTGTTCAACCCTTCAAAATAAATAACATTCTCAAAAATGGTTTCATCATTATTAATCAAGAAAGTACCTATACCTACAACCTTTTCAAAAGAGCTTCTACCAGATCTAACTTTTCCACCTTTCATTTTCTTGAGAGAGTGAAACTTACTTAAATCACCTATCATATGTTGGGAGTAGCCACTATCAACATACCAAATATTCTTCTCACTACTGGCTAAAAGAGTTGTTTGAACAACAAGAGCTTTTAGAGGTGTCTCTTGAACTTTCCTTCTCCAAACCTTGGTCACTTTTGTCCTTTTAGGCTCAACATTGTAGAACAAATCTACACTATGGCTGTTGCAAAATCTTAAAGTATGGCCAAACTTGTTACAACTGTAGCAAATTAAGTTGTGCTTCCTAAAGATATTCTTTTCATGATGAAAATAATTCTTGAAGGGAGCATCTCTACAATCAACAGCTCTATGTCCAAATTAATTACATGCAAAATAGTAGCCATAGAAAAAAGATTTATTTACCTTGTTAGACGTAGGCTGACTACTTTCTAGTTGTGAAGAGTTTTGATCAGGTTGCATGCCAACTCCCCTCTTATCTTTGGTAGGTATTTGAGAACCAATAATGTCATCTAATGTGACATTACCACTCTTGAAAGACACTTCTTCACTGGAAAGCATAGAAGTTTTACCAATGTTTCTAAGAGCAACAATTTCAACTTCCAACTTGGCAATATTTTATTCTCTTATCTGAATCTGATTTTCTAGATCCTCGCAAATATTTTTGGCTTCCTCATTAAAAATTTTAGAGTCAAAAAGTTGAGTTTCAACCTCTTTGAGAGATGTTGCAATCTTTAACTTTTCAGCACTCTCAACTTGTAGAAGATCCACAAGACTTAGATTCTTCTTTTTCAGTTTCTTAATCTCAGCTAGAGCTGAAATTAATTCATGTTCAAGGTCCACTTCATAATCTTCATTTTCTTCAGAACTCACATCATCAACAGCCATGAACATGACTTCATTAATTCAAGAATCACTTTCACTACTTGAAGAATCATCGATGTCATTTTTTGAAAACAACACTTTCTTGCCCTTTTCATATTTCCAATTCTTCTTGGCAAATCTCCTAGTTTTCCAGAATTTAAATTCTTTTTCATCATTGTTGTCTTCTTCTTTATCAAATAGACACTTTGAGGTAAAGTGGCCAAGTTTTCCACAATTGAAGCATTTCAAACTAGATTTGCCTTTACTTTTGTTAAGGCCCTTTTTCAGCCTTCTAATGAGATAAGCAATTTCCTCGTTGGAGTCTTCATCTGAGCCATCACTGAGATTATTTTCCTTTTCCTTGATCCTTTTAGAAACTTTAAAGGCTAATTAAATTTTGGAAGGCCCTTCAACTGTAGTCCTCATCTCATAAGCAGTCAAGATACCATGCAATTTATCAACTATTAGAGTGTCCAAATTTGATATTTCTTCAACAACTGAGACTTTAGCATCAAGCCTCATAGGAAGAGAATGAAGAATTTTTTGAACCATAGTTTTCTCTTCAACATTTTCTCCCAGACCTTTTAAAGAGTTGACTACCTCATCAACATGAAGAAAGTACGTAGCAATGTTTTCACTATCCTTCATGTGAAGACCCTCAAAGACAACCCTGTGAGTTTCAACTTTAGCCTTCCTAAGTTTGTCATCATCATGATGTGCATTATGCAATTTTTCCAAACATATTTTGTGATAGCACAGTGCATGACCTTTACAAATTCATCTTTAGTTAGACCACACAAAATTGCATTCATGACTTTGGCATTATTCTCAAATTCCTTTTTACCATTAGCATCCGCAGGAGAAGTAGAAATAATAGTGTAATCATTGATAAGACTAATATAGACATCACAACCAAGAGACATGATGTAAGTATTCATGTGAACACTATAAAAAGCATAGTTGTTTCCATCAAAAAGAGGTGCAAGATTCATAGCAAGACCTTCTAAGACACTCATGGTGGGCACAATGATCAAACTCTCAAGCTTTTAAGCATGATAAGAGAGTGACCTACTTTGATACCAATTGAAGAATGGATAAATGCTTAGTGGGGGAGGGGGTGAATAAATATTTCTAAATTTTAATTCATGTAACAAATGTGAGACACACACAAGAAAGGAAGATGAGACACACATAATTTTATCACATGGAAAACCCAATGTGGGTTAAAAAAACCATGGCTCCACTAAAAATTGGGCTATAACTTGACTTTCAAAGAATGCTACAACCTTTTCGAAGATAAGCAATAGAGCTAAATCAAGATAAGCAATAAACTTTGAGTCTTTACTAAAGATGTAAAGATGTCTAAATTAGGACATGCAACAAAAAATCCTTGTAATATAGTCCTATTTGAAGTCCTCTTTTTAATGCGATCACTAGCACCTGCTAAACTCTGAATTAAAATTAATTAATTCATAGTGACTGCATCCTCTAATAAGAATACTCTGATTGTTAACATTTATTCTTAGAGCTAAACCTCTATTTCCAAAAACTTAGATGTGATTATACTCCATTTTAATTTTTGAACACTCCCCCAATTTCCTAATCTCCCACCCACACTTCTCTATGGACTTGGTTGTCCCTCTGTAATACCAAATCCTAGAGCTCTCATGTCTTTCTCATACTAAAATTTAATCTTACAACACCCACACTAAACACCAAATAGTCCCTTCGCGATCTTCATATTTCTTTTAAAAACTTGCACACCACAAAAAACTTTTTCATTACATCATGCAACCACACTCTGTAGCCTTTCAATATTTTTCAACTCCCCTTCATTTTTTGAAAAAACTCCCCATTCGTGTATCTTCTTCTTTCTGTGATGTCTACACACTTCTCTCTTTATCAATCATTGCAATGTTTTTGAAACATGCTATATTCATTCACGCTATGTCTAGATTTTTTCGCAGCATGATTATTTTTCAAAAAATAAACTGTTCGTGCTAGTACGAGAATCTTCCTATTTTTTTGTAATGTTTTCTACCCTGTGTCTTATCAACTACCATATCCTCTTATTGTAAAATTTTTCTCGACTCCTAATATGCTTTGATATTGAAACTATGTATGTATCTTATGGGACATGAGTTAGAATATGTGTTGTGTCTCCAAATGCTCATTTGCGGGAGAGACTACTTCACAGCAAGGTCCCTGCAAGCGAACTCGACCTGCTAGGAAATACTATTATTTTTTATATATAAAACACAAAGAGGAGAGAACCATTTTGATGTGTTCTACCACAATTTGAAAATCTTTACAACTGTTAAGATGCCAAGAGGGTTTATGACAAGAAGAAAAGATGTTCAAGAATGTTGCTAGCTCTTTCCACACCCACACGAAAAAAATTGTCAATGTCAGGTACTTCCAGAGATGTTACTCTTGTACAAATGCATAAGTGAATTCCTGGAAGCATATTGTAACCTTATGGGACACAATAGCTGGGAGAGAACAACGATGATTAAAGCTAGGAAATAGCATAATAGATAATATACATAGCGCATACACAACAAACAAGCCACGACACATATCAAAGGAAAACCCCATTTTAACAGCGCGAGTAGATAGACTGATCACTATCGGATGAGTTGAGATTTAGCCACGAAGACATCGAATGACAAAAACAACACAATAGTTATTAATCTATTCAAGCTTAGAAATTAAATCAGTGCATTATAATGTTTATTTCAAATTTTAAAAAGAAGGAAACTTGGTTTTGGAATCACTATGTTTTTCAATTAAAAAAGGAAGAGCTAGGAATTTATATTTGCATCTTAACTAGAGCAACAGATATCTTTTTATTTTCTATAGCTAATAGAAGATGTGAGTGCTAGAAAATAAAAAAATGGAATGAATGCAAAGTTTATTTCATTGGTTCATGAATACATTTATGCATCTCAGATACTAAAATTGTTTAATATTCCCTTAAAATTTAAGAAATATTTTTAACATAATAATTATAGGAGAAAAAATAAGATAGATCTTTAACTAATTGTCTTGTCATGGAACAACTAAACCCTCAAATTATAGAATATAAGGACACTTTTATCCATTAATAAGTTGATTTATTGCATAAAATGCTTACATATGGAGAATTATGTTTATCTCCTCTGTAACACATATTACACTATTTTGTAACAGCATGTATATGGGCTGAAATCTAACCATAAATGTAATGTTAGGTTTTCACCTTATTTTTTTTTATAAAGGGAGTTCATACAATAATTTTACCTTTCCCTTTTTCATCTAGCTATAAATAGTTCATCCTTGCACCATCTCTCATCTAAAATTTTGGTTGTCTTCCTTCCTTTGCTGATGAGAAAATGTACAGAATGACACAAAGCTAAGGAATTTTCATGTCACTCCTAAAGAAATGCAAATTTATAGTTTTGCAGTTTGCATCTTTGATCTATCCAGCTCATTTTGGATGTCATAGATATCAAACTGTAAATTCCAATCCTAACTAGGAAAATCCCCTAATCCCTTGTTATGCAAAAAATGTATCTGCAAAATAAACATAAAGAAAGATTTGCGCATAATTTTTGCACAAACCTAGAAACTCCAAAGATATGAACTGACCAATGTAAATGATATCTACTCTTGACAGAGACCAGTAAACCATACAAAAATGCCAATAGATAAAAAGAAATCTAAAAAATGAGAAGTAGAATTTAAAAAGAGGGTGATAAGAACCATACTTGAAAATCAAGTAGGAATCATAGAGAACATGTAAATACCTTCAAAAAAGTACATATTTAAAGCCTAACAAGATAAGGCTACGAATGATGGACTAAAAATAAATAAAATTTAATGTTTGGCCCTCCACTAATTTCAATAGTAACAACACTAGAAAGCTACACACAAATGGAAAATTTACTATGTTTCGTTAGAAAATAGAACTTGAAAAATATATGAAACCCTAAATAGTTAGAAGCTTCTCATAAAGGAAAAATCTCACCTGTTAAAATCAGTATAAAAATGTGTTGAAACTTTTTTGTAATGGACTCAAGCAGTCTGATGGAGGTGTCAAGGCCTTTATTAGCTTGTGTGAGGGAAAAAGTCTCGACGAGTTCCATTGAAAAAAAGCCTCCCATTATTATCAACAAAAACAAAAATAAATATTACTACTTGCATTAAGTCCAACCATCCAAAAAAATTTCTATTTGTGTAAATTAGGTTTTTGGGCATTATGCTACCTTGTGGCATTAAGATGAGTTAACAATTTGCAACTTCCTTTAACTCGTAATTGAAAATTTTTAATACCCTTGTAAATCACAGCTGCAAATTTCAGACAATCTGCTACCATACATCAATACTCATGCATTCTCTTGCCTTGTACTAGCTTTAGATGCTCTGACAATCTATAGAGCCATCTTGATCGCCAATTATCTGGTGTCAAAAAATATGTTGGTTCCTTTTCTTTCTACTTGGAGATTTACACTATGATTGAAAAACTAATGTCACTGACTCTATCACCACTCCAAATTCCGCAAGGAAAAGGCCCAATTAACAAGGATCAACAAGGATCCTCCTACACTTTGAGTCTAATGCTCAGGCAAGTATACATTTGACTCACTTCTTGAAAGGAGTCACCAAATATTATGCATTCATACTCTTTACAAACTAACTTAAAGATTTTATCATTTATATTTGTGATTGATGTTGATGAATTATTTTCAGAGAATAGAACAGTGTCTTACCCTAGGGAACAAAGTCACTAACAACATATATCAAATGAGATCCTAATTCCAACCCACCCAAATCCAGAATAAGTGCTTTGCCTATTAAGCCTCTCAAATCTTATACCCAGATATCAAATTCTCGTTGAACCATGGATTCTCTAAAATTACCTTTAAGGATTTAATCCTAACTTTGGCAGGAACTCAAAGACAATTTCACAATATAATTTGTATACCATATACTAACTCACTTTGTGATGTTAATATATAAGAATGCAGGATCAAAATAAGAAGACATACATAAGTTTAAGATAAGAGTTCAAGTGCATTTCATTAGGATATCATAATCAATACATTGCAGGATGACAAAATACTAAGGAAGTAAAACTCAAACTCTGAGCTCTCCTTGTTTGATTGCTCAAGTGACCATCAAAAACCACTTTCTACTTACAACAGATAGCAATATATAGACACTAGCTACCTTAGAATCCTGTAGAAAGGATGCAACAAGCTTCAAATAACTAGGATAGAATTAGGGTTTCAACTACCTCGCCAACTAGATTCAATCAAAATTTATTGCAGGGGAGAAAACCAAGCAATTGTGAGCAAATCAAATCCAAAAATGATCTTCATTAATGGCACTATCTTTGACTGACACATAAAATACTGGAAACCCATCAAGATTACCCACTGCAACACCTAACTACGATGCAACTTGAAAGGACATCTCACCAACCACCATGGAGCAAACACCCTCCACAGTCAATCATACTTTGTGAGCGCAAAGTCATATCATGTAGATCGGCCATCAAAAAATTGAATTTTCAGTCCTTTTGTGACTAAGAAACCCTTAAAATATTTGAATTTTAGGTGGCAATGGTCAATTACCCATTTTAAAACACAGTCGTCGATCTCATTCCTTTTCTTGATAGATAAGGTGGTCCAAATAATTCGCAATAGTCAAAGGGGCTTTGAAAAAAACCTCACCACATCAGAAACACTACAACAAATTAAAATTGCGCATGTCAGCACATATTTGACAATGGACCCACTACGTTGTCGGCCTATAGCTTTGGAAAGAATCAATGGTCGTCACATGAATGCAAAGGAGAAAAGCTTGCCTCATGATCATGCAACAGCCGTTAATTAAAAGGTATCTGACTGTCAAGTCCCATCATCAAATTTTGTCACCAAACCCATGGACAATCAGGAACAAGCATGTCTAAAAGGCCTAACAATGGACCCACCTATTAGCAGCCACTACCTCACAGAAGATTAGATGATTGTTGTGATGCTACAATGATTAACATTCAGGCACTTTTCCCTCATGGCAACATGACAACTATAGATTATGATTTCACTTTAACCACTTCCAAACTAAGATCGCCAGACAAAACATTAACTACCCACCAAGTCGATGAAGGTTAAGGACCTAACCATCAGGGTTGCATGAACATGCGACTGAGGAAAATATAAAGTTGCCAAATAAAAAGCTTAACCGCCCAAAAATCTAGAGATCAAGTGACCGTAGCCATGAAGACTAGGCCGCACACAGTCACAATAGTGCACATAGGAAATGCTGGCATTAGAAACTAGCTATGAAGAGGTAGAAGGTCAAAAAAAACTAGGGTTTTCACTTAAAACCAAAAAGGCATCAAAGAAATATAAAACATCAAGGGTTTTATGACTGAGACAACTTTGGAACCCTGTGACATAAGCTATTTCCTATAGATCTTCAAACATTGATATCTCACTAGTTTCTACCCTTTAGGACATGTGCCCTTAACCCAACCCTGGAAACTTAATAATCTATCACATGCTAAGGGCTCAAGCCAAGAAACATCATATACTTAGCTCGCAAGTTAAAACTATGTCATAGCTAGGGCATGGAAGCTCACCTAGATTTTTTTTCATATTAGACCATGTGCCATGGAATGAAGCATACTGACATGAAAAAAAACCCCTAGACAAGGGTGCAAATGATGAAACATTTTATATGATGCGTGCACATAAAAATAGGCTTGCAAGATGGGTGGGACAA
This sequence comes from Chamaecyparis obtusa, assembly GCA_027943335.1. Taxonomy (NCBI): domain Eukaryota; kingdom Viridiplantae; phylum Streptophyta; class Pinopsida; order Cupressales; family Cupressaceae; genus Chamaecyparis; species Chamaecyparis obtusa. The sequence goes on along the minus strand of BSBK01001836.1, from coordinate 630,148 downwards.
TTTTAGGAAAACTACAAGGATAAGACCAATTTCATAGGATTTTTATATTGATAGGAAAATGGTCTAATAGTGGCTTAGTCTGGGGATGATGGGTAACTTGTGCCCATGCAAGAATTTAGAATTTTTATAGAGTAGACCACCCACTAGAAAACAATAGAAAGCACCAGGACAAAACCCTACAAACTAAAGAAAGATTAGACAGAAGGAAACACACTAGTATATACAAGCGTAACTACTATTATGGAAAGAAAGATACTTCAACTGAAGTATTTCTTCAAGAATTGTCCATGAATTGGAAATTCTTGAATGTCACCATTGAGCCCCTTGACAATATAGGAATCTGGTCCCCACCTCTCATGAATCAAATATGGTCCTAGCCAAATTAGATCAAACATTCCATGCTTTCCTTTACCTCCCAATCTGGCATTCCAGATTAATACTAAGTCATCAGGTTCAAACCTCCTTCCTACAGATTTCTTGTCATACAAAATCTTGACCTGCAGCTGCAACTTAGCATTCTTTGAAACTAATTCTTCTCTACTTTCATCCAGCCTGATTAAATCCTCAATTCTCAACTACATTTCATCCTCTAGATCTTCTTCATATATTTGAACAAACTTATACATCTCTAGTAAGTTGTTTCTAAGGCATCCTTGCATGTATTCCATACACCTAATCAAATGGTGCACATCCAATTTCCTTTTTCACGGTTACTCTGTCAACCCATACAACCAATGGTAATTTTGAATTCCATGCCTTCTTATTCTTTTTAAGAATCCTCTTGAGAATCTTCATCAAGTTTTTGTTAGTTGATTCTTCCTGTCCATTTCCTCATGGATGATAAGGTGAGGAAAATGATATCTGGATTTCTAAACCTTTGCAAAATTATTTGTATTCAACAGACCTAAAGCACATTGCGTTATCACTGACAATCCTTTCAGGACAACCAAATCTTGTAACAATATTATTCAATAGGAAATCAATCACCACCCTACTAGTTGCATTTCTTGTAGGAATAGCCTCTACCCATTTTGTAAAATAATCAGTGGCAACTAAGATCCAAGAGTGTCCTCCACTAGACTTATTTGGGAATTCACCTATAAAATCTATTCCCCATTATTGGAAAGGGGCCTACACTTTGACTGGCTTCAATGGTACATTTCTTGAAAACCTAGGCCTACCAAAAAATCTCTGACAAGCATCACACTTTCTTACCAATTGTTTTGCATCCTTGAAGATTGTGGGCCACCAGAATCCTGCTCTCAGAATTTGTTGAGCAGTAGTTTTTCCAATATAATGTCCACCACAGATCCCCTCATGCATTTCCTTTAACAAATTATCAGCTTGATTTTCATCAACACATTTCAAAAGTATGCAATCCAAATTCCTTTTATATAACTTTTATTTCATAATTACATACTTGATTGCCTGTAGTTTCAGTGTCCTCTTCTTGCTATCATCCATTCCTGCTGGACACTTCATATTTCTCAAATAATAGATAACATCTTAATACCAGATACAATCATCCATATCACATGTGTAATCAATTTCAGCTTGATTTATCTGATTTGCATCAAGATTGGATTGTGCCATCAATTTTTCCAATCCTTTTCCTCTAACTAACTTAATAATTTAAATATCAATGTTGAATTCCTAAATTCTATTGATCCATCTGCATCTTCTTCTAGACACTTCTTGCTATGAAAAGATATCCTTTACTGCAACACTTGGTACAAAATAAATCACAATAGCTCCCATCAAATAACATCTAAAAGCCTTTACTTCCTTCACAAGTCCATATGCTTGTTTCTCATTGATATCATACTTTAATTTAGTAGCCTGCAAAGATTTACTAAAGAATGCAATTGTTTGCTCAAAACCTTCCTTATTTTTTTGCAATAAAACTGCAACAATAGTATGAAAAGATGGAAAAGAGAAAATGTGCATTGGAACATCATAATCAAGTTCTTTAAGCATAGGAGCATCTTTGATTTCCTGCTTGATATTCTTGAAAGCTTCATTAGGCTCACCCTCCCATTTAATTACAGATCCCTTCTTCAACATTTTGGATATTGGCCTAGTAACTTCAACAAAATTTGTTACAAATCTCCTTAATAAATTCACCTTACCAAAGAAGGACTAGATTCCCTTAACATTCTTCGATTTCTAAATTTTATCAATTTCCATCACTCTTTCAGTATCAATTCTTATTCCTTGCTTCCCAACTAGGTGGCCAAGAAATTTACCTTTAGTCACACCAAATACACATTTTTTTGGGTTTAATGAAATTCCATACTCCAAGGGTCTTGAAAATATCTTCTCTAAATGAGAACAATGATCTCCTTCCTTCTTGGAATATGCAGTTAAGTCATCTTGATAAACAATAAGAAAAACATCTATAAAATTTGCAAAGGCAACATCCATTTCCCTTTGAAAAGTAGCACTAGCATTTATGAGACCAAAAGGCATTCTCACATAAACATAGGTTCTCCAAGGTGTTTTGAAAGCTATCTTAAACTATTCTGATTCCTTTACAATAACCTAATTGTAACCAAAAAAACCATCCATCGTGGACATCAAATCAGAACCAGTTACCCTTTGAAACATAGCCTCCATATTAGGCAAGCAATAATTATCCTTTAGAGAAGATACATTTAGGTTCCTAAAGTCCACACATAATCTAATATCTCCATTCTTCTTCCTGACAGGAACCAAATTTGACACCTAAGAAGAGCACCTCATAGGCTTTATAATTCCAGCATCTCTCAACTTCATTAATTCTTCTTGCGTCTTGGGTTCTAAGGTAGGATTAATTGGCCTTTGTTTTTTCCTAAAAGGTCTAGCATCCTCCCTCAAAAGAATAATATGCTGAAATAAGTCTTCTCTATAAATCTTTAGGTCATCATATGACCATGCAAAAACATGCCTGAATTTTCTTAACAATTCAATCAAAGATTTTCATACCTTGTGAGACATCTCTCTTCTAATATAGACCTTCTTAGGTGCCTCTTTTGTACCAAGATTAATTTCATCCACATCCACTTGATCTTTCTTCTTAGTATCCATCTGAACTCTATCCTGACTATCAAATATAGTTTCTAAAACAACAAGTCCCTTAGGAACCTTATGTTGGCACTTCAAATTTTCAATACTTAAATCTTGTGAAATTTTTATAAATTTGAAGTGTGTATAGATGTTCATGAAATTGAGAAAAAATTTCTTCCAAAACCCACAAAAATCTTGCAAAATTGTCAATTTTTCCTCAATATCCGGTTAGCCCTAGTTAAGAAGTAAACTTGAGAAAAACCCTAAATGTATGCCATTTTCAAGAAAACCCTAGGTCGTTGTCTTCATTTCTATTTGAGCGTTACCTTTTTTGAAGTAACTTAAGTTCATAATAAAACATGTGTTTTAATTTATTCACCCACAGGGGTCATGTTCTTTAATTTTTCCTAAGTCTTCACGCCTGGCGGGATTAAATTTTTCCTAAGTCTAAATGCCTTATCTTTCTCATGTTTTCGGCTTTGATATTTCTTGGGCCCAACTCTCTAACATCATCTCAATCCAATCGTCATCATATCTTCGCATGGATTTTTTTAGGGCTATGAGATCTTGAGATAGTTGTTGATCTTGTTAGGAATGAATGCTTGATGATTGGAAGTCATTCTATAGCAGTGGTTGTTGCATTCATGACTATGATTGTCATTGATGTCAACACAGTGATAATCTGGAGTTTAGCAGAGTAGCAGGCACAATTTTGTTTTGTGCACATGGGATATTGCATTTTGGATTATGTGCAGTTGATGGTATGTTCTTTGGTGTGTTATTAACCTATGGTTAAGCATTTTGGTGGAAGCAGTATTCTGGCAGTGTTTCTAAGTAGCGGTTTTTGGTAATCAGAGGATATCTACTAATCGAGATGGAACATGACTATGCATAATTAAAGGGAATTTTGTGACACTTTGGTAGTGACATGGTTCACTATGAAAACTTTGAGGTAACACGAGTGAAGAGTTATTACATTTGGAAGCCGACAATTTTTGGTGTAGCATGTTCAAATTATTATTTTGTATTTTCATGCCAACTCATTTGTAATTATTTGAGTGTGGTATAAAAGAAGGGATGTTTCATTTGTTATGATATGGGATTATGAGATTGTAATAGTTGTGATATGAAATTTGTGATCCGAATTTATGCATGAAGTGAAGAAGAGAGCTAATTTAGTTGTGAAGGAAGACTTGCGAAGTACAAAGATCTAGATTTGTGATCTTGTCTAGCAGAGAGTGCAGTTTTGGCACAATATGAAGGAGTTAACTTATTTCATATTATTGTGTTGAATAATTCTAAGATCTGTTGGGCAGTGAGTTCACAGATCTTTCCTTGAAGCTATTTGGTCAGTGGGTCCTTTAGTCTTCCATAACTCTTAACCGTGTTAGAATCTTTTAACAGTGATTCAAAATCTCCTAATAGGGATTCATATGTACTGAATGTATTTCATAAGACTCCTAATAGGGTCCATCCTCTCACAAGGAACTTTCATATTAGTGAACCATTTTGTGGGCATCATTCCCATCGGGGTTTACTCTCTGATCAAGAGGTTTCCTAGTCAACATATCTTGTGTTATTGTGTCATTATGTATGGTTATCTTTCTATGGTTGGTTACTACATTGATTATATGGTTTGATACTACTGAAGTTGATATTAAAGTTGATAAATGGTTTAATTATCAGATAAATGATTCACCCCCCCTCTAAGTTATCTTAGGGATATTTACTTTCTAACAATTGGTATCAGAGTGGCAGGTCCTTGAAAGAGAAGTTTAAAAACTTAAGGAGATCTATGGTAAATTTTAGAATAGAAAGCCGTAAGTTTGATGGAGTAAATTTTGATAGCTGGAAAGAAAAGATGAAGACACATCTATTGTGTTTAGGACTAGGTTATTGGTTGATTACAAAGAATAACAAAACTATCATTGAGGAAGATAGACTTGAGACTTGTTCTAATGATGAAAGAGACACCTTTATGTGTAACATACTTGCAAGAGAAGCACTTTTATCAGCACTTCCAGAGAATGAATACAGTCAGGTAAAAAGTTTAACTAGATCTTATGATATTTGGAAAGCTTTACATTCTACTTTTGAAGGTGATGAAAATGAAAACAAAGCTAGGTTACATAATTGGATTTGTGCATTTGAAGACATAAGAATGATGGAAGATGAATCTGTTAGAAGCTATATTGGTAGGATATCAGAAATTGTTGCAGGAATAAAGTCTTGTGCAGGTGAAAAATTAGAGAATGAAGTGATATGGAAGATTCTGAGAACATTGACACTGGTATTTAGATAGACTACATAAATGATTGAACAAGTGATACCTTGTACAACAAAATTTTCAAGAGAGACTCTTCTTGGATGATTGGAAGCAACAGAGATGAATTTGAGATTGTCAGGAGAATTACTGAGAATGGAGACAACATTCAATGCTCTTAGTATCAGACCTACTTTGTCAAGAAGTACAAGTGTGAGTGGAGATTATGAGAGTAGTAGCAGATCCAAATCTGAAGAAGAAAAGAAGATTGAAGAAGGTATTGCCTTGGTTGTGAAAGAGAACCAGATGGTAAGAAAATCTTTAAATATTGGACTTGTCAAGAATATGGTCATTTTGCATCTAAGTGTCCTATGAGAGTTAAGAAGTATAGAAACAATTTTAAGTATAGAAGACCTAAAGAATGTCATTATGCAAATGATGAAGAAATTGAAGTAGGAACTAAAAGACATTTGAGTGACAGTGATAATGATAACTTTGATTACATAGGATTTGTAGCTATTAAAGAAGAAAATTTTGAATCAGATATTAAAGAAGAAAAAGATTTAGTTTCCCAAGTTGAAAAGAAAGATGATTGGATAATAGACAGTGGTTTTTCACATCATATGACTAGTGATAAAGGAAAATTCATAAAGTTTAGCAATCATGATGGAGGAGTTGTTAGAGTTGGTAACAATGCACCTTGTTTGATTAAAGGTATAGGATCTATTACTTTTGATGGAAAGACTACTACTGATGATGTTTACTTTGTTGATGGATTGAAACATAATCTATTAAGTGTTGGAAAGCTAGTTGATAAGGGATATCAAGTTTTATTTGTTGAGAAAACTTGTGTGATAAAGGATAAAGATAGAAAGTTGATTGGAACAGGATCTAGAACTAGAGGTAATGTATTTCAGTTGAACCCTACTGAGATGACATGCTTGATGACTAAGATTGATGACAGTTGGTTATGGCATAGAAGGTTTTGTCATATAAACTTTGATAATATTGTGAAAGTGAGTTCTACACTTGCATTAAGAGACTTACCTAAGATTATGAAGCCTACTAACATGATTTTCAAGGAATGTGTGATGGAAAAGAAGAAAAGGAGTTCATTTCCTAGCAAAAAGTTCACATCTACAGAGAAGTTGTAGATTGTTCATACAAACTTGAGTGGTCCTACTAGGACTAGAGGATTCTATGGAGAAAGGTATTTTATGATTCTTGTTGATGATTTTACAAGAATGATGTGGATTGCATTTCTGAAAGAAAAATCTAAAGAATTTGATAAGTTTAAGGTAATTAAGAGTAAAGTTGAGAATGAATCAGGAATGAGGATTAAATGTCTAAGATCTGATAGAGGAGGATAATTTACTTCTAAAGAGTTTAACACTTTTTGTGAAGTGAATGGTATTAAGAGATAGTTTTCAGCCCCTAGAACACCTAAACAAAATGGTATTGTAGAAAGAAGAAATAGATCAGTGACCGAAGCAACAAGAGCTATGTTGTTTGAGAGTGATTTGGTAAAGACATTTTGGAGAGAAGTAGTGAATACAACAATCTATACAATGAATAGAGTACAAATCAGAGCAGACACAGACAAGACACCTTATGAATTGTGGTTTGGACATACACCCTCAGTTAAATATTTTACAATTTTTGGAAGCAAATGTTATATTAAGAGAGATGATGATATAGGAAAGTTTGATCCTAGAAGTGATGAAGGAATTTTTCTTGGATATTCTTTGAAAAGCAAAGCTTATAGATGTTACAATAAGAGAACTAAAACTATTGTTGAAAGTGTAAATGTGAAAGTCGATGAGAAGTTTAAAATTTAGGAAAGAATGCTTGATTATGAATTTGATGAAGAATCTGACCCTCAGCCTAACATTGAAACTACTGAACAATTTTTTGAGACTGACAGTGAATTTTTGAATGAAAGTCATGCTAAAGAATCTACAGTTGAAGGAAGATCTGTGACTATGACACCTAACAGGTATATTTCAAGACATCATCCTATTGAGCAAGTTATTGGGAGTTTGGACGGAGGAGTTATGACTAGAAAGAAGGTACATTTATGTTTGATTTCTCAAATTGAACCTAAGTCTACAAATGAAGCTTGTGAAGATGAAAATTGGATTAAAGCTATGAAAGAAGAATTGGATCAGATTGAGAAGAACAAGACATGGGAATTGGTCCATAGACCTAAAGACAAGAATGTGATTGGAACTAAATGGGTATTCAGAAACAAGATGAATGAACAAGGAGAAGTAGTAAGAAAAAAAGAAAGATTGATATGTAAGGGATACTCACAGCAAGAAAGGATTGACGATAAAGAAACTTTTTCCCCTGTGGCAAGACTTGAAGTAGTAAGAATGTTTTTTGCCTATGCAGCATTTAAGAAATTCAAAGTGTATCAGATGGATGTGAAGTAAGCATTTTTGAATGGTGAATTGGAAGAAGTATACATTGAGCAGCCTGAAGGTTTTCCTTTGACTCAAGAAGGAGACATGGTATGTAAACTAAAGAAAGCACCTAGAACTTGGTATGCAAGATTGGATAAGTATTTGTTAAAATTGGGATTTACAAAAGGAACAGCTGATAGTAACTTGTACACAAAAGAAATTGAAAATGGTTTGTTAGTTATAGTTATTTTTTGTGATGACATTATTTTTGGATGAGAAGATGAAGCTAGTGACAAATTTGTTGATGAAATGAAGATAGAATTTGAAATGAGTATGATTGGAGAAATGAAATACTTTTTGGGATTATAGATAACACAAAAAAAATATGGTATCTTTGTAAGTCGGACAAAATACTTGAATGATTTGTTGAAAAGATTTGGTATGGAGAATTGTAAACTAGTTGGAACACCTATGGTTACAAGACAAACTATCTAGCAAAGATGAGACACCAGCAGTAGAGCAGAAGAAATATAGATCTATGATTGGTGGATTGCAGTACTTGACACACACTAGACCGGATATACAACATTCAGTTGGAATGGTAGCGAGATTTCAAGCTGAACTTAGAGAATCACATTATGCAGCAGTGAAGAGGATATTGAGATATCTTAGAGGAACAATGGACTATGGATTATGGTATGAAGATTATGATGATTTTACCCTATGTTCATATACTGATGTTGATTGGGGAGGCAGTGTTAATGATAAGAAAAGCACCAGTGGTGGAGCCTTTTTTCTTGGAGGAAGATTGGTTTAATGGTTGAGCAAGAAGTAGAATTGTATTTCATAGAGTATAGCAGAAGCAGAGTATGTAGCAGCAGCAAACAATTGTAACCAGATAATTTGGATGAAGCAGATGCTAAAGGATATTGGAATTAAGTTTGATGAGGCTATTGTCATACATTGTGACAATACCAATATAGTTAGCATGTCTAAGAATCCTGTATTACATTCTAAGACTAGGCATATAGAGATCAAGTATCATGTTGTAAGAGAGAAAGTTGCAGATAAAGAAGTCAGATTGGACTACATTAGCACAAAGGAGCAGATAGCAGACATATTTACAAAGCCCTTGCCAAAGGATACAGTTGAGTATCTAAGAGGTATGCTTGGGGTTATGCCCCAACCTACTCTTGAGCAAAGATGTAGATGGTTGCATCTGTCTAGTGGTTTATGCACCTATCTTTTTCTAGACTGGATGTTGGTACTTCCTCTATGGGGGAGTATGTGTATCTGAGCTAAGTCATGAGGACTCTGGTGAATGTATTTTTTGAAATAGTGTCTTTTGACATTGAGCTATTGTTTGACATAGTGATGGAATTTTTGTCATTGATGTCAAAAGGGGAGAGAATCATGAAAAACATTTGTAAAACATTGAGGAACTACTTTTTTTCAAGAGATTAAATAGGAAAATGAAGCAAGATTTGATTGATGAAGAGTAGCAGAGTAGTTGAGCAGTAGTGATTGGAGTTTTGGAACATTGGATGTTTTTCATCTATGTTTCCATCAATGCCAATGGTGGAGATTGTTAGGAATGAATGCTTCATGATTAGAAGTCATTCTTTAGCAGTGGTTGTTGCATTCATGACTATGATTGTCATTGATGTCAACATAGTGATATTCTAGAGTTTAGTAGAGTAGCAGGCACAGTTTTGTTTTGCGCACATGGAATATTGCATTTGGGATTATGGAAAGTTGATGGTATGTTCTTTGGTGTGTTATTAACCTATGGTTAAGAGTGAAAAAATAAATTCATTCATTTATGAAAGTTATAAGCATTTTGGTGGAAGCAGTATTCTGGCAGTGTTTCTAAGTAGCAATTTTTGGTAATCAGAGGATATCTCCTAATCAGGATGGAATATGATTATGCACAGTTAAAGGGAAGTTTTTGACTCTTTTGTAGTGACATGGTTCACTGCACAAACTTTGAGGTAACATGAGTGAAGAGTTATTTCATTTGGAAGCTGACAATTTTTGATGTAGCGTGTTGAAATTATTATTTTGTATTTGCATGCCGACTCATTTGTTATTATTTGAGTGTGGTATAAAGGAAGGAATGTTTCATTTGTTATGATATGCATTTATGAGATTGTAATAGTTGTGATATGAAAGTTTTGATGTGAATTTATGCATGAAGTGAAGAAGAGAGCTAATTCAGTTGTGAAGGAAGACTTGCGAAGTATAGAGATCTGGATTTGTGATCTTGTGTAGCAGAGAGTGCGGTTTTGGCACAGTATGAATGAGGTAACTTATTTCATATTATACTATTGAATAATTCTAAGATCTATTGGATAGTGAGTTCAGAGATCTTGCCTTGAAGCTGTTTGGGTAGTGGGTCCTTCAGTCTTCCATAACTCTTAACCAAGTTAGAATCTTTTAACAAGGATTCAAAATCTCTTAATAGGGATTCATATGTAATGAATGTATTTCATAAGAATCCTAACAGGGTCCATCCTCTCACAAGGAAATTTCATATTAGTGCATCATTTTGTGGGCATCATTCCCACCAGGGTTTACTCTCTGATCAAGAGGTTCCCTAGTCAACATATCTTGTGTTATTGTGTCATTGTGTATGATTATCTTTCTATGGTTGGTTATTGGATTGATTATATGGTTTAATACTACTAAAGTTGATATTAAAGTTGATAAATGGTTTAATTATTAGATTACTGATTCACCCCCCTCCCTCTCAGTTATCTTGAGGATCTTTACTTTCTAACAAATCTTACTATCCTAACATAGCATTTCAACAAAGCGGGTCCACTGCCAGGTGTGAGAAGTTGGCTTTTTCTCATTGGTCCATGTAATGATTGTATGGCATTGCACCCTGGGGCCATTGTCAGAGGCAGTGAAGCTGTAAAAGATATGGGTCCCTGTTGTCAGTTAGAGCTAAGGTGGCAGTCTCTAACTGGTTCATGTGGTAATGAGTCAGATGTGTTGTCAGGCAGGCCCAATTGGTAACAGGGTGTACTGGTGATTAAAGAACATTATGATCTTGTGGTTAAGTTTTTGGCAGTTCTGATAAAGTCCTCTATGTTCACTCATGCTTGGAATTGTTTGGTAGGGTTTTAAGTTTTTTGGTGAATACGCTAGTGTGTGTATTCGCGAAGTCTCAGAATAAGTTAGCACTGCCCTAGAACATTTAGCGAACTAGCGAATGAAGGTTTTTGAACATTCATGGAGTATAACCCAAGGTTAAGAAAAGACTCATCAATTTAGCGAAATGCTTTGTTTGTTGAATCGTTTAATCAAGCCATAGTTAACAAATACATTTGGAAACTTAGAGAACCCTTCAGTTGTGTATTCATCAAATGGACAAAAGGTTAAGTGTTTCCTGAGGGGTGGGACCGCATGCTGATTCATCACTGAGGTGTCAAATTTTGATTTGCCAAGCTGTATGGTAAGGAGGATTTGTAGAGTGGGCCCAAAAGATTCAAGTGAGATGCTAGTATGGAGGATCTAACAAATGGTGTAAGATCTTAAAGGACATGTCAGAGCTATGAGATTATGAGACCTCCATCTAATCTAAAGCTTATGCGGAGTGGGTCCAACATGTGACGTAATGCCTATTCATTGCTGATGTGCTTGATTTTCATTGGTCAAGAGATAAATGAGGTGGCAAAAGAATTTTAAAAGGATTAGTTGACTATTATAAGGTTATCGTGAGCCACCCGATGTGCCGGGAAGGAAATAGAATCAACGGTCACATTTTAAAATTATCCTGTAACCATTATATTTCAAATTTAAGTCTTCTGTTAGGGTTTTTACTAGGGTTTTCTAAGTCGGTAAACTAGAAGTGACAGAATTAATAAATCAATTTTTCCAGGGTAGTTACAAGTTGAAAGACTAAATAAAATTGAGGGATCAATGTATCCCTTAGAAGGTTTAGAAGATGAAGCATCAAATAAAGAAGTAGTAGATGGCAGTACTCCAAACCCTCAAAATCAAAGCTAACAAGGATGAGGGCATCAAACAGTTATCATGAGCACAGATATAACACCTAGAAAATTTTGAACTACCCTTGGGAGTTGATTATAAGACTTTGGCGCATATTTTAACAATCTATTTTGAAGATTTTGTAACAAGATGTCCATTTACGTATTTTGACTTGTATGGTGGGTATTTTCTTGTCTTTTCTGAAGGGATCTGAAGGTTGTATGCAATCCTTATTCTATAAAAGGATTACCAGGATCAATTAAAAGGGACCAAGAAATTTATCAAATTGATTGATAAGTTACTTGAGTCTAGGATATCATAGATTGTATTATTAGGCATTATTTCTATAGAAGAACAATATTTTATGGTTCAAGTTATTTTTAGAAGGTTGCATTGTAAAGAATTTTGTGAGCATGATATAATATAGCATTTAAATAATATCCAAGATTTATATCTCTCCTTGAGTGTCTCTATTTGAGTTATGAATTGTTCCAATTCATTGCATGGATAATCTCTGTGTGTATGTTTATATTTCTCAGCTCTGATCTAGGATCAAATTAAATAATCTTTGAATATAACATAAATTATTTGAAGTTTTTCTTAAGGATACACTATTAAGTAGTGTGAATCTAGGAATCCTTTGATAAAATCCACCACAGGGTGATTAGTATTTTCAAAGGGCAAAGATCTTTCAAAGTTCAGTATATTTTTTCATGTATAATAGTCTTGCAGTAGAGGTGTAGCCCAATGGATAAGACACTGGCCGACAATGGAGTTCTTCTCATAGAGATTAGTGGATAAAAAAGGTTCTTTTGATATTTGCATCTTTAAGCATAAAAATTTTCAAAATTCTTTGAATTGCAGTGATTTGCAGAATAAAGTACTACCTAGTGATAGTGAAAAATCTATGAATGAATGGTCATCATTTAGGTTTCTCTTATCATTCATCTGTTACATTTAAATCAAGTCAGTGATTAGTGAGATAAGTTGTTTTATACTAAATTAGGAGTACCCTCCTTGGTTTTGCAGAGCCAGAAGTGCAGAGGGCAGTCTTGTCCCTATAGTTGGTCCAATCATCTCTAGAGCTAAATATTTGGATCTAACCAATCCTCAAAATCTGTAGATGTATTGGTTTCCTGTTAGAGCATAAAGTCCATTTTGGGAACCAAAAAAATGGTGAATCTTCTAGGGAGAACATAGAAAAGTAAATTTGTTGAGAATCTTTGGTTATTGTTACATTATAGATTATTAGTATTATATAACTCAGACTGATTTGGCCCATTTGAGTCACCAACAAAATGGTGACTCTATTGGGGAATAAGGATTGAAATACTATGATAAATTTGAATTTTAGATCTTTGGTATTATAGATTTGAGCATCAAATAATGTAGGTACAAGTTGAGTTAGACTCCTGGCCTTCTTATTTGTCAAAACTAGTAAAGCACCATTGGAGAACAGAGAAATATTTGCAAGCTTTGGATTAGGTCAAAACCTAAAAATTTCATTTAGCTTTGCATCTGTAATTTCTATTTTGATTACTTACCAAGTATTGAATACTTTGATCTACTAAGTGTGTGAAAATATTTCCCAACTTGTGTTGGTGGTGACTCTGAAAATCTCTACAGTAGTGCTGAGTAAAATATTAAAGGAATAAGAAATTGTTTCACATACTTTCAATTAAGAGTCAAAGAAATACTGGGGGAGGAAGCACCATCCACAAAGTAGATTAGAAGGTGAACTTTCAAGCACTTCTAGGACTTATTTACCTAGAAGAAATCAAAATAGTGGTGATATGTCTTAGGCATGGAGACAAAAGAAAAATATGACAATGGATCACCAACTCACTCAAGGCTGGGAAGAAAATGCCTCTGAGTATGAGGAGGTAGTTGATCTAGGCTTAAGAGAATATGAGGATTTTTATTTTCATAAGGATGATGAAGTTCATCATAGGAAAATTGTGAACCTAGATGTAGAACCTCAAAAGGAAATCAGGAGGTCAACAAGTAAGAGCAAGGGCCTAGAAGGAAGAAATGATCCCCCAGCCCGGTGACCTTCTCCTTCTGAAAGTCCTAAAAATCCTACAAATCAGCAAAGAGATGTTGGGTCTGAAAGTTCAGCATCTGATACTACTCTCCTAGATTCGGAGGATATTTTTAAGAAGTCTATAATTTAGAAACAAGTATCTAGGAACAAATTGCAATCAGGAAGGAGAGGGGAGCTGAAAAGGAAACTAAAATAAGATAGGCCCATATTAGGGCAAATCAGCTCAAAAGATAGTTGATGACCCTAAAGGCCATGAATTTTGTGAGAAACCCCAAGGAAGTTGGTGAAAAACCTATTCTCTGACCCATTGCTGAAGTTAGGAAGCCAAAGGATAAAGGAAAATAGATTTCAGCAGGAATCACAATAAATGAGCCTCCAAATGACAATACCCAAATAAATCCTCTGTCTAAATTAGATAATGATTTGGAAAGGGCTAGAAGAGAATAGGAGGTTATTGCCAAAGAATTAGATAAGGCAAAAATTGAGGCTACTACTTTGGAAATGAAAAAGAAAATTGACTTTCTCAGACAATCTTTTGCTAACACTCTGATGACATCTAATGTTAATGTTGGAAATTCTGCTAATCAAGCTACTATTGTCACACCAGTGATTACTACAAATGTTGCTAATACAAAAAATAACAAAGCTTCCACTTCTCAAACAAATGCTTCATTACAAAGATGACCAGTTCACATTGAAAGGTACAGACAACTTCTCTTTAATAATATTGTTGGTTATCCCAATTTGATTCCTGGAAAGATTAGGGACAAGTTACCTAAGTTTACTCAAAATAATGTTGTTACATGTGAAGAGCATCTAAAGAAATTCATTGATATGATTGATGATTATGAAATAGAATATGAATATGTGATCATGAAATTGTTTGTTCAATCTTTAACTGAAGATGCAAGAGACTGGTTCAAAGGGATTCCTTATGATTATATTGGTTCTTTGGATGATTTTATAAATTGTTTTAAGGATCAGTACGATGATAAAAATAATGAGGGTTTTATGTTGAATGAATTCAACAATATAAAGAAAAACCAAAATGAGGAGGTCCTAGAATTCAATATAAGGTTTCAAAAGGCAATGCAAAAGCTTTTCCAAGTAATGAGATTAGATGAGAAGGTGTGTTTGGTGACATATTTGAATGCTTTTGATGCCAAGATGGGATACTTACTTAGGGATAAAAACCCTAGGACTATTAGAGAGGCTCAAAGATTTTTTGTAAATATTAAAAGCAATAGAAGGGTATCTGGAAAATTAGGAAAAAGAGAGGATCCTAAAACCTCTAGGTTTGGAAGGAAAGAAGCTAATCAAACTACTAGTGTAAAACCTACAGAGGATGATCACCTCAAGTAGATCCGAAATGCCTTGAAGGATCTAAAACTAGGA